>VDFB02086081.1:240144877-240337858 GCA_007258455.2 Sequoia sempervirens
TTATCAACTTCACAACCACACTATTCTATTATTAAGTATGAACATGAAATGTAGATAATAGAAAAAAATCAACACAATGAACACCAAATTTTATGTGGAAAACCCAATAAGGGAAAAACCACAATGAGGATTAACTCACAATATACGTAATTCCAAAAACTGAATATATAAGTCTCACTACCAAGGGCTCACTACCTAGAATATGACTCACTGTTAGGATACAAAAGCTCACTGCTGACACAAGGAGGCTCACTACCTACAAAAGGATTAATTATTTTTTTTGGCTTCATAGCCAAAATGAACTTGTAAATGTGCACCTAACAAGTGTTGATTTAGTTCCGATGATGCTCAATAGACTGACATAACACACTTCATCATTTTCACACTTCTTCACATTCACATCAATGCAATTCGTCTCATACTACAATCTTCAAAATTGTGCAACATATATATTTGATCCATCCAAAAGCCTCAATTAGGTCACCCTAATTAGATGCAATCCTTCTTTACCAAAAATACCAACTGTTTCTTTCAAACATTCACAAAATCTTTCCAAACAATAAATAAAAATGTCTAGCACACTACATTGTGTTGGCATAGACCTAAGATAGGTCACACATATATCCGCATAACAAAATTAATTCACCATTACACCAATTATCCATGAGGTTGTCTTCATAGTCTTAATAGCAAAATGTAACCAACAAAATAATGTTCATACACCATAGGAGCACCTGTGCATGAGAGATTTATAACATACATGCTTCGAACCTTCATAAACTATTTACCAGAACCATAAGAAGAAACTATCAACCACGGAGGATTGCAGACCAAAATACCAAAGGGTGTAAACTATATATTGGTTCAAATACCGAACCAAAATACTAGATCAAACAATGACTTAGTCTTGCAATCACAACTCATATAACATGGTGACATCAATGACAAAAAAAATTGTATAGCTAGTCATTCTTCTTCATTATTCCAACAAAGGGATGAACTAAAAATCCTCTTGAGATTGCTTTCTCCTCACAAGATATACTTAAACATGCACTTGATGGTCCTCTTTACATAGTCGGTCGAATATATGACAAGCCCACTAATGGGATATTAGTAGATCTCGTCTATGGATAGAATGTGATCACAGAGGAATTATTACTTTTGCATGAAATATATCAAGATATATATGATAAATTGAAAGCATGGATCAAGATGCATAATAGTTTCACTTGCCCTACAATGGGATCGATCACCCTTCATTTGCAAATAGGGTTGAAAACATTAGATGTCTCATTCTCCATTATCCCATAGTCAGACCAATTTTGTGTGAAGCTAGGCTATTGATGGCTTCACTCCACAAATGTCATCTCTTCAGTTGTGTATAAATGCTTAAAGTTTCCATTTGACAATAAAATTTTCATTGTGCATCATAATGGATTTAACCCTTTGTCCTCTCGAGAGAAATTTTCATTATATTTCTTTTGGACCAAGCTTATGGAACCTATTAAGCCTCACAAGGATGTCTTTTTCAAATCATATCAAAATTTTAAGGAGAAATGCATAGGAAAGTTATATCTCCAAAACATTCCTTCATCCATGACCGATCCGACCACACTTGACAAAATCATGATTGAACCAAAATTCATGCAAGTAACCAAGATCGAACTAAGAATATTAGTCTACTTCCTAAAAAATACCAAGTGATAACAAAAACATTCTCGTTAGGCCTCCTAGAATGGTATGTGCAGGATCATGATGGACAAAAATGGCAATATTATGGTATTTGTAGGGTATGTATAAGGACTTTTTTTACCTAAAAATTGATGAAACAAAAAGTGGTTTTAGAGGAGATTCTTAGATTTCCAACAATATAAATTATGTTTTAATTTGAATTTAATAAATAATTATTATTCATTTTCTATTAGAATTATGACAAAGTCCTAATCGACAGGCTAATTGAAAACATCTATAACTTCTAAACGGTATCACATTATATGCTTCATTATACTATAGGGATTAAAAAAGAAAAAAAATTAAATTTCGATGGTGTTTAATTCAAGCATGTGGTCGACATACAAGTTTTCATATTTTTTAAAAGTTGTAATAAAAAAATCATAATTAATTATTTTCTATTTGCAAAAAAAATTACAAAAATATGCATCACATCTGGACATGAGTCCCTCTCTACTTTATATATAAAATCTTATAAAAATATTATTATCATTTTATTATGGTTAGGTGGCTCTAATGCACACCTACTTCTTTATTTTTTCCTAAAAATTTAAAATGCATTGAAATTCCCTTCAAATTTTCACTAAATAGATTTTATTTATTTTTTAAATAAACCTAGTAGTTTAGAAACTACATTCAATTTGTTACGATTCTATTGTTACATATTTTTGAAATAATATAGATCACTCTTATTCATATTTTTACGCCGTTGTCTAACATTGATTTTCTCTCAATTTTTTTCCACTTAAGGGCTTGTTTTTTCCATGATGATCCCAGACATACCCTCAATAAAACAAGTTTAGAAAGTTAAAGAGAAAGTGGTTGAACAACCTTCAATGGCTCATTCCATTCCTCCCCTTAGGGAAGAAAAGAAACCTGTGGTTGACCAACCTTCTCCTACACAAATACAACTTGAAAACTAAAATAAAAGAAACAAAGGTGCTAGAGTGTAGGTGTAGAAATCATTCCCTTGCTCTAAAGTTAAATGAAGAAATAAACAAATAAAATTAAAATCCAAACTTGACTGAAGCAATGCATGATGATTCTCCCCCTCACAACAAAAAGATTCTATAGCACAACCACAACAAGAGCTAAACCCATATTTGGACATTCTTATTCAACCTCATATTGTAATTAACTTGGATATTGATGACAAGGTTTCTAAAATTGATGAGGAGGTGCATAATGAATTAAACACATTGTTTCCCTCTTCTATGAGCTTAAATGATAATTCTCCCAAGAAGAGTGTTGAACATGATGATGGCCCTAGTTCAACACTTTCTATTGTCCCTTTGGATAGTTGTCCACCTTTGGTATATAATGAACATGATTGGGATGCACATGACCTACTTTAGGGTGACACATTTTCCTTACTATTCTTTTGCATTCTTTCTTTTTATTTTGTGTGATTGCATGTATGTAAAGTGATCCCTTGTACTATTCTATTTGATATATATATATATATATCTTTGTGGCATTCCTCTATTTTTAGCTACATTCTTCTCTATGTTGTAAACTTTTTAAGATTTTCCTTTTCTCTTTTTCATTTGTCTTGTGTTTTCCTTTTGGGGATGACACAAGGTGTCGAGACATTCATGTCTCTTCCATCTTGACCCAAAATCTCTTTTGTTATCTTTATCGTTTCATTTACCTTATGTTTTCCTTTTGTGGATGAAGCAACATTCATGGACATCAATACATTCATGTTTATTCCATGTTGACTTGAAATTCTTTTCTTTTTTTTCTCTCTCTTTGTGTCATTCTTACAATTATATGAGTATTTGGGGAATGATGACTATTCTGAGCTCTCTAAAAACATTGTAGCAAAAACATATTGACCCTAAATCCATAGATCCCTCATGTATTTGGAGTTTCATTTTGGGGGGCAACCCCTCTCTTTTCCTTTTGGATGACATAAGTTTATTTGGAAACATATGACTTGGCATAGGGCTTTCCAAGTAATCTTGCATGTCTTCTTTATTGTTAGAATTTATCATTTTCTACTTTAAATTAATTTCTCATAGCATGGCATTTAGAAAGTTTTGGAAAGTGGAGGAATAATTTGGCATTATTCTTTTGCATTTTTTTCATGTTTTATGGTGTAGTTTTCTTACTTCATGCAATGTCTCTCTCGCTTTGTGGTGAAATTGGGTGTGATTTCCTTCAAAAAATTGATCTCTCTTAGCATATTATATTCCTCTTAGTGGCTTGATGCAACACACTGCATCCCCTAAGTTGTGAATCTTCTATTCTTTGAATGGTCCTCTCTTGGAGACATTAGGCACAATTTCCCATAAGTTAAACACATTACATGAATTAAGAAAGACTCCTTTGAACGTTCCCTATTGTTGCATTTGTATTTTCAGTTATATGGCCACCTTGCATAGCACACCTTACATGTCTATGGAGCCATCTTGTTTGTTCATGAGTTCCAAGAATATGAAGCTTTTCTTTGCTCATGAAGTTCCAAGTTCATTTTTGCATAGCACCTTATCAAAGTTATGAAGAGGTACAACTTTGGTATAGTTTTACGAGAAGCTGATCCGAGGCATGAATTTTCCATAGCCACTCACGTGCATGTGTAAGTGCAGACCAACCATATGTGTATGTCTCTCACCTCTTTGGATTACTCACCCAATGGATGGCCTAAAGTTCTATTGCCTCAAAGTGAATGTGCACTTTCGGAAAAACAACCTAGATCTCATCCACATCACAATGGAAAAATGGTCAAAGCTTCATCCACCCCTTTTTTTTTGGTTTTTCTTTCTCTTTTTCTTTGTTAGTGTATCCTTACACCTCATTCTTTCTCTTTATATCATTTTAATGTGTGTCCTTTTGTGCCTATGTTGATTTGGCGTGGGATCTTGATCCTAGGGGCTTGATCACCCCTCTTGATCATTGTCATCCTATCTTACCAACATTGGTACACTTGGGCCCCTCTTGATGCGTGTTTGTCTACTTTAGTGTGAGTTTGAATTAGGTTCATCCTCTCACTAAAGTGGGGGCTAAATGTTGCAACAAAAAAAGTATCCCTTTACTTTTCCTTCCTCATTTGGGCCCTCCTTGTTTGAGCTTAATGTTGCCTTGATTTAATATTGTAATATGTTTGATACATTCACATTAGGTCTTGGGTCCTTGTGAACTAAACTTAATTGTACATTATTTAAAGTTTTGTAAAGTGTTGTACCACACTTTCACACTTTTCTAGGGTTTTCATAAATAATTGGACTTTTTAAAGCCTTACTTAGCCTTATTTTGCATCCACAAGCCTCATTTAATACATCTTTCTAAGGATAATCCTGACATAAATCAACATCCAATCATAATTCAGATACTTTTAGGTTGTTTGGCCCAAATTTAGTGATTTGGGAATGATACATCACCTTGGGCGTATGAGTCCCACCCAATTTTTTGGGTCTCGATATAGATTTCACACCTTTCTAAGAATTTTTTAAAATGTGTCCCATAATTATGCCTAATGGGAGTCATACAACACTTCTGGTGCATGAGTCCCATGTGGCCGAAAATTAAACTTAATTCAAATTCTTGGCAGGATTTTATTCTCCTAGATTTGATATCAGCTTGTGGTGTAATTTCAGGAAATTTTGCATAAACAAATATAAATAAAAGGCTATTTCACTCACTTTCACATAAGAATTAAAGGGACCATCCTAATCCTTTGAGTATTTGTGTATTATAGCAAACTAGATTTCAAAAGAGCATTCAAGTGTTTACAAGAGCTTTCAAGAGTCTTCAAGAGCTGATTATCAAGTGTTTCAAAGCATTATCCAAGCATCAAGCATCATGTCAAAGTCATTATGCATCATGTTTGTTTTTTAGCAAATAATTGTGATGTAGGGTTTCATGATTCAAGCTAGCATTCAATTGAAGATCTATCACATTCAAGTAAGAGTCAAGATCTGCATCCATTGGAACCATTTCATACATCTTTTCAGCACTTTACTGCTAGGGTTTGGTGACTTGCAACATCATATTTTGTTCATTCATCATTCTCTTTTCCTATTTTATTTCATTTCAAGACTTCATTCTCAAATCAAGTTTGACCAAGGAAAACCCATTTCCACTAACAAAAGAACATTTTTCCCTCTCCTTGGTGTGTGATTTATAGATCTAGGTTGAAGAAATATTGAAGATAAAGTTTTTAGAAAGTTTTCAAAGTTGTCACCTTGCATTGAAGATCATTAGAGAACATCTACAGGCTATAAATTGAAGATTCAGATTCAAAAATCAAGTGGAAAGGATGGACCAGATATTGAAGAGAAGAATTAGATTTTGAATTTCCCAAAAGCCCTAACTAGATAGATACACCACTTTTGGAATATGAGTCCCAATATAGGTCGATTCCAAATTTTTGCAGATCCAGAATCCACATTGTAGAAACCTATTTCTTCCCAAAAACCCTAATCTAAGACCAAATCTCTCAGACTAGTGTGTGAGTCCCAGTAAGCTTTAAAATAAGTTTTTTCAGTATTTCAGGCCTTCAACCAGTCTTCTTTATGTTTCTAGGTGCACACCTTTCATCTCTCAGCTTTTTGTTTTGATTTACATGAATTTTTAGGTCATTTAGTGAAGTATTGCATTGCATTAGGTTTAAGCATTAGGTCTTGCATTTAATTTTTCTTTCCAAGCCCGAGCTTGGTGGTGAACCCTTCTTTTGTTTATAATTAGGCCCTAGGACAACCCTATTGCAAGATCTCTTTCTCCTTTGTACACCTTAGGTTGGGATCTTTATGGTTTCCATTCAATGAAATGATTGTGAAATGTGTTTTCTCTATGTCCTAAACCATAAGTAGCAAATCTTCTTTTTTTTTTGTTTCATCCCCTTCCATGGTATCATTTCCTAGGACAATGCCTCCTTGCTCGACTATGATTATTCTTGGCATGAGATTGACTAATCTCAAAGCAATGGCCTTGGAGATGATTTTGTAAATGGTATTGCACAAAGGAATGGCCTTGAAGTGAGCAAAGTTCAAGATATTTTATTTCTTTGGGATTAGTGTTATAATTTTTTTGTTAAATTCTTTTAATATTAGATAAACCATTTCTCTTTTATTCCTCTAATGATAACCAAATATCTTTCCCCATAAACTCCTAACACTTTTGGAAGAAAATGGTAGTAAACCTATCTAGACCTAGAGCTTTGTCTTGTGGCATAGAGGAGATCACTTATGTCACTTCTTCTAATGTGAATGGTTTTAAAAATAGTGTATTTTCTTCCTTTTCAACTAGTGTTGGAATGTGTTGGATAAAATCCTCTACAACAATGCTTCTTACTTGGGTCATTTTCTATTTTGATACACTAAGTAGATTTGAGAAGAAACATAGTGATTATTCACTAATATATTTCTCTACCTTCAAATTTCTTCCAAAGGGAGAAGTGATGTTGAATATCATGTTTACTTGCTATCTAGTTTTTAAAGATACATGAAATAATTTTGTGTTCTTATCCCCATCTTTGAGCCAAGATTCTTTGGATTTCTATCTCCAATATATATCCTCTTGAAAATATCTCTTCTAGTTCCATTTGTAATTTTTTATAGGTTGAAGGAGATATGATTTATTCCACATCATATGATTTTTTCATTGAGCTCATCAAGTTTATCCTGAAGGGATATTTTTTTGTGAAAATACATTTTTGAAGTGTTGCTCATTCCATACTTTAATTTGTTGATTTATATCCATTAGCTTCTTTTCTAGTTGGAAAATTATATAGCTAGAGATAAAGGGTGCATTTTCCCACAAACACTTGAGTTGAGGTAGGAAATAAGAATCTTTTAACCACATTTCATGGAACTTGAAATATGATATTGGATAGTGTTTATCAAGCTAGGGCTAGTTTTATGGGAATGTTGTTTGAGATTGTGAATGAGAGGATATACGAATCCAATGGGTTTTTTTCTATTTCCCAATCTGTAAAGATGAGAAATTTATCCAACCATTATATGATCAAACAAAAATATTTATGATTTTTTGTTTATGTGAATGTTCCATTTTAGGGAGGGAAGACTAATAGGACATTTTCTGATATGAATTCTTTCGAGTCTTCCATAAATTTTGAGGGAGGGGTGTTTATGCCCCTTTTTTTGTTGTGATGCAATATTACACTAAATTCCAAAACCAATATTATTTTCTCCTCTTTTAGGTTTGATAAGACTTGGGATAAGTATCCTAAAGGAACATTTTTCCAACTTTTAATGTAGGCACATAAACATTGATAAGCCAAAAACTTAGGTGAAAATACATTATCGTCATGAGAATCCAATGATGCATTGAGAATATTAGTTCCACCTAAGTATTTTTCTCATTCGACAACATTGCTAAGGCCACTAAAGCACCATGTGAAAGAGAATGTATAAATTTCCATTTACTAATACTACTTGTGCTTGGTCATTAGTGAATTATTTTTGAAGAATAACATTATTTCCTTCACTATATTTTATCAAGTGTATTTAGTTAGGGGCATTCAGGACCTTAACATTCTAGGATAGGAGTCTCATTTGTCTCAAGGAGAGTAGTAGGTCCTCCTTGGTCTAATTGTTTTGTCCACTATGGATTGGATACTAGCAACCATTTCATATTGAGTTTTATTGCTTTGGGGGGGTCTACCCCTAGTTAGGGGCATTGTAGTTTGCATTTGGGAGAATATTACCTTAGTTTGTGCAATTGATAGGGTTTGAGAAAATCATATTTTATGTGCCTATTACATGATTCCTCTGCTAGTTGATCAAATAGTTTAGATCCTTCTTGAAGAATAAGGTGATTTTGTTGCAAGTATGACGGTGTTGTCATTGATTTCAATAAGCCTACATTGGCATTGATGAAAGTTTGATAGTGGTTGAGAAGAGATTGTTTCCTTGACTAGTCGCATTATGTTATCATCAGTTAAGTTATTGATTTTAACCTCTGTTATTACTTTGATAAGCTTTTATTTATGTTTCAAATGTCGATGATATTGAGAAAATTTATAAAATAAGGAAAGAGTGTGTTGCAAAGTTGTTCTAGTCTAGTTTTTCATTTCTTCTGGGTTAAATATCTACTTGTGTGGTTTAGATATGATGGTTAGAGGTTTTTAGAGTTATTATATCTAGAATATTGGCCTCTAGATCAAATGTTAGAGGAAGCTATGTTCATGAGTGTATGAACTAGTTTTGTAGCAATGCTTATAGAGGTGTCTGGAAGAAATGCTCTTGCTCCACATTTTTCCCTAGTTGTTCTTCATTTCTTGTGATTATGAAGGTATGTTGATGAGGCTAATCTCTTGCTTGTGGCAAGAGGACTTGTAGTTTGGTACTCCAAAAATTGGATTGTAAAGTTTTAGTGTTTGGTACTATAGTTTGAATGTGTTGGGTGTGGACATTTTGATGATGTGAGTTGTTGCAAAGGATTTTGATGGATTTTAGGAGAATAGAGGAATATTCTAGATCATCATGAAGTGTTGTATGTGGTTTCAAATTCATCCTTGGGTTTGAGAAAGCGTGTAATTCAAATTTTAATGGTGTTTTCATGGGTAACAACCAACTTGGTGTTTACACTACATTCAAATATTTTTAAGCATTAGTGAAGGCATAGTGTGCCATGTGAGTGTTGATCTAGGTCCCAAATAAGTTATTTTTAGTCTACTTTTTGTTCCTATCCACCATAGGAATTCTTAGTGGTGAGTAGTTTGATTTTGTAAACAGCAAGAAGAGTGTAGCCAACTTGAAGATGTTTTTCAAGTTGTAGACAATATAAATGGAAGGTGAATTGATGTAAGATGAAGATTTTGGAATAGAGTTGAGAGATATGATGCAAAATTAAGTGGAAGTGTGAATTGCAGTGTTAGCTATAATACAACTTAGTTGCATTGAGATAATGCTCCCTGTGTAACATTTTATCTTCTTTCTTATTTATATTCTAGTAATGAGCTTGAGATATGAGCCTTTCAGGATAATGTGTCCTATTCTAGCAGTGAGCCTCCTTGTACCAATTTTACAATTACTTATATTGTGAGCTAATCCTCACCATGGTTCTCCCCTTATTGGGTTTTCCATGTAATTTTAGTGTTCTCTCGTGTATGGTGTTTGTTATTTAAGTTTATGTTATCTACTTTTCATGTATAAACATTACAACAAATTAAGGATTTAATGAATACATGTGGATCTAATTACTGTTGAGAATTTTGATGTTTTAATTTGGTACAAATGATTCATCTCCTCTCTTAGTTATCTTATTCATTTATTAATTGGTATCAGTGCAAGGTTTCTTGGAGGAAAAGCTTGATCACTTGAGGTAGATTAGGATGGCTAACAAGAAGGAGATCCTTATGTTTGATGGAACAAACTATGCATTCTAGAAGGTGAATATGGAAGGCTATTTGATTTATCTTGGATATAGAGTGGCAAGGGAAGTAAAGACTATATACACCATACCTTCAAATGCTTCATGTATGAGTTATGAAATCAAGGCCTATGAAATAGATGGGAAGGCAAGGTTTGTTCTTTTGACGAATCTTGCACATACTAAATTATTGAAAGTTATAGATCTAAAAAAGTACTATTTTTTTTTGGATAAGCTAGGAAGTATCTATGAAGGAGAGGATAAGGTTAAATAAGATAATTTAAAAAATTTAAAAGAAAAATTTGAGACTTTATAGATGTCTAATGAACTAGTAAGTGTTATGAGATGCCTTGGTGCATAAGTCAAAGAATCTAAAGTGGTAAAAAAAATTCTTAGAAATCTTCTTGATTCTTATAATGATTTTTTTTTTCTATTGAGAATTTTTTTGATTTTAATACATACACTAGAGAGTAGTTGTATGGAACAGTAGCTACATTTGAAATGAGGAAAATTGGTCTGAAAAATGGTGCAAAAGTGGACATTTCTTTTAAGAATGAAAAAATAAAAAAGGATGAAGATTCAAACGAAGATGATCTTAGTGATGTGGAAGCTTTAAATTTGTAATAAGGATGAAAGAGGGCACCAATATGTACAAAGGTAGAATCTAAAGTGGTAAAGAAAATTCTTAGAACTCTTCTTGATTCTTATAATGATTTTTTTTTCTATTGAGAATTTTTTTTATTTTAATACATACACTAGAGAGTAGTTGTATGGAATAGTAGCTATATTTGAAATGAGGAAAATTATTCTAAAAAATGGTGCAAAAGTGGAGATTTCTTTTAAGAATGAAAAATTAAAAAAGGATGAAGATTCAAATGAAGATGATATTAGTGATGTGGAAGCTTTAACTTTGTAAGAAGGATGAAAGAGGGCACCAATATGTACAAAGGTAAATTAGCTTTCAAATGCTAAAGTTGTGGAAATATAGGTTACTATGCTTCAAGATGTCCAAATGGAACTTTGAATAATAAGAAAAAGGAAAAAGGGAAGACTATCAAGGAAAGTTACTATGTTAGAGAAGATGCTAGAATTTCTGGCGATTAATCTAATTATGGAGATGTTGATGATAATGAATTTTTGTTTGTAGCTTTAAAAGATGAATCTTGTTCTGTTAACTCTAAAAGTTGTATGATGAAAAGTGTCCCAAAGAAAAAGATAAGATTAGAGTTACCTTGGTATCTACTTTTCATGTTAGACATGACAAGAAATATTGGGTTATTGATAGTGGTTTCTCAAAACATATGATCAAAGAAAAGAGTAATTTTGTTAAACTTAAAAAATATGATGGAAGACTTGTTAAATTTGGAGATGATTCAAGTGCTAAGATTTTTGGAATAGGCTTAATCATTTTTTATGGAAAGTATAATACTAAAAATGGTTACTATGTAAAAGGTTTAAGACATAACCTTTTAGTTTTGGAAAAATGTGTAGCAAAGGATACAATATTATGTTTCAAGATGATAGATGTAAGATCAGAAAAGGGTTTGAAACTATAATTGCTACTAGAAAGAGGACAAATGGAAATATTTATTAGCTCAAGGGTGTTGATGGTCATTGATTTATGAATTTGATTAATGATAGCTTGTTATGGAACACGAGAATGTGTCACATCAATTTTGATAACCTAGTTAGAATCAATTTAGTTCAAGCAATGAGAGATTTGTCAAGGATTGCAAAGTCTATAAATTTTTTTTCTAGAGATTATCAATTTGGAAAACAAACTAGAATAATTTTCAAGGGAAAAGAAAAATCTTCTATCAAATTATTGGAATTGGTACACACAGACCTTTTTTGTCTAACAAGAGTGAGTAGTATTCAAGGTGATAGGTATTTCATGTTTTCGATTGATGATTACTCTAGAATGACATGGGTTACTTTTCTTAGGGAAAAATATGAAGTCCTAGATAGATTTAAAGCATTTAAATCTATGGTTAAAAATGAAATGGATTTTGATATCAAATGTTTGAGGTCTGACAGAGGTGGAGAATTCACCTCCAATGAATTTAACATTTTTTGTGAGAATTATGGCATAAAGAGGTACTTGTCTCCCCCTAGGACACCTTAGTAGAATGGCATAGAACTGAAAGAAAAAATAGGACTATTCAAGAAGTTGCATGGAGTATAATGAGATAATCTAATCTACTAGAAGTCTAATTGAGAGAATTAATTCATATTGTTGTTTACATACTTAACAGAGTTCAAGAAAAAAGTAACACAAAGACTCCTTATGAGATTTGGTATTAAAGGATTCCTATTGTCAAGTAATTTAGAGTGTTTGGAAGCAAATGCTATATTAAAAGAGATGATGAAAACATGGGAAAGTTTTATGCAAGGTATGATGAAGGTAGCTTCCTTGGATATTATACTAAAATAAAAGCTTATAGATGTTACAATAAAATACTAAGAAGAATTATTGAAAGTGCAAGTGTCAAGGTTGATGACGATATGTAGAATTTAGTTGTAATAGATGGTTATGAGTTGAATGATCTTTCTTATAGAGAGGGAGAAGAAAAAGATAAGGAAAAAGAAGTTTAAAATGAAGAGGAAGAATCTATGGAAAAGACCACTAAGACTCCTAAGTACAAAGAAATAATTTTAAAGAATAGATCATTGGTGACAAAAAAAATGAGTGTTGACAAGAAGAAGAGTTGTTGAAGCAAAGGTAAATCTATCTTTACTTTCTAAAATTGAATTAAAGATAGTAAGTGATGCATGCAAAGATGAATATTGGATGAAAGCAATGGAAGAAGAACTTATGTAGATTGTGAGGAATCAAACTTAGGAACTAGTTCCTAGACCTAAAAAAGAAAATATTATTAGTACTATGTGGGTATTCAAAAACAAGTTGAATGAGAATGGAGAAGTGGTAAGAAACAAGGCAACGCTTCTGTGTAAGGGATATGCACAAGTTGAATGAATGGAATTTGAGGAGACACTTTCTTCAGTGGATAGAATGGAAGCAATTAAAATTATTTTAGCTTTTGGAGAACATAAAGAATTTAAAGTTTATCAAATGGATGTGAAGTCTACTTTCTTGAATGAAGAATTGGAAAAAGTTTACATGAAACAAGTAGAAGGATTTTTTAGATTTCAGATAAACCTAATATGATTTGTAGATTAAAAAAGGAATGGTATGGACTAAAGAAAGCTCCCAAATCTTGGTATGCAAGGTCTAACTGATATTTAATGGAACAAGGATTCATTAAGGGTACTACAAACAGTAATATTTACTTTAAGTTTGAGGATTATCGAATCTTGATAGTGGTTGTGTATGTTGATAACATAATCTTTGGAGGCAATGAAGCTATGTGTAGAAAAATTATAGAATAGATCTAGAAAGAGTTTGGAATGTCTATGTTTGGGGAGATGAATTTCTTCCTTGGCAAAATCAAACAAATAAAGGCATGTATTCATTTCACAATTAAAATATGTTAAAGAGATGTTGAAGAAGTTTGGAATGGATGACTCCAAATCAGTATGTACTCCTATGGTTATTGGTTGCAAACTGAGTAAGGATTATGAATCCCCTAAGACTGATCAAAGCAAGTATAAATCTATGATTGGTAGACTACTTTACCTAAGTGCTACTAGATCAGATATCATACATGCCATTTTTCTTGTGGCTAGATTTCAAGAAGATCCTAAAGAGGTACACGTTGCAGTAGTGAAGAGGATATTTTGATAATTGAAGGGCACTCAAAATTATGGCTTGTGGTATCCTAAGGATACTAATTTCACATTGAGTGCTTACATATATGTACATTGGGCTATTTTTGTTGATGATAGAAAAAGTACTAGTGGTGGTGACTTATTTTTTAGATGTATATTGGTATCATGGACTAGCAAACAAGATTATGTTTCTTTATCTACTATAGAGGCTGAGTATATTGCAACATCATCTTGATGTACATAGGTATTATTGATGAGACAAACATTGAAAGATATCATTGTAGTGTATGATGAGCCTATTTCTATCTTTTGTGATAATACAAGATCAATTGCTATTTAAAAGAGTCCATTGATGAATTCAAGAAAAAAACATATATCAATTAGGTATCATTTTTTGAGAGAGAAAGTTGTGGAGAATGAAGTGAAGCTTGAATATGTACCTCCAAAGGATCATATTTTTGAAATATTTACTAATGCTCTTCCTAAGGATACTTTTGAGTATCTTTTGGAAAAATTCAAGGGTATTACCCCCTCCTTTGAACTAGATGCATATGGAGATGCATCAGTCTAGTGTATCTATGGATTCATTCTTTGTCTTGATTGATGTTGGTGGCTACCTCTTAGAGGGAGTAGGTAGTGACATTGTTGTAATATGAAATTTATGATGTAGAGGTTGTTGAGTTGATTGGTGTGTACTACTAAGGGGGATTATTCAAAACAGTTGCAAGTATCTTGGTTCTATGTCACAGAGGGAGAAAAAATACTATAGACATTGTCATTGATGTCAAAGGGGGAGAGAAAGAGAAGTTATATGAGAGAGAGAGAGGTCATGTGAAAAAGGAAAGTATCAAAAGGAAAGAGTATAATGAGATAGTTGTGTAAGGGTCAAAAAAGAGGGAAGGTAGGTTCAAAGCTATTATGTCTTTGATGGCTTTTCACATCTTATGTTGCCATCAATGACAAAGGGGTAGATTATTGCAAGTATGAAGATTTTTTCATTGATGTTAATGAAACATAGATAAAGGGAGAAGGCTATGAAGTCTAACCCCATTTTTCTAGTTAGGGTTTCACTCAAAATATAAGATCCAAGAATATTGAAATAACTATCAACCCAAGAGGTGAATTAAGTCAAGATTGAGGGATCTTGCAATCTTTCCTTTATGCAAGAATAGCATGGTGAGCTAAATCACAACTTGAGGAGAAGGAATTAAACTAATATTCAAACCCTCATTCTAGTTCTAGCACATGCAATGTGTAAATCTAACACAAAATAGAATGAAACTGTAATTTTTCTAGAAAAACAAGGAGATAATTTTGTGCATCTAAGCAAATCTATTTTTTCTTAATTGCTAATAGGGACTCATTCACCACCAAAGATGAATGGGTCCTGGAAGGCTCGTTTGGGGAGCTCTTAACCTAAAACATAAGCTTATACACAATAAAATCTACTACCTTTCAATCCCTAACAAGGACTCATTCTCCTCTAAATGTGAATGGGTCCTACTAGGTCCTTCTAGAAATCTTTGAATTTGATCTACAACTTCTAGGTCTGATCTTCTTCTTTGCACTTTGAATTCCTATTTTCCATATGTCATAACAACATCTTTTGGTTTTGGTGCTTGTCAGTTGTCCATGCATGAAGGGGAACCCTTTTTAGAGCCTATCAATAGCTTACACTTGTGCAAATTCTATACATAGCTTTAGAGAGCCATGCTAAAACCATTAAAATAGAAAAATACAAAAATAAAGAAAATTGTTACCTTGATGAAAGCCTAGCAAACAATCATCTTGTTGACAACAAAAACATAAAAAAATAATTAAAATAGTAAAGAGAAATAATTTTTCCAATAGTGAAAACCACTTCGGTGGTGCTATGGATAAGTCCCATGGTGAAAACCTAACAAACAGGAACCATGTGTAGTTAGTCTTTGCTCCATCATCTACTATCACCCTACCTGGTCTTCCACCCTCATCCATCACAACTCCTTTACTCTCTATCATCTCCCATTTTAAATCCATCATAAAGCCTAGTCATCTTTATCATGACTTTCAAATGGTTGACGTTTCATGTCCTTTCTCCTCCATCTTTTGTCCATAATAAACCCTTGTCCCATCCCATCCCTGATGGTTAGTCCTCGACCTAGCTGGGGGCACATTTCCTAACACCTAGTTTCATTAGATTCTACATTGGTCACTGGAGGTTTAAAATTCCCAAAAAGACAAAATAATCAAAATATTTCAAAATGATAAAAAATCATAAAACTCCAAAAATCCAAAAAAATAAAAACATGTGAAAAAAAACATCCAAATAACTTTCAAAATCCCAAAAACAAAGTCAAAGTCCAATAGGTCAGTATTTTTCATTTTTGAACTATTTTCCTTTGTGACTAGATGTTGGTAAGACCATCTGTCGATGTGCCCCGAGGCATTAGGTCAGTCTTTTAGGCATTGTCAAATAAAATCATGATTCATCCCTTTGTCATTTCAACAAAGTAAAGGTTCATGTCAAACTACTAGTGTCTGAGTGTATGATGTAGGCAATTCCATCAGTCGATGAGCCCCTGAGGCCACCTACGTCAATCCTTTAGGGTTCATCATGTTAGTCAAATAAGTTAGACATAGTCAAAATCGGACACAGGACAATCATCGAAACATCAACATTTAAATCATGAACCCATAAACAACATACTCCATTCAATCATCAATTCAAACATCAGTCAAATTTTTCAAAAGAAATGCAACCTAGTCACTTTATGGTCTCCTCAAGATGTGTCCTTCTAGGAATTGGGCCTCGTCAAAATGTCATTTTCCTTTTCAGAATGTGTCTCTCCTAACGATAGGCTCTGTCACATAATCATTGTCCTTTTTAGGATGTGTCCTTCTTGATGAAAAGCATCGTCAAACCATCAAAAATGTTAGACTATCAAATTGTGAAGTTGTCAGACCATCAAGCAATCCATCTTTGTCAAACAAACATTGGAAAACACATTGAATGGTTGTTGATTTTGTTGGTCTATTTTGTCCTTTTTTTTATTTGTTCACTTGGTCATGTTACTATCTACCTCATGGATGTCCCATGAAGAATTTAGAGGTGCTATGACATCTCATGACCTGATTTTCCTTTATTTTTGTCTTTGGTGTGTCTTGACAAAAAGACTGGGGCAATTTAGACCTTAGTATGAGTTAGGACATTCCTTTTATGTGACTATCTATTTTTCACATGTGGATTACCTTGCACACCTTAGTCCATGTCATATCATGTTATTTGTGGTTTATTTGTCACATTTTACCACCCAATGATGATTATGAAATACCTATTATTTTATTTGGAAAATATTGAAGTATTCCTTTTTCATCCACCCATCCATGTCTTTTGCAATAACATTTCTTCTGCTCCTTCATCCTCTAGTCTTCTCATCCATTTCGAGAGCACACTCGTGTTCTTTTGAATCCCCGGTCCTTTCAAGGGGGAATACCACTACCTTCTCGTCATCCTTCCTCTCCCTACTTTCACCCTAGGGCATATTTTTGACTTGTTTTCTTTGACACATTGTGATATACTACATTATGTCAAAGAGGGGAAAAATCTAGACACATAGAAGTGGCGTAGACCCACAAACCATAGTTTTCTATGACAACCATGCTTCTCCCTCACATAATTAAAGTATTAATTATTCCTCTATGATTATTTAAATAAATAAATTACATTTATTTATTTAAATATGTCACTAATTAATCCTTATTCCCTCCAATAATTAAATAAATCTCTAATTTATTTAATTACTTATTTTTCATTTTCACCTACAATTAAATAATTACTATTAATTATTTAATAACATTACCATTTATCCTACAATTAAATAAAATTAATTATTTAACTCACTTTTCATTCCACCTAGTAAATAATTAAAATAATTATTTACTACCTTTTGTCTTATTCCCACTTTTGAATTAAACCAATATTTAATTCAAAATTCAACTTCCCTCGATAATTTCTACTAATGATTTGATCTCAACCCTTCATTTCAAATATTTCCCTAACTTTGACCTAATTTTTCCCTAACCCTAATGTTCCTCATCACATTGAATTCTAGCCTTTGATCTCATGGCTTTATCAACTTCTAATCTTGGCCATCCATTTTCAATTTGGAATTATTTAAAAAGGGTCTCTCTCTAGTCATTTGGATTCATCCACACATAGCATGCTTGAGAACTTTGAGTACTTAAGCATACAATACTTCAATATCTTGCTAGGCTTAGACATAGGTTATAGTTGCACTTCAATCTAAGGGAAATCATACAATTTTCAGCAAGATGGAGAAGACCAATGGAGGTCATTCAATGGAGGCATGAAGACTAGGTGATATTATTTCAAGATTTTTATGATATTTTCTTTTATTGTTCTCTATTGTTGCTTGGGGTTAAGTTATCATGCTATTTGCAATTATTGTGAAAGTTTACCATAGTTACATATAGATATAAAAGAATATTTACAATAGATATTTATGTTAATAAGTGTAATAATGTAATTAATATAAAAAATAATATTGATACATGATTTGAGTTTAGATAAATTATTGAAATGATTATTGAACTAAGAAAGAAGAAGATAATTATTAGCTCTATGTTTGTCAAAGGAAAAATATTTCGAAACATATTTTATTTATTGTGATGTGTCTCAAGGGTTTAGTATTAGATATACATTAGGAAAGCTCAAATAGACTACAAAATAACATATTGTGTGTTTGTATTCAAATCAACATGAAAAAATCTAATCCTTGCATTTACGAACCTAAACCTATTGTGTGGATTTACACCTTATGGCCTCTTTCATTATAAAACTTGGTGATGCTAAGCAATATTGTTGCAACTTGAGTTCATTGTAGAGAATATTTAAGAATTTATATAGAAGTCACACACCATTATATTTATTTAATACTAATAAAGATATGTAAGACACACTAAGAAATATGTAACATATATGTAAATAGCTACCAATGATGTAGTAGAAGAAATATGAGATTTTGAGACTTTATATGAGTGATTTACTTAAACAAATACCTAACTAGTCGACCAACTACACAAATTAGATTTTTTATGTTTTTTATGTGTAAGATGGTGTAACAAATATAATTGTTACAAAGTGTGCCATAGAAAATAGGACCCTCTCGAGAAAAGAGACAATTTCATGCATAATTAGACCCACTTTTGAGTCACTTTGCATCATTTATCCCTCAAAGTAACATTTATAGGCCCCTAAGACCCATTATTTTTTATTTAGAGGCTTGTTTCACCTAAAAGATCACCTAAAACCCAACAAACAACACTTAATTCTTTCATACCTTGAAAACCCACCTTCAAAAATTAGTAGTGGGACCCATTCATCACCTTGGGAGAATGAGTCCCCTCTACTGGGACCCATTCACCATGGGTGGCAAATGAGTCCCTTTTGAGGGAAAATTCAATTTTCAGTAGGAATTTGATTAATTCAACTTGAATTTCCAGTAAATGTCATCCTTTTAGGTGTTTTTGCTTATATATACTCATTTTAAATCTTTTTACACATCTTTTTCTCATTCCATAACAGTAATTTCTAAGTCAAGTCCTCTACAACAAGTCTCATTAGCAAACGTTGAAGTTTTAGGGTAGCAAACTAGGGTTTTTGCAGGTCTTGAAGCTCACTCTTTAGGTCAAGATTCAACATTGAAAATGGTTTATGATGGATGCCTAAGGTGAATCATGAAGAAATCTAGGTTTAGGAGATGCAACTAGCCATCAAATCACACCTAAAGACTTTGTTTCAAAGTGATTCCATCTTCAATTTTCACTCTATCTTCAGATCAAGGTATGCATTTTGTTTAATTTTCATTTGCATGTCATTTTATCTCCACTTTTAATGTGTTGTATGGTTTCTAGGGTTGAGTGCTTGCATTACATAAATAATATTTTCATTTCTTATTCTACCATAATAGAATAGGGATTTTGTCATACTTTAGATTTTCCTAGTCTTTAACACATCTAAGGCTAGGGTTTTATGTATATTTTTCTCCATTCAAGGTTTAATTACCAACTAGGGGTTTGACCAAGGAAAACCCCCCATTAGACAAACAATTTTAAGCTATTTTGTAGGAATTGTCCAAGATCCTGAGCTGGGTTTCTGTAAGAAATTGTTTTGTAGGTGTCAAGGTGCAAAACTAAGATTTGAAGTTGTAGATCCTAGTTCCCGACTGATAGAAAACAACTTCTATGCAGAAAAACCCATAACTAGGATTGATTCACCCAGGGTGGCGAATGAGTCCTAGTTAGCTCAAAATGAGACTTCATCAATTTTCCATATTTATCTCTAGTCTTCTTCAGTTTCCCAGGTGCACACATTTTGAAAAATAGTCTTTTGTTTGGTTTAATTTGTATTCTTGTTCATTCTTTTAAGCTTTTTGCAAATGACATTGTGTTTTACAACATAATATAAATCTTAGATTTTACATACATAACCAATCATATAGATCACTTAATTGTATTTAGATAGTTTCATTTAGTCATAATAACATCCTACATTGCATAATTTGAATGAGCCTAGCTAGCATTTTTGGCCTACCTCTCTCCTTTTAGGTCCAAAACCTTAGAAGAGTTAGAGAGTCATGTGGGTGCCAAAATTCTACAATTCACAAAGGAAGTACTATGACATATGTCACATTGATTTTTTTTTGTATTATAGTACATGACATAGAGTGATTTTATAATGATAGTCAATGATGAAATGACATATATTAATATACTTTTATATGTTTCCTCATCACACAATTTTAACCTTTTGGGGTGTGATTCAATAAGTGTTTGTAACATTGGATTAGGTTAGTCTAGACCATAAAAAAAATTGAATTTTGATTGAAACATTCAAACCCTACATGTACAACTCTAAATTGAGTTAAACCACCTTGAGTGGTCCTAAATTTATTAGGGAAAAAACTTATCTAAGAGGTAGATTTTATTAGATAGAAAGGTAAAATTATATTTTTAGGTGTGAAATTTCTTAGATGCATAGGAAAAAAACTAAGAGGGGGTGAATCGGTTATATAATTTAAAACATCAAAAACCTTCATTAACATTTAGATCTACATTAGTCGTTAAACCCTTAACAACCATTAACCCTTATCATGCATTAGGAAAAAGTAAGCATATGAAACAATAATGAAAACACATCCAAATACATAAGAACATCAATTTTACATAGAAAATCCAAGAAAGGAAAAACCATGGTGAGGATTAGCACACTAATATATGAATTGCAACATCGAATACAATAAGGCTTACTACCTAGAAAGATAAAGAAAGGCTCACTATCGGAGGCTAACTACCATAGGAATCATTATCCAGAAGAAAGAATGATAGAAGAAGGGGTGGCTCATTTCCAATTTGAACTATTAACAATGCATCTCTCATATGTTGAAGGTATAGTTCTACTAAAACAAAAACAATTCATCAAATAGATTGAAATATAAACACCTTATGCTCACTACATTAGGAAGTCAATAAGCATTAGAGCTCACACTAAGATCACTACTTGATCACTTTCACATCACACACTCTCCTCCTAATCCACACAAAAATATAATATACTATACTAAACATCATGCTTGGTAAATTATAATTTATGATCACAACACTTGACAATCTACTATTAAAATAGCACTATCTACATAACCTCTAAAAGTGGATCTGCAGTTCTATCATAAATCATAGCGCCTTCCATTATTTGAATAGAGATTATTTTTAGCTATGGAAACACATATTTGACCTTACAATTGTTATGATAGAGGACGTAATTATATTAAATCTATAGGTAAATTTATTTAAAATATAATTGAGTCAAATAAAATGAATTTTTAAAAAAATTAGCATATTTCTCATGATTTAGAGGGATTATTATGTTCAACTATTTATTCATATCAACAAAAATAGAAAATGCTTTTTAAATCTAAAAAGAGAGTGACATATACAATATTTTAGAAAAAAATGCAACCTGATATTTTAAATTGCTAAGAAATCTAGACATGGATATAAACCATTTTCAGTGATCAACTTGTGTAAGAGGTCAGATCATTGATTATTTATAAAGGAACACTAGATTTACAAAAATCATGTAGACACATGACTAAATGGAAGACAAAAACAATGGAATGGAAGGAATGGAATCAGTAAGGCTTCTGCCCATTGTAATTCCCAAGTGGATCATAGTTGCAGGTGATGAAAATCATGCCATCATTACACTTAACGTGAGCACACCCAAGCTTCTGTGAATTCATCCACACAACTTGAGTATAATTTTCACACTCTTTCCCTTCAACACAGGAATTTTAAATGTAATCGTAATATTTTTGTTCAGTAACCCATGAGATCACTATATCCATGGGTGAGTATTCCACACCTTCCCCTTAGAAAATATTTTCTCCATATTAACCCTCAAAATGTTGCAAAGCACAGTCTGCCATTTTTTATTAGCATAGTTTTGCATGTAGGTAGTGGCAGCCACATCCCACACTAGAGGACCAATGCCCACTTGATACCTCACATCATTGTGAGGGCTTACAAACTGTGTTTACAAGTCTTTCCCTACACACAATTGCAAGAAACACAACCAAAACAACCCACATGAATGGCATATTCCTCATCTCTAAAAGATACTCTTTTGTTGAGAACATCTAAACTAATGTTTCTATTTATAGTCGAAGAAAGGGATGGATCTATGATGTGAAAATACTGGTATGGGCTGAATTACGCTTGATCCATGAAGAATCAAAGCATAATGGAGCCACCAATACTTGAATCTCAACAAGATCAATCAAACAAAATTTAAACTAAATTTTTTTATCAAAACCTAACATGCTAAATCATGAAAGTTTTCAAAACATCTACTCTAATCCATCTAAAACTTATCTTGTTGTGGAATTGGTGTTGTTTTGATGTGGAACGATGACCCTTTCCCAATCCCCTGATTAGTGAGCCTATTTTAGTTGATTCTATGGAAGAGAATCAATGAAACCATAGTGTTTGATGTGAAAACCTAGTTATGCTAAAATGAACATGATGCAAGCTAGGTTACAATGATTTTATGCTATAAATGATCTAATTATGGAATTTCTAAGCTAATATATGCTAAAATTATGCTAAAAAATGGAAACCCTAATTTATTTACAAACTAAGATGGATGCTCTAAGCTATTATGAAATGAAAATGAACTAAAATAAGCTAACAAGTGAGTAAAAGATAAGTGTGTATCTGAGTAAATTCAACAACATAAGTTTGCAATGGAAAGATGGATGTATGAGTTTCAACATCATAATTTTTCTCTAAGAATGATGGATCCATTTGTCTCCAAATAGTGACCTATTTATAGGAGAGAAAATGAGGAATCAATGGTTGAGATCAAAAAGCTTAATCAATGGTTCAAGATGAAGGGTATGAGAGGCATGGATCATGGATTCTCATCAATGAATGAGAATGCATGATGGAAGTTAATCAAGGGCTCACACTTTTGACCTATTCCCACAAGTCAAAGGTAACTTACCAAAGAGGTTAAAGCTTAGCTTGCATTTGAAGCTAAGTGAGTTGATTGGAAGAGAAAGAATATTCATTTTGTATGAGGAAAAAGGAAGCTTATAAATTAAAAAAAAAGTTTTAATTGTGCAAAAAGGGATAAAGAACATTCCATGGGAATATTCCCTTTGCTTAGAGGAAAATTAATTTAATTTAGAAGACTTAAGAGATATTTATTAAATTAGATGATTTAATAAATAGGGGAGGGATGAAATAATATTTAATTAAATAATATAAGGTTATTTAATTAAATAAGAAGACTTAAGAGATTAAATTAAATAGTTTGATTTATTTAATTTCATGAGATGAATTGTTAGTACGAAAAGAGATGAATTAACCCAATTTAATTAATGAGGAAAATAGATGAAAATGATGCAATTAATTAATTAGCTAGGCTAATTAAATTAATTAAGTGAAAAGAGGATGGATTAAAGAGGAAATGATATTAGTAAATCGGATTCGAATGTATGACATCGATTAGAAATTTTTTCACTGTCTACATTTTGCCCCTCTTTGAAGTGAGGTACCTGCTACTTCAGTTTAAAGAACAATGCTTTTTAGATTGAAACTACTGCCCAAATAATAATTAAAAAAATTCTAATTTTTTAGATGCCCTAGCAGAAGGATATAATTGACTCCCTACCCCCTCAAGAAATTGGGCATAAATTTCAAATTTTTGGTTAATTTCTTGATAAAGGTTCAAAAGCTACCCCAAGGGTTTAGAAAGACTCTGAGATGCAAGAATAATGCCAAAAAAGAAAAAAAATGATGCAAAATTAGGTCCAGATTGGAAAAATTGCTGAAAATGATAATAAACTCCATCAATAAGGTTAAATTAGGGAAAATAACCCTAATTTTCTAGCTTAAATAGCCTAAGAGGTGTCATTTTCAATTCATTTGTGTATTCACACTTTAAAAATTCTTGCGATTTGAGCTTTGACCCTTTGAAAAAATGGCATAATGTGAGCTTCCCTGATAGATCTCTGATCAAGTTTGAGAGTTCCAGTGACTTTAAAGTGGAAGATTACTAGTATGTGATTCAAAACTTGATTTGAAATTTGAAATTTCAGTGCATTTATTAGGCATTAGAATTTAAATTCTGGCGGTGTCATTATATAGTGACACCCAAACTTAAATTAGCGACACCCAAATGATTTATAGTGACACATGTATAGGGAAATGCTTCTTTTGATTTGAAATTAGGGTTTCAAATTTTCAATGGCAACACGGGCTTATTTGGTGATGCACTTTCTGATTTAAAAGTTAGGGTTAGGTAAGGCCAAAAGATAAATCACGACGCTAACTTTTCTGGCAATGCACTTTCCAATTTGAAATTTCAAATGCATTGGTGTGCCATATAAAATTGGACCCTCTTGAGTAAAGAGACAATTTCTTGTATAATTAGACCCACTTTTGAGTCCCTTGACATTGTTTCCCTTCAAAACAAAATTTATAGGCCCCTTAGACCTATTAATTTTGATCTAGACGCCCGTTTCACATGTGAAATCACATAAAACCTAAAAAACTAAATTTAATAACATCATACCCCAACAACCCACCTTCACACAGTAGTAGTGGGACCCATTCACCACCTTGGGTGAATGAGTCCCCTCTAGTGGGACCCATTCGCCAAGGGTGGCGAATGAGTCCCCTTTGAGGGAAAATTCAAAATCAAGCGGGAATTCAATCAATTTAACTTTTGTTTCCAATGAATGTTGGCCTCTTAGGTCTAATTAATGGGAAAATAAGGTGCTAATGCCTATAAATACACATTTTAATTCATTTTACACAATATTTTTCATCTCTATTGATCTCATTATCATTCTTCAAGAGAAATTCCAAAAGCAAAGCATTCTTCAACAAGTTTCATCATCAAAAGTTGAATTTTTAGGACAAAAAACTAGGTTTTTTATAGGTCTTGAAGCTCACTAATCTTGTCAAGATCCAACATTGAAAAGGGTTGATGATGGATGCCTATGGTGAATCATGAAGAAATCTAGGGTGAAGAGGTGCAACTAGCCACCAAATCATGCCTAAGGACTTGGTTTCTGATTTATTCCATCTTCCATTTTCACTCTATCTTTAGATTAAGGTTTGCATTGTGTTTATTTATAATTTTCATGTCATATCCATGTTTCATGTGTTGTAAGGTCTCTAGGGTAGAGATCTTGCATCATTTCAATCAACCTTGCATGTCTTGTTCTAGAGGAATAGAATAGGACCCTTCTTATGTTTCAACCTTTCCTAGTCATTAACACATCTAAGGCTAAGGTTTATGAAAAAATTTCTCTATTCAATGTTTAATTACCTACCTAGGGGTTTGACCAAGCCAAACCCCCCATTATACCAACTCTTTTAAGCTATCTTGTAGAGATTTCTTGAGATCTAGAACTCGATCTTCATCAAAATTTATTGTACAGGTGTCAAGACACAGATCTAATTTTTGAGTTTGTAGGAATTAGAAAGTAGACTGATTCACCATGCTTGGAGAATGAGTCCCACCTAAAGATGAAGACTTGAGTTAGATGTTGTTTCAGATCCCTTCCTATTAGAAAATAGGTTATGTGCAGAAAAGTTTTTACCTAGGACTGATTTTCCCAAGGTGGCGAATTAGTCCCAACTCACCCAAGTTCAGATTTCATTAGCTCTTCAGATTGTTCTCCAGTCCTCTACTACTTTTCAGGTGCACATATTTTGAGAAACAACTTTTTGTTTGGTTAAAATTTGCATTTTTGTTCATTACTTTAGTCTTTTTGCAAACAACACTATGTTTTCAAACATTGTATAAATCTTAGCTTTGCATTCATTTTCAGTCACATAGATTAATCCATTGTATTTAGTTAAGTCCATTTACATTAAACAACATCGTACACGGGTATGTGCAGGGTCATGATGGGCCAAAAAGTGGCAATATGAGGGGTATGTGGCTGATGATTATTTTTTTACCCAAAATTGATGAAACGAAAATAGTTTTTAAAGGAGATTCTCAACTTTCCACCAATATAAATTATTCTTTACTTTGAATTTAATAAGTAATTATTATTGATTTTCTATTCAAATTATGACTAAAGTCTTGATTTATAGGCTGATTGAAAAACATGTATAACTTTAAAATGGTATCATATTTTTTGAATCCAAAACATGTATCACATTCTACGCTGCGCATACTATAGGATTAAAAAAAGAAAAATTGAATTTCATGAATTTTTCACCAAGTTAACATGGTCAGACATACGAGTTTTTATTTTTTTTTAAAAAATTAATTAAAAAATCATAATTAATTATTTACTTGGAAAAAAATTACAAAAAAATATGCATCACATTAGGGCATGAGTCCTCTACTTATATCTAAAATATTATAAAAATTATTATCATTTTATTGTGGTTAGGGTGGTCAGACAGACACCTACTTCTTATTTTTCCCTGAAATTTAAGTACCACTCATTGAAATTTCAAATTTTCACCAAATACATTTTTTTTAAACATACCTAGTAATCTAGAAACTACATTCAATTTTCTATAGATTCTATTCTTACACATTTTTGAAATAATATAGATAACTTATTCAATTTTTTATGTCAAGTTGTGTAACTCTGATTTTTCTAAATTTTTTGCCACTTAAGGGCCTTTTTTTCCCATGAAGATCCTACACATACCCACACATCCTAATTTGAGTGATACATAAGCATTTTTGGCCCTAGCTCTCTCCTTTTAGTTGAAAAACCTTAGAAGTGCAAGAGTAATCCATAGGGTTCCAAAAATCTATGTTTCATTTTGGTGAACTTGACTTTTAGAACATATCAACTTTTTGATTGCCATTTAATTGCATCTTAGGTTTTCACTATTTCATGCTTTTGCATTGTTTTAAGATTCTTAAAAGTATTGCATTAGTGGAAGCATTCTTTACTTTACATCATTGCATTATTCCACATCTTTGCATTTTCATTCTGTATTTGGATTGTACAGAGTTGAAATTTTACAGAAAATAAAAAAAAATCAGAAAAACATTAAAAAAGTCATCTCCTGGGACTCATTTGCCACCTAGGGCGAATCAGTCCCTTTACAGTTCTTCATTAGCATTTCCAAATTTTAATTTCTTGCATTGCATCTTTCCATTTTTTGTCATTACATTTTTGTTTTAGTTCAGTTCTTTCTACTTTCTTAGCATAAAGCTCATTTCTTTTCATGCAATTTATGGATAGTCTTAGGCTTTTACAAGTTCCATTTTAAGTCATATTTCGTATTCCTTTTATATCAACTTACGTTGAGGAAACTCTAGCAAATATTCAAAACCAATCACACACCACATCCAATGATTCAATTAAACACATGATTCAAATTTTAAAAACCATCTCATCCAAGCCACTTACTAGTGATGATGTTGATCAGTTAGATGATACCCTTAAAAGAGTCATCTCACTCACTTCATCCTCTAATGCTTGTCATGAGAAACCTAATACCCTTAACGATCAATCCCTCCTCAAACCTTTTGCTTACGATTACTTTGATTTGTTAAATGAAGACCTCCAAGACTTCATCTCCAATAAGTCATCCACTAAGGCTTTTGGTCACCAATTTTATCTAACCACCATTCCTACCTCTAATTATTTTCTTGAACATCCTAAACTAGTTGAAAATCGTTTACCCCTCACAACTTTTAGTAGTGATGACTTTCATTTCTTAGATGAGTCTCTTTAGAATTTCATCTCGTCCAACTCATCTGCTATGGTTTGTCATGATACCTCTAAAATCAAGGACATTAATGTCATTCAACCTAAACTTATCCTTTACCCACCCTCACATCCGCTTCATCCCTCTAATCAACCATGCCACACTTTATACCCACCCAATACTAATGTATCACAACAATCTAGTGATGATATTGTTACTCATACATATAACAAACAAAATAACCCACAACTGCCACAACCAATTCCACCATCACTACCTTTACCTAATCTGCCTAGTGCTCCTCATTATAACCCACATGCAAAGGAGTATGATATTATTGAACAATTAAAGAATAGTCCTTCCAAAATCTCTCTTTGGGATTTACTTCAATCTTCACCTACTTACAACACCATTCTTCAAACTACTTAAAAAACAAATCACAATTCCTCTTGGAACCACTTTGAATGTTGTGGCAGCTCTGGTTCAAAAACATAGTCTTCATATTACTTTCCATCAACATGAGCTCCCTCCTTTGGAGTTATGAAAACAACATGATTTCTTTATGATAATTGCTCAATTCCATCACACAAGAATTAAACACACTCTCATAGATAATAATTTTTCCCTTAATGTGTGTAGTGTAAGTCTACTTGATCGATTAAAATTTGATAGATCACAAATAATACCTGATTTCATTTCTATTTGAGGATTTGATAATACAAAAAAGAAACCTATCCTTGATAATTACTTTACCTATTATGGTTGGAGTGGTTACTTCATAGAATCCTATCCATGTCATGCCTTATGAACTTTCATATAATCTCCTTTTAGGCCGACCATGGATTCATGAGATGAATGCAGTCCCTTCTACCCTTCACCATATCATGAAGTATGTTGACAAAAATCTACATCAAATTGAAATAGACCCTAAGCCTGAAAGTTGCTTGCAGCTTGAAAAAGGGTTACAAGTCCTTTAAAAACATTAATTCCCACTTCTAACATTAACCCTCTAGAAATTGAACACAACAGTATAGAATCAGCCTCTAAATTATTTGATGATGATTGGAGATCCTTATAATTCACACCCTCATTCATGGGCGAAGACATACTTACAAAAAAGAAAGATGAGAAATATGAACAACCAAAAATTATGTCCACTCAAAATTGTGAACAATCGACTCAAACATCTATCTCTTACAATATGGATTAAAATGCAACATACACAACAAATTTTGATGAGATAGACCCTGAGCCTGAAAGTTGCTTGCACCTTGATAAAGGGGTTATAAGTCCTTTAAAAACATTGATTCCCACTTCTAACATTGACCCTCTTGAAATTGAACACAATGATACAGAATTAGCCTCTAAATTATTTGGTGATGATTGGGGATCCTTTGAATTCATACCCTCATTCATGGGTGAATACATACTTACACAAAATAAAGATGAGAAAGATGAACAACCAACAATTATGTCCACTCAAAGTTGTGAAAAAAAACTCAAACATCTATCTCTTACAATATGGATTAAAATGCAACATACACAACAAATTTTGATGAGATAGATTATCAATCCCCACCTACCCCGCATGAAATGGAAAGACTTTATGGGAAAGGTTATAAATTTGTCAAACAATTAGGCTATACTGGAAAAGGGTGTGGAAAAAATGAACAAGGTATTTGTGTCCCTATTGAACCTAATATGCAAGAAATGAAAATAGGAGAATATTATTTTTCTAAAACAACCAATGCTACTTAGCGACCATCTTTAAACATTAATGTTATAACCTGTCACCTGCAACACAGACTCACAATAAAACATCCTGATTTGTTGGATATAACCTTACCCCCTTCATTGTTGTATGCTGATAGAGATGAGGATTTGAAACATTGTTAGGTGTTTTCAATGCCCCATCCTTTCATACTTACATGAAACACATTTCCCATACTTTAAATGTCATCGAGCAACAAGCAAGTGATATAATTGAAGATTTCTCTAAATCTAAAAGTCCTAAATCCAATGCACTCCCTTTAGGTGATACAATTGATGTGCTTATGGACATTCATAATACAGATAAAATTATTAAAATTGGGAAGTTCCTTGATGATGAAGAACAAGAAGATATGACCACTTCACTTCATGATTTTCCTAAAATATTTTTCTGGAAATATTCTGATATGCCAGTAATTGAACTAAAAATTGTGATGAATAACATTGTCCTTGATAGAAATGCTAAACTCATCCATCAAAATATTCACAAAATGCACCCTAATGTAGCCTTGCATGTTAAAGAAGAACTAGAGAAACTTCTTGATGTAGACTTTATTAAACCTATTGATTATTCTCCTTAGATCTCAAACATTGTCACAATTGCAAAACCTGATAATAGAATTTGGATATGCATAGATTTTTGAGACTTGAATAAAGCCTCCTTAAAAGATGATTTTCCACTTCCTAATATAGACATGATCATGGATTCAACTTATGTACATGCTTTGTTATCATTCATGGACAAATTTTCTGGTTATAATCAAATCCTTATTAATCCTCAAGATCAATACAAAACCACCTTTACAACTGTTTGGGGTACATTTTGTTGGGTTGTGATGCCCTTCGGTTTAAAGAATTCCAATGCAACTTATCAACATGCAATGACATTAATCTTCCATGATTATATTCACAAAATTATAGAAGATTATGTTGATGTTAACCTTGCTAAATCGTTAACATGACAAGACAATGTGAATGTCCTTTATAAAATCTTCAAATGGATAAAACAATACAACATGCAATTAAGTCCAAAAAAAATTGTCTTTGGTGTAGATAGTGGTAAACTTCTTAGGTTTGGAGTATCTCACAAAGGCATTGGAGTGGACACAAAGAAAATTGATGTCATTGTTAACATTCCACCTCCTTGGAATATTTCTTAGTTGTGTACATTACAAGGTTGAATTCAATCTATTCGTCATTTCATTGCATCTTTAGTCGATCACACAATATCTTTCACACATCTCCTTAAAAAGGGTGTCCCTTTCAATTGGAATGAGGATTGTAAATAATCTTTTGGGAGTCTAAAGGAATATTTAGCCACTCCACCCATTTTACAACCTGTTGTGCCACATCGACCATTTATCTTGTACATTGCCACATCTGTCCATGCTCTTACAATATTGTTGGCTCAAAATGATTATCATGGTAAAGAAAACCTTGTTTATTACATTAGATGTACCTTAATTGATTATGAAACACAATATCCACCAATTGAAAAACAATGTTTGACTCTTGTATTTGCTACTAGTAAGTTGTGACATTATTTACTAACTACTAGAGTACAATTTGTCACAAAATTTGATCCTCTTAAATATCTTTTCAACAAAACTCATCTCTCAGGATGCTTAGCTAAGTGGGTCATGTTGTTAACCGAGTTTGATCTTAAATTTTTTTCACCAAAAGCAATCAAAGGTCAAGCCTTAACCGATCACTTAGCTAATGCACCTTCTCCCTTTGCTTTCCCTACTAATGATTCCTTTCCTAATGATCATGTATTAACTGCTAATATCAAACCATGGGAATTATTGTTTGATTGATCTAAGTGTCAAACAAGTTCTAGCACTAGAATAGTCCTCATTCCACCCAAGGACAAACCTATTCCCTTATCCTATCATTTAAATTTCCTATGTACAAATAATGCAACTGACTATGAGGAATTGATTGTAGGTTTGTAAGCTACTCTATCTCTTCATTTTAAACATATTAAGATCTTTGGTGATTCACAATTGGTCATAAAACAAATAAATGGTTCATATCAAACTAAACATGACAAATTATCACAATACAAGGATCTCATAATGAAGTTATTAAACAAATTTGACTCATTCACCATTGATAACATACCATGCAAAGATAATCGACACACAGATGCAATGGTGAGAGCAGCTTCTCTCATATCTCCACATGATCCTTCTATAGATTTCACATTCATTATTCACTCCATCATGCAACCTTCCATCGATATTTTGTTAGAAGACATTTTGGCAATAACTCAAGTAGCTTCATGTGAATGGTATGATACAATATACAACTACTTAAATGATGGTATTATTCCTAAACCTATAACAACAAATAATTGAAAGCACTTACACAAACTTGCAACTAAATATGTCATTCTTGCTGACACATTGTATAGAAGATCTTTCAATGGTCTCCTATTATGTTGTCTTAAATATTCCAAAATGGCTTTAGCACTCAAATAGGCTCATTCTAGTGCCTATGGAAGTCATTTTGGAGGCCATTCATTAGTAAAAAAACTTATTTGTATGGGTTATTATTGGAGACATATGGAAAAGGATTATTTTTCCTATGTTAAATGATGTCACAAATGCCAATAACATAGCAATTTGATTCACGCTCCTATTGTTGAGCTTTGTGCCAATGTTCCCATTTGGCCATTTTTAGTATGGGGGTTGGATCTTATTGGAAAAAAGTTTCCTTCTTCTTCAGCTAGACATACATTTATCATAACTGCAATCGACTATTTCATAAAATGGGTAGAAGGTATCCCTCTTCGTTCAACAACTGCTGAAGTAATTTGTCAATTCATATTAGAATACATAATTGCTCACTTTGGAATTCCTTCTATAATTGTTTCAGAAAATGGAATGGAATTTAAGAATAGCGAAGTTCAAAATTTTCTTGCAATATTTAACATTCAACATCGTTTCTCTACACCGTATTATCTACAATCCAATGAACAAGCTGAAAATACCAATAAACTTCTTGAATACATCCTTAAGAAAACTATTCACAATAATCATAAAGACTATCATATGCAACTATCTTACATGCTTTGGGCTTATAGAACTAATTTTTGATCATCCATACGAAATACCCCTTATAGCCTCATATATGGTACTGATGTGATTATTCCCTTGGAGTTATTTCCTACCTTGTGAGTTGTTCTCTGAGACCTATTTAACAATAACACTTATACAGAACAATGATTACATCAACTTGAGATGCTTGATGACCAATGCATTAACAATCGCAAACATCTCCAAGCTCACATCAAACAATTACTACACAAACACAACATTCATCTTATTCCTAAATCATTTTCTAAGGGAAATTTTGTTCTTATTGAAAATCAAAGAACTGTTAGTGTTGACAATGAAGACAAAGATAAGTTCATCCCTAATTGGTTGGGACCTTACGTAGTTGATAGTAATTATGGGTCTGGTGCTTATCTCTTAACACAACTTGATGGAACACCCCCTTAAAAAACCTATTAATGTCATGCATCTTCGTCAATATTATCTCTAATCCTCTTTGAATAGTATGACTGTTATAGTAGCATTGTTTAAAGTTATTTGATGTTATAACTTTCACATTGCTCTATTTTTTACAACTAAATTCCTGTTTGTCTTGAGCACTAAGGTAATTATTTAATTTCATTTTATAATTAATTTAGACTTCACACTCTTCACCCTTTTGTTATGTTAAATTAAATCCTTATTAGTGTATTTAATTTAGAATATTCTTTTTCATTTATCAATGTTGTATCTATGATTACATTGAAATATGTTTTATATTAGATCACACCATTCATGTTAAATCATGAAGAAATTAATTAAATACTTTTTACAATAAGTCATTTAACTAATCACATAGCATTTAACATTTTCATACCAAAAGATACATCATCATAATATCAAATATTCATGTCTATATATATATCAAAGTTTTATATACATCTTAGAATCATATATAATAACATAATGGTCTATGAGAGCTAGACCTCTTGGGATCTGGTACTCATGATCCAGTCTATGGATGTCATGAGATGGTCGTGTGTGACCATGATCATGAACTGTAGAGTATCAGTTCATACTCCAACCCCTCTACTCATCCAACAGCTATAAGTCACTCATCTGCCATCTCATCCCTCTCTGCTCATGTCTGTGCCAGCTCTGCCTGTAGTCTCTCTACCTCTATCAAGGCCTTTGTTGATTTTAGTACACTATCATCCCAATGGATTCACCTCCTCATACTCTTGTACGCTTCCCAAAACCTCATGAATGGTCTGAGTGACTCTATCTCCTTCTCCACGATCAGTGGGGGAGCGTAGTCAAGATCTATCTCATCCTCCTCAAGGGATGTTGACACTATCTATATGGCTGCCTAACAATAGAACTCTCATTAGTCTCTCATCACTCCTGCAAGATAGATCATGTACACAATTAGTAACACATCATCATTATATATATATAAACAAAAAATATAAATCACTAAAGGACAAATAATATATATAGCTACTACCCATGATCTGGTCCTGTAAGTATGTGATGACTCTCCATGCTCATACTGATCCTCAATAGCTACCTCATCACCCTCATTTAGGGGTGGCTCCTCATCGTAATAATAATAATCCTCATAATCCTCATCCTCCTCCTCATCCTCCTCTCCTCCATCCTAGTCCTCATAATCAAGATCGGCCTCAAACTGTTACTCATCATTAATAATATCTATAAAAATATCTACTGGCCTATATCATACCTCCTCTGCTCTCTCCTCTGGCTCATCACCCTCATCTATTTCTAGCTCTGCATCACCTAGAGGAAAATACATGAGGAACATAGGATTTTTTCATGCATATAACCACCACTCATCGTGCTCATCTGTGCTACTGACATCATCAATGTTAGAGATAGGTGGATAGTCGTGATCTGAATCATTAGAATCACTCTCTTGTACATGATCTATTGTCAGTTGAATAATGTCACCTAGCCTCTAGGCACTCTACACTGAGCATCTAATGAAGGGGAATTCCCTTAGTGGTTTCTATACCTATCCAAATTGTTCCATGACTCATAGATAATATAATGGTTGTACAATGTAGTCATGCCTCCCTAATAGATATGTATCCATCTGCATCCTTCATAACTATCTGGTCGGATCTAGCCACTATTGAGTAAGTAGATAGGGCCTCCATAGGACCTCATTCTCCTCTAGCTAGTCGAATCTCACCCTCTAAAAGTGTAAATCACCATACTACCATAACTATTGCAAAGGATAGCCAAATGCTCGTGGGTATCCTACTGCTATAGTACAAGGGTATCCAACAGGCCTAGTACATGTGATATGCTCAAGGCACCACACCTGTAGAAGCATACAATGGACCATACTATCAATCTCTCAAACTAAAAACTAACCAAGATCATAATACAAATGTGCTAGAATGTAGTGACCCCAACCATAGATTTTCCTCTACTTGTACATCACCTGTATCAAGTGTACTAGTCCCCCATCCAAGTGTGTCACTCATACATCTAGATTGAGAACTAGTGCCACTGTGTGCATCATAATCCATCTAACTACAAGATCTCATGAGTACATCAACATGGGAAGCTCGATCTACACTCTAACCCTCTCATCATGTGTAGGTCTGTCCAAACAATATTGTATATCTCTCTTCTTCTCCCAGATTGACCGATCCCCCTAGAAATACACTCATGCTCCCTAAATAGGATCTCAGAGAATACTGTGTATTTCCTTGAGTGTGATGGTAATTTCCTTAATGGGAAGATGAAAGGTACAGGTATTTGCATCCCAGTGCTTGGACAAAGCCATCAACATGGCGTCATGGTAACTCATACGTGGCATCAGATATGCCCAATAGATACCCACTGACTATAAATGCTCCACCTTTATTTTTGATAGCGCTAGTGTATGATCTCTCTAAAATTTCAACTATCTTCCCCCTAGCCACTATCACGACTAGGCAGGAACCTATCAAAATCATCACAAAATGCTCTAAATTTCATCTAATATCTTCAATTTTTCATAATTATCATCATGCATGTGTGCTAAAGCTACTCTAGTGTGCTTCCCTAATGGCCCTAGACACTTTAGTATTATTTTTGAAAATTTTCAAAGAAACATGGACATTTCACAAAGAAACAAGGACACTTTGCAAAGAAACAAGACACTTTGCAAAGAAACGAGACACTTTGTAACACAAAAGGGACACTTTGCTAAAAAAGGGGACACTTTGTGAACTTTTTTCTAGGAACCCTAATTTAACCTATCCATGCATAAAAATCATTAAATCATCATAAAATCACAAGGTGAACGTTACATAATCATCTCACCTCATGATACAGATCATCGTGTGCCACCTACTCACAAAGATCATCTAGCAGTGAAGGTGTGTAATCATGTCTGCTCAAAATGTTCTTCCCTCACTTGTCACTTTCAAGCTATGCGAAGGTAAAATGAATAGTAAGTGACAAGTTACTTTATTTTCATTACTTTTCATCTCTTTTTACTTTTACCCATTCCTATACAGTTACCATCTTTTCCAAAATTTATAATGTAGATATATCAACATAATGTGCCCTAGGGTAATCCATTTTTGACATCGTTTGTTATGTTGGAATAGTGATTCCACACCTGACATATCATCTATCTATCATTATGTGGCATGGTACTTGGAAATTCCCTATGATATGATATTTCTTATTCAACGTGGCTAGATTACTACCTTGATTCCATGTCTGTAAAGCAAGTGGAATCAAGGGGGGCATACATATACTGTCGAATTGGATTCCTAGGAGTTAGATAAAAGGATTTTGGAAAATTAATGAATGTGTGTTGTGGGATTTGGTTCATAATGATGTGGTGGTGTAGATAACTACATTGGGGGCTTCATTCCTTCGTCCTTTTTAAATATATATCCTTTTATGTAGCAAGGTGCATTGTTTAGAGTCCTTTAGCTAAGATATGCACATAGGTTCATATGGGTGCTAAAGTGGGGGCTAAATGTGTCATAGAAAAATGGACCCTCTTGAGAAAAGAGACAATTTCTTGCATAATTAGAACCACTTTTGAGTCCCTTCACATTGTTTCCCTTCAAAACAACATTTATAGGCCTCTTAGACCTATTAATTTTGATCTACAGGCCTGTTTCACTTGTGAAATCACATAAAACCCGACACACTACATTTAATAACATCATACCCCGACAACCCTCGTTCAAATAGTAGTAGTGGGACCCATTCGCCACCTTGAGTGAATGTGTTCCCTCTAGAGGGAACCATTCACCAAGGGTGATGAATGAGTCCCCTTTGAGGGAAAATTCAAAATCAAGCAGGAATTCAATCAATTTAACTTTTCGATTTCTGGTGACTTTCAGCCTCTTAGGTATAATTAATGGGAAAATAAGGTGTTAATTCTTATAAATACACATTTTAAATAATTTTACACAATCTTTTTCATCTCTTATGATCTCATTATCATTCTCCAACAAGTTTCATCATCAAAAGTTGAAGTTTTAGGATAGCAAACTAGGGTTTTTGTAGGTCTTGAAGCTCACTAATCTTATCAAGATCCAACATTGAAAATGGTTGATTATGGATTCCTATGGTGAATCACAAAGAAATCTAGGGTGAAGAGGTGCAACTAGCCACTAAATCATGCCTAAGGACTTGGTTTCCTATTGATTCCATCTTCCATTTTCACTCTATCTTTAGATTAAGGTTTGCATTGTGTTTATTTAGCACTTGCATGTCATATCCATGTCTCATGTGTGGAAAGGTTTTTAGGGTAGATATCTTGCATCATTTCAATCAACCTTGCATGTCTTGTTCTAGAGCAATAGAATAAGACCCTTCTTATGTTTCAACATTTCCTAGTCTTTAACACATCTAAGGCTAGGGTTTAAGCAATTTTTTCTCTATTCAATGTTTAATTACCTACCTAGGGTTTTGACCAAGGAAAAACCCCCATTAGACCAACTCTTTTAAGCTATTTTGTAGAGGTTTTCTGAGATATGGAACTAGGTCTCCATCAGAATTTGTTGTGCAGGTGTCAAGACACATATCTGAGTTTTCAATTTGTAGGAATCAGAAAGTAGACTTATTCACCATGCTTGGAAAATGAGTCCAACCAAAAGATGCAGATTTGATTTAGATGTTGTTTCATATCCCTAGTTATCAAAAAACAAGTTCTATGCAAAAAAATCTTGACCCAAGACTGACTCACCCAAGGTGGCGAATGAGTCCTTGTCAGCCCAAGTTCAGATTTCATCAGCTCTTCAAATTGTTCTCCAATCCCCTATAGACTTCCAGGTGCACATATTTTGAGAAACAACTTTCTTTTTGGTTAAAAGTTGCATTTTTGTTCATTATTTTAGACTTTTTTGCAAACAACACTATGTTTTCAAACATTGTATAAATCTTAGCTTTGCATTCATTTTAAGCCATATAGATTAATCCCTTGTATTTGGTTAAGTCCATTTATATTAAACAACATCATAAAAATCCTAATTTGAGTGATACATAAGCATTTTTGTCCCTATCTCTCTCCTTTTAGGTGAAAAACCCTAGAAGTGCAAGAGTAGTCCATAGGGTCCCAAAAATTTATGTTTCAATTGGGTGTCACTATTTGAATTTTGAATATAGCGACACTATTGTAAATAGAAACACTATTGTGATTTTGGGTCAAAAATTCCAAATAACTTCAAAATTTGATGATTTTCTGACACTGTGCACTTCATGGGTGCATGAAGCCTTCCCACCATTGATGTCGAGGGAGCACAAGCTGATGATTCTTGAGAGATTTGGTGATCTTTCAGAGTTGCACCAAGAGCACCTAGGAGAGATTGGATTGTGGTACATTGCATACACACCTATGATTAGGACCCATTTGGCTATGATGATAACTCTATGCAATAAATGGCACAATGAGACCTCATCCTTCCACCTTCCAATAATGGAGGTGACAATTAATTTGGAGGACATGCAGTGGATATTGTGACTGCCTATCCACGATGATCACATGATTTACAACACTGATGTCAGATTGGATACATGCCTCAAGGTGATGGAGATGTACTAGAGTGTATTTGTCACCTCATAGATTAATTTGGATACATACAAAGGTCACATGTCGACCTTTAGATTGATTATTGCAACCATCGTTTCCAGTTTTGTGGTTCTAGATAGATGGTGCATATTTTTTAGTCTAGGATGGGGTTTGGAATGGAAGAAAATGTTGTACAGGAGGACTCTTTTTGCATGGGGCCCTATGATGTTGGCCTCCCTATATCATGATTTGCATGATTTCATTTATTATGATGGGAGATCCCTTAGTGTAGGTTTTACTCTTCTTCACATCTGGGCATGGGATCACATTGTCATTCTTTGACCTATTGTACAGATGGAAGATGTGGAGCCAGATGATCCCATTGTATGGATATATCGAGGTTCCATCACACTTAGGCACACTGGATAGATTGGGCTTCCATACTAGAGATGATTTATTGATGATACGACTTTGTTCCACTGGCACCCATGGCTTTAGCTATTGCCATGGTTTGATGATATAAAATAGTCATACATTTCTAGACAAACCTATTACACATAGGTTCGAGAGCACACCATGATTGAGTAGTAACTTCCTGATAGGGTATCCAAATAGTTTGGTGATATACAAGATAGGTTGGATGATGCCTATAGAGCCATTTTTGCACGATCAACGAGAGAGGTTCCTACATGGGGACCGATGATTCTAGCCCTAGAGGCCATTGACAGTTTTTGATAATTGGTTGCCCAGCCTTGGGCATATGATCAAATTCATCCCATAGCATAGACCACTCTAGCTTATGATGCATGGTTTTTCCCTTTGAGGTGACTTATAGATCTGATAGGTACTCCTCCCAGGGGGATACTATGATGTAGAGGTGCTAGGGGCAGGGGATAGGGAGGCTAGGACAACCATGATGGACATGTTCCAGGGGCTCCTCTAGTTATACAGTAGTTTCTTGCTCAGCAGCCTCCAATAGTATAACAACATGGACCAGAACATCATGCAGTACCACCACCGCCACAACTAGATGCACGAGACTCATAGATTCAATAGCTGCAGTAGCAGATGCAGGCTTTGACAGGTGAGGGGGACCATGCTTGTGAGCAGGTTTTTTCTCTAACTAGTGAGCGATACTAGGCTTGGTAGCAAGCGATCATAGTTATAGTCGAGAGAGATGTGGCACTGCAGAGAGTACAGGTTGTCACTAGAGAGAGAGAGATCAAGAGGTGGAGAGGCAAAAATAATCAAGGTTATGGTATTAGCCACACATGGTCAGACTATTTCCATGTAGTTGCATAGAGAGGCTATCACAGAGGCTATGTATTACAGGTAACACTACCATTGGGATGTTCCAATGGCTCTTTGTTAGCCATATTTTTCATAGCGTAGTGATGCACATCCCCATGCAGAGGATCAAACTAAGAGGTAGGCTAGAGAGGGTAGTAGCCACTAGGGCTAGCTTTTTGATGTACAAACACTTTTGTGATTTTTCCCCATTCTTTAAACTGATATACATTCATGGGATCCTTTTTCCTAGCCTTGTGGATATTGTACTTATCATTGATGTACATACATTGATCCATATATTTTACCATGACAATTTTTTTGATATATATGATATAGATACAGATGATTTATGCTATGATTTGTTGACTTTATTTCATGTATGGATGCTTATATATGATCATGTATGGATTCATTTTATTTTATGCTTATGTGATATATGATGATCATGATATAGATGGATGCAATGTTATATTCTTTTTCATTATCTTTTCACGATATGATATGGATGAATGAGTATGTTATGCGAATGTTATGGATGCAAATTATGTGGATGCATTTCTTTTTGTATATTTTCTATGCATTTTTTGATGATGATGTATGAATATGGATGTATTGATGCAAATTCTTATGATATGCAATGATTTAAGATGCTTAGAATAACAAATATATATTATTCATCACGACTTAAATGATAATGCAAAATGTGTGATGTGATATGGTCATGAGATGTGTTATTATGTTGATGCATGCTCTGATTATGATATGATTTATGAGATGCATGTATGTTGATGGTTTGTGGATGCAGGGTGGATGCATTGATGATGCTTTTGTTAATTGTCATGATACTAGGTTAGTGCGGAGGGAAGATAGAAGAATAAAGAATGAATGATTATTCCTAATCATGACAAGGATGAGATGCTTTTGTCTAAGAAGGATCATATAGATGATCGATTCTACTCATGATGCATGTTTGTCAGTTTTTCATTATAGTACTTTCCCAAAGCACCACTATAGTGGTTTTCACTAGAGGACAATTTTTATCTTTACTGTTTTCAATACTTTTTCATTTTTTTGGATTTTTATCATTTTTTTATCATTTTTTTTAAAAATATTTTCTAGAAATGTTAGCTTCTACATTGAACCACCTGGTGGTATTGATGTGGAGGCCACTATCATAACATTCCAATGGTATCCTATTTGAAGAAGCTACTTTGCTAAGATATGAGAACTTGAATGCAACCTTGAAGAACTTTTATCTGCCTTGTGGATACAAGAATTAACCTTGTCTATACATGTGCACATCACAATAAAGTGCCTTCAGAATCCTTATGATGAAGGATAGCTACCAACACATGATCAATGCAAGAATTTAATATTGTGAATGTAATGTATGGTGTCATGTATGAAGGAATATGAGATGGATTGGTTGATAGTTTGGAACCTTTGACTCTCCAAACTTGGGAAGATGAGCGATGATTGATGGGGATGGACGTCTTCATGGAATTAGGACCAACCATTGGATATATTTTGTTCCTCACTTGAGAAGCTTGCTTTTTCTTTTGAGGACCCTTTTGATGGATACATTTCCCTTTTTTATTTTTCCCCAAAGTTTCTTTGACTAATAGAGTTTTTGAGGGATGATATTCTTTATTTTGCTTTAGTATCCATTTATATTTTCTTTATCATTTTTGCTTTGCTGCTTCATTTTATTTGATGATCTTCACCTTTCCTTGATATGAATTATTCTTTTTACGTTGGTCCAAATTTGTGTATGAGATGATGGGTGAATTCAAACTCATGATATGACTAGTTGTAGTGTTGATGGTATTTTCATCATAAGGATTCTTTGTGCCCCATATGTTGATGTTTGTTGTAGACAAGATTGCCCCTTGCTTTGTGAAGGTATTATCAATACCTAATCCTTTACCCTAATAATGTATCCTCTGATCTATAGCTACTAAATAGGACTTGTCATGAACACATAATATTGCTATGGGTTCCCACTATTTAGGAATATGAACTATTTGCTCTAGTTTTTTGACATCATCCTCTATTGATACTTCTTCAAAAGATGTCGATGATGCACAATCATTATAAGAATCAATAATATTGATTGTTGCTTGATCTTGAACTATTTTATTTGATTCTATGACATCATTATCTATTTATACTATTTCAAAAGATGTTGGTACTAATTCAAAAGATGTTGATGATGCACAATCACTATAAGAATCAATAATATCGACTGTTATTTACTCTTGTGTAGGAATATTAAGAGTGGGAGACTCATGTTTTGGATAAAGAATGTTTATATTTCCATAAAAAAATAAACATCTTAGGAGTGATATCAAGGACATATTTGGAGTTTAAAATGGTTTAGAAGATGTCCCTTAGTTCTTTGTGAAACTCTAGGGATATGGATTCTTGATCTTGACTCAATTTGAAATAACTTTTGTTATCCTCAAGATCCTCCAATTGACATGATCCTTGGGTGGATGATATATCATTGTTAAAAGACTCTTCACAACGGTTAGTGGGTATGGGTGCAATAAGGGATATTTCTAGATCATTTGGAAATTATTCAACATGCCCAATCATTGAGTCATATGTGGGAGAGATGTCACAATCTGATATTCACTTGATGTCATTATGGTATAAAATAGTGCCAAACATTGTTGATGGGTTTGAACTTCTATTTAAAATAGTATCTTGATACATGTTTGATTCCTCATAAACAGTGTAAACATGTCCCAATGTGGAATCCTGGGTATTGTTTGAAGTTGATTCCTTTGTTGAATCTTTTATTTTTCCATGATTAGGCATATGGTTCATGTAAATTTTTATATTTTCATTCCCAAATTTTTGATCGACCTCAATGTCTTTTTGTTCAATAAGATCCTCTATTAGATGTTTGAGCCTACAAATTTTTTTTGTGCTATGACCTTTGTACCAGTGATCTTCCCTATAGCTATGAGGTTTGATGTGTGGCTCTTGATAGTTTGAGAAATCTAGGAGTGTGATAATATTAGACTCTATCAACCTCTTTAACACATTTTCCATAGGTTCCCCTAAGGGAGTGAATTGTCACTTAGGAGCATTGTTTGTTCTCTGTTGTCCACGTTGAATGTTTGTAGTGTTGATTGTTGTTTGGTTTTTTGGTTGTTGCATGTATAGTTGTTGTGTGTTCAAGGGTTGGGTGATTTATTGTCTAGGAGTAGTTAAGACCATGTTTGCATCAACAACACCATCACTGGTAATTTTTTTGCTCTTGGCCCAATACCTAGGATTTTCATTAAAACTAGTGGATGGGTGGCTATCATTATATAGTTGTGTGTTTCCTTTTGAGATTAGGGATCTCTCGATGTTAAGGGCTCTAGGGACAAGCTCATCTTAGGAGTTAATGCACTACATTTTCAAGTGGAATAATAGATCTGGATCTAGATTTTCTATGATAATGCCCACTTGTTGTTCGTCGAGAAGTGGCCACTTGCTTTTACTAGCTCTTTGTCTCCACCATTGCAAGAAATTAGTGAAAGATTCTCCCATGTTCTGTCTAAGAGTGTATAGTTCTTCTAGACTTATGTCCGTGTCAAGATTGAAGGAGAAGTGATCTATGAATTTGTCAAAAATTTCTAGGAAATTTTTGATGCCTAGAGGTAATTTTGAAAACCAATCCATGGTTGGTCCTATTAAACTTCATAGGAAGAGGCGCATTAAGTAAGAATCATTATAGGCCACCTCCATGCACATGACATTGAATTCTTTGATGTGGTCTATAGGATTTCCCCTCCCTTTGTATTTATCGAATTTGGGGATTTCAAAGCCAGAAGGGAACGATACTATTGCAATGTTTCAATCAAATGGATATGGACATAGGTTCTATGTATGAGGCTTCTTTTTCTTTCCCATGCAAATTTCCTACATTTCTTGTGAGATTTATTTCAATTGTGATGCTAGATCGTCTTGGAGATTGGGTGGAGGAATATATGGTGGGATGAGAGATTAGTTATATGATGTGTATGAAGGTGTGAGATTTTGTGAAAATGATGAATATGTTCCCGATGTGTTTGGATTGATGATATTTTGTTGAAGGTTATAGTAGAAACCTTGTTGTTGTTCTTGTTGTTCAACATACTACTAGGCTTGTTGGGCCACTAGGGTGGCTTGTTGTTGTTGCTACTATTGTTGCTTTAGTAAGGTGGTTTTTTGAGCTTCTTGTTGTTGTGCTACTAAGGCCACTTGTTTTCGCTATTGTTGGATGACTTGCTGATAAGCCTATTGTTGTTGTGCTGCTAGGACTACATGATGAGATTCTTGTTGTTGTGTTAAGGTTGCTTGTTGGGATTGATGTTATCATTGTGCTATTAAGGCTACTTGTTTTTGTTGATGTGCTACTAAGGTTTCCTGATGTTGTTGTTGTGCTACTTAGGTTTCTTGATGTTGTTGTTGTTCTTGGAAAACTTGTTGATAAGCTTTTTGTACTTGTTGTAAATCTAAGGAATGTGATTACAATGTAGGATCAGGTGAGTTTGGGTATTTTGGGATAGATTGTGAGTGTTGATGTTCTGAGTGGGTAGTGGATTTTTTATGAGAGGTGGAGGGTTCAATTGATTTAAAATACCTTGTAAGATGGTAGATGGAGGTGGAGGAAAGTAAGCTTGACATCCCAATTGATTTTACATGGTAAAGAGGGCTGCGGGGAAAGATGATGATGCCATTAGATTTTATGATGGTAATGACATACTAGAACCTTGATTCCATTAATTAAAAAGGTTCCCTTGTTGTATTTGAGGTGTGACCATGGTATTACCTTCATTGATGGGATTTGTAACCAAGGTGTTGTTTTGATTTGTGTTAACGATGGATGGGTTTGATGTGGATAGTTGATTGACTTGAGTAGCTTGGGTATCCACTTGTTCCAATGTGTCAATGGGGTTGTTGGAACCACTTTTCAAGGGTCGAATTTGCATGAGATATTTAACTTTCCCTTCTCCCACTTGAGGAACTTGGTTCACATTAACTTGCATAACATTAGGCATACTTGGGGTATTTGTGATGATGGATGAAGATGGTTGTACTCAAAATTTAGAGGTTGTTGTTGTGTCATGGAATGTAAGTGGATTTCCAAAGGTTGTTATCTAACTTGCATCTTGGGGAAGGCTGGTGGTTAATGGAATGGTCATTTTGTGAATAGCCAAAGTTATGTTTGTTCCTAGACATGAAGTGAGACTAAGGTTGGCTCCTAGTTATGTTGTAAGACTAGATGTTAAGGGTTGGCTTGGCACAAGGGATGGAGTTTGTTGAATAGTGGATGAATTCAAGCCTTGTGTCAATGATTGTGCAACAAAATATGGGGAAATTGGAGCCATGTTTTCTAGGGCTTGATGTTCCATGATTTCTTCTCTAGTAAGTCCAAATGGGGTTTTTCATGATGTCTTCTATCTCATATGGGCTTGATGGAGATGATGATTGTTGTGAGGGGGTAGAATAACTCCTTGTATTGAATTCTTGAGGATTGGGAACACTGATGATAGATGATACTTTGGTTTCTTTCATGATTCTCTTGTGTTGTGATCTTGTTGTAACCATAGATTGTGGGCCACCTGTGGGAGAGGTGTGTTGAAATTTGTAATGTTTGAATTCTCTAGTTGACTCAAGTATAGGTAGAAGGGAAACTCTAAGTATTTTGGGATAAATGATGATAACAGGAGATGAAAAGGTGGATGATGCAAAAATTGATCTTTGCAAACATTTTGGGACAACACTGTTGACTTAGGTTTGATGTTTTGATGTTTGCATAAAAGATGTTTATGAACTTGAGAATATTTAGGGTAGACTCCTGACCTTCAAGATAAACTAGTTCAAGGATGATAAATAAATTAACTAAGTTCTTGGAAAAGGATTAATTTCACAAATAAAGTAGCTAAGTTAGGGGGTTGGTTTGACTTGATGTTTAAGTCACAAAGTGTTGGTGTATTCAAAATTTTTGCAAAGGTTGTTGAGATGAAGGATGAATTTTGATGAAGGGGTGGATGAAATGTTTGACCCAATGTTGACCTAGAGTGAACCTTTATTTTCTAAGACCAAGGTAGTGAGAAAAATTCTATACCTCTAATGTGATGAAACCCTACAAACTCAATGATTTTGGTAAAATAGGACTCAAATGATTTAGGAAATAGGACCCAATGATTTTGACCATAAAACTCAATGAATTGGATAATGGAACTTAATGATTTTTCCAATTTTTTTTCCTTTTCTCATTTTATTTATTTTGGGTGAGTCAATTATTTGAACATACATTAATGTGGGGTGTTCATTTGATTTAATCTTGTATTAATGAATTTATTTTTACCACATACACTTGTCTTGGTTATGTTTTCAAACTAAATGTTTATGTCTAAAACATCATAACTTTCAAATAATCCATTTCATGAAAATCATGAGGTTGTAGCCATAATTTCCTATGTTGTCTTTGGGAAAATATGGATTTGAGATTGATGTCAAGATATTTAGAAATCGCTAAGCATAAATCCTTAGGACAGGCAGTAATATCAAGTCTAACTCAAGAAGTCCATATTTGAGCCAAAGTGATTGAAATTTTGAGGATGATAGTGAATTTTTTTTTTTGGATCATTTTGAAACCAAAAAAAGTGTTAAACTAACTCATAATCATTACAACCCTAGGATAGAAATGACTGTATTTGTTGAATTCTTGCTTGGATTTCTCCAGATCCGCTTATTTGAAGCGAATGATTAGAAGCTTGACCATAGTGGCTCCCCTCTATGACACTCACTTCTATAGGTTATCCAAGCTTTGAGTTATCATGAATCTCCCATGACAAACTCTTCATCCCTAATAAGAACCACAAGTATGTGGGAAAGCTTCAGAGGTCTGATGTCCTAATATCAACAAATATTAGGGATTTTTGGTTTCTACATAAACGTTCATAATAAAGGCATCCAATTTAGGGGGTGGAATGATAAAATCCTTATGAGAGGTCTCCCAACCCTTAGAACAAGGTATTTATTCATCACAAAGATATTGGGAGATATCTATCATATACCGCTTCCCGTTGTTTATGATTTTCATCACAACCACAAATTTATATAGTAGTTTGGAAGAGCTTGGCTTATGCTCATTATTGATTGGGTCATTCCCTTGGGGTGAGTACATTTTCCCACCAAGGAAAGCCCTCTAAAGGTGAAAAATAGTGGGTAAGTACATCCATAGTTTGATCATCTTTGCTTGCATGAACAAAGAGATAACACATCCTATGCCTTTTCTCACACTATCATGGTTGTTCAATTTAAACCCAAATTGAAAGATGTGGGTGATTTTGCAACATGTTGGAGAATGTTTCTATTTCTCAAGATCACCAAATGACATGAGAGAATTGCATACACATTCACCAACAAAATTGGAAACCACAAAACATAGCAAGCAATTGTCAATTTTAACCTTTCAAAGAAATGATGAATTTATTTTAAACACCAATTGAAATATGAATTTTCCTTGTTCAATTTTAAGCCCAATTGAAAGAGGTGATATGAGTGTTCAATTTTAGCCAACTTTGAAAATGAATTTTAAGCCCAATTGAAAGCTAGTTGTTCCTAAGATTGTAATTTTTAAAACCCAATGGAAATTTAGTGGTCCTAAAACATAAACCAAAGCAACATATGGTGGGCTATAATTTCCCCACAAGTGTCAAAACACTGTTACAATAACTAAAACTAAGAAAAATTGAAACTTAAAATTTTCAAAATTTTCCAATTTTTTCTATGCTATAGTAAATCGCATTTTTAGAGGCCTTCAAAGCAGAATTTGTTGTTGAAACTTTCTTTCATCCTTAAAAAATGACTCCCAAAGGCACTAGATTTTTAGGGACTGAACTATTACTCTTGGAGAGCTTTTCAACAATGCAAATGGATTCAAATTTTGACCACCAAGTAGAAAGTTATGACCCTAACAAGTTGGGGTATTTTTTCCTACTATTTTTCTCCAAACCTGCAAAACTAGTTAGTCTAAAAAGAAAAAACAAGAAGTTAGTGACATATTAGCATTCAGTTAAAGTCAAAAAATTAAAGCACATGCTAAAAAAAAATAGTCATGAAACTTCTTACCAAATTTGGGCTTCGTTGCACATGATAGCGTTGCGATTTGAAGTCTAGGCATCACTTTGGTGAAAATGGGTGTCACTTTACAGTGAGATCGGTGACCATGATAGCATTGCTATTTTAATGGGCATCACTTCTAATGATGGCATCGTTGTTTGGAATTTAAAAGTGTCGGTCTGGTGATTTTGAGTGTATCCATTTGTATTTCACGATATCTTCAAATTAAATATGCATTGCTATATTTAAATCAATGTTGGCAGATTAAATATGTGTTGTTTAAAATTTCCCAAGCATTGCTATATGGTGATGCTATTGAGATAGCGTCATTGTTTGTGACTTGAGTTTCAATGCAACCTACAAATCAATATGAACATGGAATTCGAGCTAAAAAATAGTTAGATGATCAGTTTCCCCTCCTTCTAGTGCCATAATGTGATGCTAAAATACTAGTATGGGCCAAATTACGCTTGATCTATGAAGAATCGAAGCTAAACGGAGCCACCAATACTTGAATCTCAACAAGATCAATCAAACAAAATTTAAATTAAACATTTTATCAAAACCTAACATACTAAATCATGAAATATTTTGAAACATCTACTCTAATCCATCTAAAACTTATCTTGTTGTGGAATTGGTGTCGTGTTGATTTGGAATGATGACCCTTTCCCAATCCTATGATTAGTGAGCTTGTTTTAGTCGATTCTATTGAAGAGAATCGATGAAACTATAGTGTTTGATGTTGAAACCTAGTTTATGCTAAAATGAACATGATGCAAGCTAGGTTACCATGATTTTATGCTACAAATGATCTAATTATGCAATTTATAGGCTGATCTAAGCTACAATTATGCTAAAAGATGAAAACCCTAATTTATTTACAAACTAAGATGGATGCATGGAATCCATTAATGGATGCTTTAAGCTATTATGCAATGAAAATGAACTAAAATAAGCTAACAAGTGAGTAAAAGATAAGTATGTATGTGAGTAAATTCAATAACATAAGTTTGCAATTGAAAGATGGATGTATGACTTTCAACAACATAAGTTTTCTTTGAAAAGGATGGATCCATTTGTCTCCAAATAGTGACCTATTTATAGAAGAGAAAATGAGGAATGAATGGTTGAGTTAGAAAAGCTTAATCAATGGTTCAAGATGAAGGGGATGAGAGGCGTGGATCATGGATTCTCATCAATAGATGAGAATGCATGATGAAAGTTAATCAATGGCTCACACTTGCCTAAAAAAAACACACTTTTGACCTACTCACGTAGGTCAAAGGTAACTTGCCAAGGAGGTTAAAGGTTAACATACATTTGAATCTAAGTGAGTTGATTGGAGGAGAGAGAATATTCCTTGGAATATTCCTTTCGGATGAGGAAAAAGGAAATTTACAAATTAAAACAAAATTTTAATTGTGCAAAAAGGGATAAAGAATATTCCTTGGGAATATTCCCTTTGCTTAGAGGAAAATTAGTTTAATTGGTAATTAAACAAGGTTTAATTTATGCAATTAGGGGATTAGAAGAATTAAGTGATATTTATTAAATTGGATGATTTAATACATAGGGGAGGGGTGAAACAATATTTAATTAAATAACATAGGGTTATTTAATTAAATAAGATGACTTAAGAGATTAAATTAAATATTTTGATTTATTTAATTTAATGAGATGAATTGTTAGTGTGAAAAGAGATGAATTAACCCAACTTAATTAATTAGGAAAATAGATGAAAATGATGTAATTAATTAATTAGCTAGGCTAATTAAATTAATTAAGCAAAAAGAGGATGGATTAAAGAGGAAATGATGTTAGTAAATCTAATTTGAATGTATGACATCGATTAGGACATTTTTTAGTGTCTACAGGATCAATCATAGATTTGCACTTTTTAACAAAAGTATTTAACTAATCAAATTTTTTATTGAGCTAATTTTTTGTAATCCATAGTAGCAGCTTTTATCCATGCAAAAATTGGGTAATGTATTTTATAAATGTTTCCAACATATTATTTCCATTGTCAAGAATATGTTGAATATTTAAAGGTACTTTACTTATGAAGGTTACATAAATTTTAATAGTGGATAAATTGACTTCCTTTAATTAAAATTGTGGAAAATATTTGCCCTATCTCTCTTTATTCTAAATATTAGATAAAACATATCAATTGACTCTGTGATTGTCATGTTTAACTTCCAGTATACACCATGGCTATGCCAAATTTTCCACAAATTGTATGAAAAAGTGATTTTGTGATGTATGTATCTAGTTCCCTTTTATTAGGTTATGGTTCTCCCACAAGATGAGAATGTAAGAAGTTTAGTTTAAGTTATTTCTATTAAATTAATTTTTCAATATGAAAATAATTTTATCACAATATATCAAATAATTTTCATATATAATTTGAGTTTAGATAAATTATTGGAAAAATAAATGTTTATTAAAATAAAGAGGGAAGATTGTTTTTTTTGTTCTATGTGTTATATAGAACATAATTTTCTAATAAATTAGATTTATATTAGGCAAGTTCCATTAGACTAGAAAGTAACTTATTATTTGTAAAATTTTAAATCCATGCTACCTTAATCTCATACTCGCAACCATGAACCTAATGCATGTTACACAATGTTTCCTCTCCAATCATAGAAAATAGTGATACTATAATGTATTATGAAAGCTTACTCTAACAATGCATAACCCTTTAGACTTCATCAAATTTGATTGGAGTAATTCCCTATTATACTAATTCAAGAGTATATAATAAGATGTAATACATACTATATTATAATGACAAGGAAAATTGAGAATTAATATAATGGACATAGAGAAATGAATGCCTAAACAATGGAATGAGTGCAAATATTTAGGTTGTGACATTGCTCATGAAAAATATGATGTAAATGATATGCCTCATCCAAAGTAATATCTATGACATAAGTGACATTTAGTTTGTATATTTAATTGCATGACATTTTGTGGCCCTCTCACAATAGTTGATGATGAAATAACCTAGGGTGGTGTCTTTCTATACAATTTTTTTTTGTTAGATAAAAGGCCATAGGCTTAAACATTAAGTATCAATCAAGTAGATATAATATATTTTATAAGTTCCAATACACATAATGGAGGGGAATATCTTCCCTCAAATCAAATAAAATTAACATGAAAAAAAAAAGTAGTAACAAAATGAAACCTAGACCCTTCAATGGTTGAATTAGAGGTATACAATAAAACCTTCGCGCCTCCAACCACACAACTAGACACAACTTCACGAAGCCTGAGTAATAGTGTAAAAAAACACCTGACCTTAAAGTTGGCTTTGGTAGTTCTATGTTCCATATTTCAAAACCCCCAGTATCACATGAATGATTTCAAAACCCTAATGATGAGAAATGATGCTAACTAGAGAAAACACTTTAACATATCATAACTAATAACAAAACATGAAGCAAGGCTTACATTAAAGACAAACTATTCATCACCATTTGTTTGCACATAATTGATAAAATTATCTACCCATTAGAAGTCTTGGACCAGTTTGATATGCAACATTTTCTTCATGAAATTTACCCCCACCTCAGCCTGCTCTATTTTCCTATGCAATCTCACATCTTTAATGTTTAGAATAAAAGGGCAATAAGTTACCACCTCACCCAAGATAGAAAGCAGATCCATGTCTCAAGACTTGGGAATGCCAAGATCTAGAGTGGAAATTTGCAACACCTCCTCTAGCCCACATAATATTTTAAGGATAAAAAGTTCTTGTGCCATTTCCACCACCTCCCCCTTTGGGACCTGAAATTCAAGGAGAGTTACCAAAAAATGTGAGGATATATCAGAATCCACTCTATATCTCTCATTTGAAAAAATAAAATCCTTACCCAAGATGATTTTGACTATGTCAATCAACACGAAATATACTTCTAACATAATTCACTTTAAACAAAGCTCTCATATTGCGCCAAGGAAGTCCATTTATCTATAGGTACTCACCAACCTAATGATATTTTTCATACCTCCACACAATCCACTCTCAACATACATGCACATAATGAATTTAAATTCTATGATATTAGAATGCCCTATGACACAATATTTATTTTTCTTAAAGAAAAACTAGATAAGTGCACTAGAAGTCATTTATGCACAGTTTTCCATGAGATCATCTAATGTATGATAAAAAAATTTGGACCTCTCATATGTACATCTCTAGATTGGTAATTATGCCTATAATAAATGTTAACATGAGCTCACAATATTATTAAATATAATTGTGTTTGGTTGATTTATTGATAGTACCTTTGAGATAGGAAATTTAATAATTAACTCCTTTCAAATCAAGAGTTTTAAATGCAAGCATGGTATGAAATAGGAGTATCAGTTACTTTAGCTGAAAAAGTGAACTTGTCTCAAAAATAACATTCACTAGAACTTATAGAGGTTCCCTAACACTTGGAAAAAGGACACCAAGATGTTCAAATCTAGCTGTGACATCATTCATAAACTATACACTGAAACCTATAGAACAAATGAACCAATGGAACACTACTTGCATCCTTCCTTCTCAAAGTGTTCCTAAACTTACACACTTATGACACATGGCACCGTCAAAGGTAGATACCACAACCTACTAAAACTAGAGTGGACTAGTGGTGCACTACCCATATCCTTCCTTATCAAATCAATCATGAGTTTGTGCACGTAAGACACATAGTGTTTCCAGACGTTGGGCTCAAGATATTTTCAGTGAACAAGATAATATTTTGTAAGCTTAAAGCATTAAACACAAACATTTGAGGACCCTAACTAGACAACTACTATATAGAAATATCTTAAATCTATAGTGTAGGCATTAAAATGGTCAACAATACCTTAATAGCTTGAGGAGCAGCAAAAACACCTCCAAACTACTTGTGTGGATCTAAAATGAACCAATGTTTCTCTACTCTCATTATTTAGGATTAAAATAAATCCTAAAAATGTACATGAATGGTGTGTGGCATTCTCAGATATTAGGCTCAAGATATAGACTTTTCAGACCTTTGATAGGAGAATGCAGCACAATGACTACACCATTATCACACAATCTTAAGGTGACAACACAATTTTCCTAAGATTCAAACAAGGAAACTTAAACATACCCCTATCAACCATTAGAAACTACATATAAAGGACTCTAAATTTTGATAAGTTGAGTTCTACGGCCAAGAACCTAAGAGAGGGGTTGCACCCATGGTCCCATCCATTATGTTCTATGAGTGGGAGCTAAAGGGAAGCAATACACCCATGGCTCTATGGGATATGCCACCATGGCACAAGACAATGGGATAGATAATTTTTCCTTATTCCAATGCATCTCCACTATTTTTACTCATGCACAAAAACGCCATGAGCACTATATGACAACTTCACACCTATGCTAACACATGGGTTTCTGAGCATTACAAGAGTAGTGATTTTATACAAGGCCTTGATGCTGAGAGTGTTATTCATTTATGAGATTGCTATATTACAAAAGGTATAAGAAGTGTGTGGTAGTAATGAAAATAAGTACAATCCACAATATGTGATGTGAGGAAACCTGACATTGATGAATCCTTGCACACTAAGAGAAACATTAATTACATAAAATAGAGCATCCTATATGGGTTGAGATTCATTGTTGGATATACATGCAAGTGTGGCATATTTAGCAAGGTTTGGTTGGTGTAGTTGTACTAACCCCGTGGCTAAATCACATGCCATATTAGATAGCATATCTAATAATTTGTTTGCCTCTCTATAGCAATGCATGAGTTGGTAAGAGTTGAAATCTTGTAGCACTTTAAGTCCTTGTTTTATAATGATGTTTAGCAACTAACTAACTATATTTTCCTAGTTGCATGCATTAATTATAATCATGGAATCCCCCTTGATCCAAATGTGTTTGATGCCTAATGATTTTTCCAATTTTTGGCCTACAAGTAGTGCTTGTGCTTCATCATTATTTTTGAGTCATTTGGAAGTTTTATTGCCAGAGTGCTAATAATTCTACCTGTGTGGTTCCTCAGTACACAACCAAATCCAAAATCTCATGGATTCTCTTGTGAGGCCTAATCAAAATTAAATTTTACCATTTCCATTAGAGGGAGGACCATAGCATTGTATTGTCGTTAGGCTTTAGTTTTGGTACCCATTTGGTTGGGTTAGGGGGTTGAATCAATTCCCACAACGAAGATAATTTTTCATTCCAGTTTGGAAATATTTTACTTGTGCTATTTCATTTATGTACAATGGAGATTACTAATTCAGATATTAGCCTTTCAATTTTACATATTACTTCTTCCACTAAATGGTGCTCCTTTTTGAATATCCTATTTTTTCCCATCTTATTTACCATATTAAAATTTAGGGGCCTACTACCCAAATTCAGGAGAATAAGGAGTCTTTTTATAGTAGTAGCCATGAGGAAAATAGTGACTACAATGATTCTTGGAGGGGTGAGGCCCAAACTAGCTTCTTTTGGAGCCATATCCAACATTGATTTAAAAATTTACATGTTACTAAAAGATGGTTTATGTTGTCTTCCTATTGAGCACATAATACAAAATTGAAAAGGGGTAGAGATACCTAGTTTCACCAAATTCTTCCAAGTAAGTATGCATTTATTTAGAGCCAAACAAGCAAGCGAGTCTTCTTTTGGAAGAACTATAGAGTTCTAACATAATTTGTAGGGCCAATTTGTTGATTTGGTATTTCATTTTTGTATAAGTGATGAGTAGCCTAGGTTGACTTTGTAATCACTTTACTTCAAAAGGGGCTAAAATGAGACTGTCAGTAATCATGAAAAAGTAGATTTAATAGTTGGATGAGGGATGATAGGAGTAAATTTCTAGTTTTAGGGAAGTTATAACCATCAAAAAATTTCCATTTGACATTTGAGAGGAGGTTATCTTCAGTCATAATATATTTGTTTACTTTTGAGCCCCAATGCATTTTTAAATATATTATTTCCTCCTCTAGTCCTTTTTTCTTGGAAACTGGTGGGAAGCCATTCCAAGAGTCCTCCAAGAACATAGATTTCTCTCCATTATTTGTGGATGGGGGTAAATGTGGGGTAATAACTTCTCTACAATTTATGATAAAGTTCCACATTTTTGATCCCTTAGGGGGATTTGATATTGTGAAGATGTTTTTAGGTATTGTAGAGTCCATGTATTTACTTTGCATGATTCTAGCCCATTTAGAGTGTGGGTTTGTTAAAAAAATTGACACTGATTTGGTACCCAAAGCTAGGTTTATTATAGATTGTGCAAGCCCACTCCATCATCTTTTTTCCTTTAATTTTTTTTTTCCATGATAGTAATGATATTTTACTTATTTTTTGATGTTTAGGTTCCCTCACCAAAAGGAATTTCTAATACATTTCTCAATTCTTTCTTGCACTAATTTTGGTAGCTTCAAAACTAACATTACATAATAGGGGATGGTTGAAAAGATTACTTTCGTTAGCATGAAATTAATTTCCATTGTTACTCATTTACCTTTCCATGGTGTGATTCTACTTTGTATTTGAGACAAGATTTTATTTCAAAATTCAAGCTTGTTTGGTCTTGAAAAGAATGGGATCCCCAGATATTGGCTTGGCATTTCTTCTTGTTTAAAATTAAGAATTAATAATGTACATGTGGAGACCATTGGAGAGGGTTTTTGGAACAATATGCTAGATTTGTATCATTTATTTATTTTCCTTATACCTTGCAATAGTCTTCTATGACTTTTTTAATGCCTCTTGCTTCTTAAACATTAGATTTACCAAAAAGAAGCATATCATCTACAAATAATTAATGATTCATGTTGATGCTTGAGTTTGGGATACCTATACCTTTCCATAAACCTTGTTTAGATACACTTGATATTGCCCAACTCAATGATTTCATCATTAGGATGAAAGGGATGGGTGATACTAGATCGCCTTGTCTGACACCTTACATGGAATTGAAGAAACTTGTTGGGTTGTGATTTATCAAAATAGAAATCTTAGACTATGATATTAAACAGTTAACCCAACAAACCATTTGTGGGAAAACCCTAGTTTAAGGAGCACTTTTTTGAGGAATTCCTAGTTTAGACTGTCATAGGCTTTTAACATATCAAGTTTGATAACCATAGCTAAAATTATATTTTTGTTGATGGAATGCAAAGTTTCATGAGCTATTAGGGACTCTTCTATGGTATCCTTTCCTAGGACAAAGCCTCCTTGCTGATCCATGATTATTCTTGGCATGAGATTGACTAATCTCGATGCAATGACCTTGGAGAATATTTTGTAAATAGTATTGCAGAAGGGTATGGCCTTGAAATTAGTGAAGGTAGAGATATTTTGTTTCTTTGGGATTAGTGCTATAAAGGTGTTGTTAAATTGTTTTAAGATTAGATAAGAAATTTCTCTTTGATTCCCTGAATGATAAGAAAATATCTTTCCCATAAACTCCTAACACTTTTGGAGGAAAATGATAGTAAACCTATCCATACCTAGAGCTTTATCTAGTGCCATAGAGAATATCACTTCTTTCACTTCTTCTAATGTGAATGGATTTGAAAAGAGTGTATTTTCTTCCTCATAAATTAGTGTTAGAATATGTTCAATAAAATTATCTACAATAGTGCTTCTCACTTGGGCCATTTTCTAATCTAACACACTAAGTAGATTTGAGAAGAAATAGATTACTTCTTCATTGATAAGTTCTTCTTCCTTCAAATTGTTGTCTGAGGGAGAAGTGATGTTGAATACGGTGTTCACTTGCTAGCCAGTTTTCAAAGAAATATGAAATAATTTAGTGTTCTTATCCCCATCTTTGAGCCAAGTTTATCTAAATTTCTATCTCTAATATATATCTCTTCTCTTGACAAGATATCTTCTAGTTCTAGTTATAATTTTTTTTTAGGGTTAATGAGATATGATTCATTCAACATCATATGATTTGGTCATTGAACTCATCAAGGTGATACTAAAGGGATGTTTATTTTTAAAGATATTTTTGAAGTGTTTCTCGTTCCATACTTCAATTTTTTGTTTTATATTTATTAGCTTCTTTTCTAGCTAGAACATTCTAGAGCTAGAGAAAAAGGGTTCATTTTCCCACCAATGCTTGAGTTGAGGTAGGAAATGGGGATCTCCTAACCACATTTCCTAGAACTTGAAAGATGATAATGAGTGGGGTGTTTGTCAAGCTAGGGTTGGTTGTATGGGAAAGTGGTTTGAGCCTATGAATGATAGGATAGACAACTCTAGAGGGGCTATTTTTGCTGCCCAATCTACATAGATTAGAAATCTATCCAATCATTATACAATCAAATAAAAATATTTACACTTTCTTTTCCATGTGAATGTTCCATTTTAGGGATGGCAATCTAATAGGACATTTTCTGATCTGAAGTCTTTGAATTCTCCACAACTTTTGAGGGGGGGATTATGCCCCCTTTTTTTCATTTTGATGTAATATTACATTAAATTCCCCACCCAATATTATTTTCTCCTCTTTTAGGTTTGATAAGAATTGGGATAAGGTATCCTAAAGGAACATTTTCTCAATTGTTGATATAGGAAAATAAACATTTATAAGCCAAAAAATTAGGTCAAAAGATGTTATCCATGAGCATCCAATGCTACTTTGAGAAGATTAGTTCCACCTAAGTAGTTTTGTCATTCCAAAACACTAGTAAGCCCCCTAAAGCACCCTATGCTAGAGAATGCATAAATTGCTATTTTTTCAATTTACTAAATACTACCTATGCTTGGAAATTAGAGAATTTTGTTTCTTGAAGAATAACAAGGTTTCATTCACTAGAGTTAAGCTCACAAATTATCAAGCATCTTATGTTAGGGGCATTTAGGCCCTTAACATTCCAAGATAGGAGTCTCATTGATCTCAAGGAGAGTAGCAAGCCCTCCCCAATCTAATGTTTTTGTCCACTATGGCTTGGATACCAACATCTATTTCAACTCAATTTTTGTTGCTTTTTGGGGGTCTACCCCTGGTTAGGGGCATTGTAGGTGGCATATGGGAGTCTAGTCTATCATTTTGTGCAATTGATATGGTTTTAGAAAATTGTATTTTATGTTCCTATTGAAAGGTTGAATTTTTTTTGGATTCTATACTTGGGATATAGAACAACAATATCCACTCTCTCATTCAAGAAAAAACCTAGAGATCTCAAGCTTAAGTGTGCAAGGGAGAAAGAGATCTTGTAGTAGGGTTGTTCTAGGGGCTGATTGTAAACTAATGAGGGGTTCACTACAAAACTAGGGCTTGGAAAGAAAAATGAAATGCAAGATGTAATGCTTAACCCTAATATGATGAAATATTTCACTAAATGACCAAGAAATGCATGTAAAATAGAATAAAAAGCTATAAGAAGAAATGTGTACACTTGGAAACTTGAAGATGACTGAATGGAGGTCTGAATTGTTGGAAATATTAATTTTTTATTTTTATTGGGACTCATATGCTAGATTGGGAAATTTAGTCCCATATTTTGGTTTCTATGTAGAAATAGGAATCTATCAAATAGGTATTTGAAACTGTAAAAACTTGAAAATTGAGAAAAACTAGGACTCATATGCCAAAACTAGCATATCAATCTAGTTAGGGTTTTATGAAGCTTCAAAAGTATGCATCTAGTCTTCAAGGTATTCTCTACAATTCCTAATTAATTTTTGGATCTAAAACCCTAATTTGCAACCTACAAAAGTCTTCCAAGTATCTCCAATGTAAGGTGATAGCTTTGACAAATTTCTCCAGACTTTCTCTTCAATATGTCTTTAATATAAACTTTCAAATCACACACTAAAGAGAGTGAAATTTATTGTTTTTTTAGTGGATAGGGGTTTTCCTTGGTAAAACCCTATTTTGGAAATCAAACCTTGAAATGAAATGAAATAGGAATGGAGAATGATGAATGAACAAAATAAGATGTTGCAACTCACCAAACCCTAGCAATAAGAGGCTACAAACATATATGAGATGGCTCTAATGGATGTAGATCTTGAATCTTTCTTGAGTGTGATAGATCTTGAATAGAATGCTAGCTTGAATCATGAAAACCTACATCACAATTGTTAGCTCCAAAACAAACATGATGCATGAAGACTTCTTCATGATGCTTGATTCTTGAAGAATGCTCTAAAATGCTTGATAATCTTCCCTTGAATGTTCTTGAATGCTCTTGTAAACACTTGAATACTCTTCTGAACTCAAACTCACTAGAAGAATGCTCATTCAACTTGCTAGGTATAAAATGAGTGAAATAAAATTGTATTTATACTTAATTATGCAAAAAATCCCAAAATTACAATACTACATGCCAACATCAGATCTAGGAGGATGAAATCCTACCAAGAATTTGAACTAATTTTTATTTTTGGCCACACAGGACTCATATTCCCAAGGTGGTGTATGAATCCCATTAGGCATAATTTATGGGACCAAATTCAAAAATGCTTAGAAAGGCATAAAACCATGATCAAGATCCAAAACCCTAGGTGGGAATCATATGCCCAAGGTGGTGTATGAGTCCCAAACCACCAAATCTAGGCCACACAACCTAAAAACACCTAAATTATTATTGTATGTTGATTTATGTTGGGATCATCCTCGAAAAGATGCATTAAATAGGGCTTGTGGGTGAAAAATAGGGCCAATTAAATCATAAAGAAGCCTAATTATTAATGAAAACCCTAGAAAATCATAAAAGTGTGTTAGACACAAATTACAAGGGCCCAAGTCTTAGTTTGATTGTGTTAGACACAAATTACAACACTAATTCAAGGTGACATTAAGCCTAGTTTTATAAGGAGGGCCCAAACAAGTGTGAAAATGTCAACGATGACATTTTTTGACACTACACCTATTATATGCTTCCTCTTATAGTTCATCAAATAGTTTAGATCCTTCTTGAAGAAGAAGGTGATTTACCATCTCTAACATTTGTGTTTCTATCATGAGTTGTTTGCCTTCTTCAAGACTTAGCTCATTTTTTGTAGGCATGAATTTTCCATGAATTGAACCTAATAAGGGTGATTGGAGATAATTAGGGGTGTTAATAGGCACATTCACAACTAGGGAGTGAGGTTCATTTGGCTCATGAGAAGGGAGCTTGGGGAGTTCCATTGGTGTTGTTGATTGGTATATGCCATCTACGAGAGCAGTCCCCAAATAGATTTCTATATTTAGATCCAAACTCCTAAGAAATCTACTACATCAACCTTTTCTTGAATGGGTGTGGCATGTCATAGTTGGTGACTTGTACCTCTAATATGTCTTTACATAGAGTGGTAGATAATGGAGAGATAGTACACATGGGAGATTGATTGCATGTGTTTTTTGATTTCCCCTTTTTGGTATGGGAAGTGATACATATAGGAACTTCCTTATCTCTTGTTGAAAATAGTGTGAAGGTTTTCAAAGCAAGAACAAGTGCCACGAAGGAGGAGAATTTCTTCTTTCTAGGACCCAGTTCTGAGTCTAAGTAGAAGTGTCTTGTAGAGAAGGGGAAAAGCTCCATACATGTGCTTTATTTGCCATTTTTTTTATTTAAATGTTTATCCTAAGGTGGTGCTACTACTGAAAACCCAAGCTCTTTCTAGGTGGAGGGAAGAGAGATAGTAGGGGAGTGAAAATTTTGAGGTGAGGAATGGTTTTGCAACATGTGGTTTTTTATTAGGGTAGAAGAAATCAAGGCTAGTTTATGCCCTCAACCTTTCTCATTAAGAAGCACATAAGTCAAGGTACTAAAATGGAATTGTGATCATGGGTGTGTCAAGGAATGGTATATGGAGCGAAAGATAGTTGGGTTTTCTAACACAATATGTTGCTCCCAGGGCCCATGCTTGGAGTGAATAACTAAGATTTAAGGGGAAGGTTCAATAGCATCTAGGAGGACACAAATCCTAGTCAACATACAACAATATTTGACAAATTCAAAATCAATTTTCTAGAAGATACAAATGGAGTTACTTATAACTTCTATCATTTTGGGATCCTTGTATTCAAGGGGGAGGTGAAGCAGCTAGATCCATAAGGGAATATATTGGATGGAGGTTGAGCTAGGTTTAAAATTATGGGTGGAGGGTTGAATGTATAGGCCTTTCCCATTAAAGAAGCAAAATTTGTCTTTAAGGTCTTTATCATGATTTTATCTAAAGTTGAAAAAGATAACAAAGAAACTACTTCCCTCATGCATATAATTTTCTTTTGTTACCTCCGACCATTCTTAATGGACCCATGCTTGTAAAATATTAATGGGAGGGATGTAGTTGAATATATTACCTATAAGCATGTGAATTTTGAGGATGGACATGGAAGGAAGCAACAAGCATTCAAAGATGTGCAATTTATATTTTGACTAAGAAAATGAATATGAATGTGTAGTTTTTAAATGATATTTTGAGAACCAAGTTGTTTTGGGGAACCCAATACTCTTTTGAAGACATAGGAATCTAGTGGTATGATCCTAGGTTATATTTTCTTCTCTTTTGCTAGTTTTTAACCAATGTTTTAGATCCCAACAAGATGGTGTTGAGGAAAGTGGCCACAATATTACATCACCCTTGGTGATGGGAAGCTAGAGCAATAGAGGACACAGTGTTACAACACCCCTGGTGATAGGAAGTTGTAACAAAAAGGAACTAATGTAGCAGGGGGCATGTGGGAAATACAAAGGAAGCCCACTAGGCCACAAGAAAACTATATATATGTCATGAGTGGATTTTGGATTTATCACTCTCAAAGGATATTAAAGACTACCATCATGGATTCCCCCTTTAAAAAACCATTAGAGATCTTTATGACTTGGGTTTTGGGCATGTTTTAGTTTCTTCTAAGACCAAGGAGCTCCTTTAGACCTAGGAAGGGATGGTCTCTATCAATTACCAAGTTGAAATTTTTAAAAATTCAACTTAGGTGACCACTTTTTCTCTATTATCCAAGATAACATATTATTCCATGAAGGAGAGCAGATATTAGGAAGGTTGAGTTATAGAATATCCATTCTATACAAGTCCTTTTCACATTGTCAAAAATTTCTTGTTCTATAAATTAAGTTATGATAACAAATGACTTAGTCAACCTACAACAATAGGAATTCTTTAAATAGAAAGTAATTTTTGAAATAAAGAAAAATACAGTGGTTCACCAAAATGAATTGATGAAGCATGTATCTATCTTCCTAGTTTCACTTAATTATGAGGGTAATAATGCATAAATGAGTTATAGAAATCAATCCTAACCTAAATTCCAATAAAAAGCTAAGTTTTAAGAGGGTAAAACGTTGTGTACTTGTTGTAAAAAGTTCTTTTTTGGGCCTCACTGAGGAATCATTCTCCCTATGGTGAATGGTTCCTAGCTAGGGTTTTGGAAAATCATTTTTTGTGCTCTATTCTTCAATATCTACACCCCCAAACCCTATTTGAAGGTTGTGGGAAACATGGAAACAAATTTTGTACATTAGTTTCTATGATTCTACAAGAAAGATGATAACTTTGAAAACTTTGCAACTGCAACTTTTTCTCTCCAAATGATCTTCAGCCTAAAACCTCCAATCACACATCAAAAGAGAAGAAAAATGTTGTTTTGTTAGAGAATAGGGGTATTCCTTGGTCAAACCCTATTTTGGTAACTAAAACTTGTAATGAAGTAATGCATAAAAGGAAAGAAGAATGAAAAAATGTGATGTCACAACTCACTAGTCCTCAATTGAAACCTTGGATATTAGATATGCAAACTAGCATGAAGTGGCCTTAATGAATGTAGATTTCGATCTTGAAATTTATTTCGAATAATTCTTGAATTGGACCTTGAAATGCTACATCACAACATTAGCTCAACAATGTGCATGATGCACTATTCCTTTGACATGATGAAATGAATCTTTGATTGCTGCAATAAACTTCAATAATCTACCCTTGAATTCATTAAAAATGCTCTTGAATGGTATTGATCTCATAAACTTGCTAGAATGCTTGAAGACATGAAAAAAGTTAAGTGAAACATAGTGAAATAGCCTTGTATTTATACTTAACTTATTCTTAATTCCCTAAATTCAAATAGCACAAGTCGACATCAAATATTGGATTTGAAACTATTAAAATATCACCAAAAACATATCCCAAGGGAGGGTCCTAGTTCTAAGTGAGGACCCATTCACCATGTGGTGAATGGGTCCTGTTGCATGGTCTCACAACATACCCCAAGACTATAAGACTTTGGGACCCAAGTGAAAAATTTAACTCTTATGGTAGGAGCTAGCAAGTTCAAAAGATCACCAGAAGTAAAGAGCAAAGAGAAATATTTAATAAAAGAGTACTTCATAATGTAGTGTTCCAAGTACCAGATACCGAGAACCAAGAATGTTTAAAATGGAAAAAAAAAGGTAATGCAATTGTGAGAAGAATGTTCAAGTTCTGTAAGTTGAGGTTTAGTATAGTGGAAGTTCTGGTAAAACCAAAGTCTGGGGAAATTTCATGTGTAAAGCTAAATACCAGGTACTGAGTAGTGGGTAGTGATCTAAAGAGAATTTTAAATTTTTGTGGTTAGCTAATTAGTATGATAGTCTAGTAATCTAGTATATAGAAGATAATCATCCAAGAATTTATGATATGCTTGAAAGCATGTTATTTATGAGAAATTTATGTCATAACATTTGAATAATGGTTTTGTTTACATGAGATGTTTAGAAATGTCTTCTTTAAAAGGGATTTAATGAGTGGAATTTGTGATTACAGGAGATGAAAATTTTGAATATGGATAGTCAGGAAAATTTGAATCATAGATAAAATTATATCCATATCAAGTTACGTACTATGGGAGGTTATAAGGAAGAAGGCTTTGAGTCCACCAGAATGTTGGAGATCCTGGTATTGTACCTACGGTGGAAACAAATGTTAATATTTGGGGGAGCCCATTCCCAATAGTAGCAAACCCAAAGTAGAAAAACATGTGGGAATAGGATGATAAAGTAATCATTCTGAATATATGGTAAATTCCTACACACTATCTTGATTCCAAATATTTTCCTAGAAAGAATAAATTATTAAAGCTTGAAGTGCTTCAATGTGTGATTGGAGTTTACCTTCATTGACTTCAATTACAATTCTCTTATTAGTCACTACATTCCATGTGCCTTGATGTGATTCATCCCTTGGATTTCCTCTCATTTATTTGTCTTGTCCTATTTGTGCCTTCTATAAAAGGCCAAAGGATCTTTCTTTATAAGTTAAGTTCAAAATTTGTGGATTTCGGAAGAGCCAAAACTTCTCTAAGTTTTGTTCTTTTTTCCTAATTTATGAATCATTCTAGTGTAAAAACTTCTATGCATGTAGATATTAATCAATATTGAAGCCAATTTGATAGCTACCTATCTCATGAATTTTTGTAGTTGGTTTTGTTAGTTTAGCCAAGCAAGACTGTGTGTTGCATCATTTTAGGGTGCATGCAAAACCTACTCAATTTCCAAACTAAAACCCCTCTCTTTAAAATTTGCATCATTTTATATGTAGTTGCAGATAATTTTGGTGAAGTATAAAGCGGTCTGCTTTGATTTGGTTAATTATTTGGGGCATGTGTGGAGAATAACTGAGAGAAATTTTAATTTTCAGTATTTTTTATGTTTGATTTTAGAATAGATGTTTAAATTCTAGAAAATGTTTCAAAAAATAGATGAATGAATGAATTTATTAGAAATATTTCATTTCATATGAAATTTCTAAATGCTTAAAGCTAAATCTACTTAAGTGATAGCAAATTTGTTGATATTCATGAGATATTATTTCAAATCTTTCAATTTTATGATATTATTCTGTGATCTAACTGAAATCTAATGGCTAATACATATGATTTCAAACAGCCATATTCCCTTTGTGATTAACAACAATATCACATCATACCCTAAAGTGAACCTATTACTATCAAGACCTAACTACCAGAGACTTGGGATTGAACTAAGCCAACCTTTATCCTATCATATGAATCCCCTAGGGTTGTCTTTGGTTACATATTTCAAGAAGAATAGTCTCTTAATGGTTTGTCTCTGAAGAATTTATTCACCTGTTGTTGCAAGTAACATCACCACCAACAACAACTATCTCTAGAAGGAGGGTGTATGTTGAATTTTGTATTAGTCCTAATTTCAAGGGAGAAAACCTGTAAAGAGAATGTTGAGTGCAAGCTAGTGTTTTAATATGGAAGTTGAGAAAATTTGGAAAAAAATTAACCAAATATTACATCCTTTGAGTTTACTCACCTTTGGTAGAGTCACCAAGTGTAGAATTCATGATACAACTGCTCACGGTGAGCTTGATTGTGAATTATTTTTAACTAGGCTAAGTTTGGTCATGTGTAAAGTGATTTTGTTAATAGAAGAATTTATAACTACTAGAAGAAAGGAACCATTAATGATAAATGCATGCAACCCTAATGGAATTGGAAATATTAAAAAATCATTTGATACATCAAAGACAATTTGATAATTGCAATTATTAGAAAGAAAATCCTAATTTTTTGTAGGAAAATAAGTGAGAATGTCGAGATTTAGAGACATTGCATCAGAAATGAGGAAAAGGTATTGTTGATTCATCATTCTCCTTATATGTGGTAAACAAAAATGAAGAAAAGGAGTGGGAAAATTGAGCGGGAGACGCATGTATTTTGCTCCAAGTTGAAAATTCACAAGTTAAAAAAGGAAATTTTCTTGATTTTATGCATGATACAGAGTATCAAACTTTTACTTTCTCTCTCTTATAGCAATATAAATTATGATATATCTTGGTCTAACAAAGTACAAAGTGAAGACAGGACCAAAGACATGAAGATTTTTGGAGGAGAAAGTCGATAAATGGACACATTAGTTCATGGAAATGAACAAAGTATAGAGAAAAACCATGAACCAAGTTTGAAAGAAGGTAGAGTATGGTCGCATCAAATGCAGTGTGTCAAATAAACCATTAATGAGGTCATTTTCATACATATGAGCCAAGTCATTGGTAAGTACACCTATGAATTTATGATTATTACATGTAGGAAATCTAGAATAATTCATTGTTACAGTAGAGTTGTTGATTTTTTTCTAAATGAATTTAAGGATAAACCTACTATAATTTGTACCAAGACAACAATGGAAATAGTCATTCAAATTAAAATATTTTTTTTAAAGGGTTACTCATTTGTTAAATTAGAGGTTTGGTTAGTTAGGGTTAGTTTTATTTTATAGGGTTTGGTTTGTTTTGTTTTTCTTTTCTTTCTTTCGTTCTTTATCTTTCGTTTTCTTTTGGCCTCTTCTTTAGCTAATTTTGCTTAACTTATCTTACACATGAGAGTTAATCCAAACATTTGTAAAATTGTGTTGTGAAATGAAAATGATAAAACTATGCACAATAAATACATGCTTTAAGATGTATTGTAAAGCTATATATGTGTGTGTTTCTATCATGTATATACAAAAGTATCAAAATTCGTGCTTCAAAAGATCAAAAAAAAAAAAAGAGAGAGTAAGTCGAGCTGCAGGTAGTAGTAGCCATTCAGTTGATTTGGGATGCCTCATCTATTAGGGCCAAATACCCTATGTAGACGAGTTCCTGATGAACTTCAAAGTCATGAATATGGAGGTCAGTGAGGAGAGGATGAAGTGGAACCACTTCCCCATGTTCTAGGAATTGAAGAATATCATCTATGGAATGGATTTCAATGGTTGGGTGTGAAATAAACTAAATAATATCTAGATTCTCCAAATATTCAAGCCTTAGTATCAATTGGAAGCCAATCGAACATCTTCTATATGAAGCCAAATATCCAAAAGTGATGCTACCAAATGAGAAGCCACATCAGAGTAAAAGTAGAAGTAGCAACTAGATTCTACATACCTTTCCATGAGGAAGTTGTGGTACATAGTTCCCTGAAGTGATGTCTTGGAAATCGTAAGCAAGGTGGCAACTAAATAATTATTTTTAGAGTGAAATGTGTTGGTTGTTTTCAATGAAGCAATCAAATCTCACCATATACATATGAGTTTTCCAAGCTCAATTCTTGAATACCTGCAAGATAAGTGGCCAGCAAATGAGATGTAGCACTACTTGTTTTATCTCCTACACTTCAAGCTCTATAAAACACAGGAGGGTGGTCCCATAATGTAAATTATATAATTCTTCTAAACACTTGACATATACATTGTATAGATAAGCAAATATATTCTCATGAAAGTTTAGGAAGAAATCCTTCAAGAAATTGGAATTTCCTTGAAATACTTACAAATCTCTGACCGAGAATACAAACAACACCAACCACAAAAAATAAAAGATTGATTGTAAAGTTATTTAAATTGATGTTCTCAAGTTGGGTAACTAAAATCCTAATAATTTCTTATAATGACTGAGATCAGTGTCATTATCTATGGGATGGGAGTCGGCGTAAATTGAAATGCAAGGTAGATTTAATCCTTAATAAAAATGATCTTAGTGAAATTACTTTGCAATTCACCCATTTATAATCCAACCCTAAGACTACTTATCAAATCCAATTGTTTTGCACTTGAATTTACAATTAGATCTAAGTATTTTAACTAATTCTTTGAACTAGAGCTAAAATCAAATCATATACCAAAGCCTAACAATGATGACAATGAAATGATCTTTGATCATAATTTTCATTAATAACTCAAGTGCTGATTAAAATTGGAGAGACTACAAACTCAAGAATATTGTAATTATGATTCTGATATGCTTAGAAACCATACATTTGACAAAACTTACTATCTAGACTCAAAGAATTAGATAAATACTCCTAACATATTCGCTTTTTGTTCTTTAGTTACATAATTCAACTCGAGAATTCAACAAAAGACTTGTACTAATGGTCTTGAATTCCATTTTATGGAAATGAGGGAGCAAAATAAGCTTTGGGCCAATAGTACACATGCAACATTCTAATTGGACCACTACAAGGAAATATTCCCTTTATAGTTATATTTACATCTTCAGTCAGAGGGAATACATATGAGACAAATATTATTTGAATTTATTGTATGAAGAAAAATTACCTTCCAAAAGGCACATGTTGAAAAAAATATCCTTCAAGTTTTTATAGTGCGTCCATCCTAATTGGGAAGATGAAAAAATTCCAAAGATAGAAAAAGTAGACAAAACTTCCATTCAACATCCACATCAGTAATCAATATTTACTAGTAGCACTTTAACAAGAAAACACATACTTTACACATTGTAGCCTCCAAGGATAGACCTGTACAATACTTGACCAAGTATATGTGTTCCATTCTAAATTCACTAATCTAACCTAGTTAGAAATATCCTTCTCCATTTACCATACACCTCTTTAGATGGCCAATTGAATTCAATAATTTCATTCATTTTATTCCTGTTAGGAGCATAATTTTTCATTATCGAATTAGCTTCCTTGTCAAATTCTTCGAGAAAGCTAATAATGAAAGATAATTTCTCCAAAGTATCTTTCAATATATCAATATTAACATCCTGGAAGATTAACTCTGTCTAAGTAACAATTGTAGCATCCACCTGGTTCTTCCACATTTGCAAAGTCTTCACTTTGTCATCGGCTTGTAAGACATCAGGTAACATTGTCAACCTTTCTTGATCATACTTAATTCTTAACTCTTTTATCTTCTACACTATTGGGGAAACATACCCATGAAATGGTTGTTCCTTAACATCACTAACAAACTTGTAAGAAAAGAACACCATTGGATTTTTTTCTTCTCATTGCCTTTCCCCAACTTCCATCAACTTCAAATCACTTACTCTAGGAATCCATCTATCTAAGAGTGGGGTAACCAATTCTCCATCTCTCTAAGACATCTCTATCACTTTCAACATCAAAGAGTAATTAGTATGAACACTATTCAACTTACCTTGAATTTTCCTATTGAGGTGCCTCAAGATAGTGTGAACAATCCTTGAATTGTTCTTATTTATCATGACTTGTGTTTCCTCAAGCAATTTCTTATACTCCTCAATTTTCTGAAGCAATTGTTCCATTGTGGGTTCATCTGATGGAGTTGTCTCTAATGTACTTGGCTTCTCTATTGCAATAGGTTGTTGACCCATGTTGTAAGGCTTAATTGGGAAGGATTGTTTAGGTGGATGAGACTGAGGTTGAGTTACAGGAGAAGTGGGAGTATTATGGCTTGAACTAGCTTGCCCTTTAGACATCAATGTCTCCACTTGTTGTTTCCAAAACTCACGCTCTATTTCAAGCTTAGCTGCCCTCTGCTCACTCTTGTTATATTCATCTAGAATATCATGATATTTGCTTCTGAATGTATCCCTATCACTTGTGATATTCTCAACTGTTTCTTTTGTAAACCTAGTAGCATTTATGTTCATATCAGTAGCTTCAAATGCTGAAGTATCTGCAACTCTTTTTACAATTAGGCTACCACTAAAGTTGGATACCTCTGCAACTTTAGGTTTCCTTGAACTAAGATACATTGAACATATTGTTAGAACATCCCATTCATTGCTAAATGGAGATACCTAAATTGCCAACCTCACTTCATTTTCAGTTTCAAATATTTTCTTATTAGCCCTGCTTATTGTATCCAATACCACTGCATCAACAATATCCCATTCAGGCAATAATAATACACCACTTTTTCGTACAATTTCTCTTCCTTGCTTAGGTCTTTTATCCTTAAATTATTTTCTCATCTCTTGTCTCACATTTTCTTGAACATCTTCAAGAAACTCTAGATGTTTACTTCTTTCAATAGTAACCCTCTCTGAATAGTCTCCAACCTTTGCTCTCCATATAAAATCCCTGAAAGTTGGTGTTTCAATAAATGAGTCATCCTCCATAAAATATTTGCAATCTTCCTTCCTCCTGTCATTGATATTGCTTACACCAATCAGTTCAGCTTTTCTGAATCTCAAGATACTTGTCCCATAGCTTGATGCAACTTCTATCGAAGGAGAAGGAATCCTTTCCTGCATATTTTCAGAGGTTATTACAATATCATCTACATCACTTTCAGAGTAATCAACTTCCATCTTGTTTCAAATCTTTGTATCTTGACTGGTGGCTACTCTGAGGAAGAACGACTTCTTGGATGGGGGTCAATATCAATTATAATAGGAGTAGATCGATTAGAAGGCAATGAAGATGGTACGGCTAAAGAAGTTGGTCTTGAATCCTTTAATACAATAGGGGTTGGTTCTACCTACTCCTTAATTATCTCCTTGCTCCTAGTATACACCTTGAAATTCTTAGGTGACTAGAAGGATGGTCTTTCCTCCAATGTCACAGATGGTCCTTCTTTTGTCACCAAGGCTTTTCCCTTACCTTTAAAAATTTATTCTCTTCTCAACACACCAACAACATTTTTAAAGTTTTCCAATACATACTTTACCTTGTTCCATTCTTCAATGTTGGGCAGAGAATCATAAGTTGGATTTGAATTTTAAATATTAGTCACCATCTTCTCATAAGCAAAGTACATTACTTTTCTTTCATCCTAGAACTGGAAATTAATAATTTTTTTGATAACATCCTCGTTGTAGTATAATTTTTGGACATATATCTCCAATAACCTCTTTGCTTTTACTTCATGGATGAATCTTTCTGGGTCATGGTTTCTAGGGTGAGCTAATGCTAATTTGTAAGGCTTGAGGATATCCATCAATGGGTTCCATTTTCCTTTTATCAACACACCCTGAACATAGTACTATTTGGGTATGTAATGATATCTCCCCACTTATGGGTTATATTCAGTCCAGGCCTCCTCTCCATAGGTCTTAGAAAGTCATGAATCTCTTTTGGAATCCTTGGAAAATCAAGAACCAACATTATCCTAAACTTAGATGCAAATACATTATGATAGACCACATAGTCATACTTCTAGTCATCCATATCTATAATTTGGGTCCAACATTGGACAAGTAGCTTAACATTTCCCTTTTCCTTCTTTAAGGACACATCTTCACCAAAATATTTCTCTTGTTTATAAAACTCATATGAATTAAAAGAGAAAACCACCAAAATTTTACCCAATCCTTTCCTTCCTTGAGGTCAACTAGGCACTTATGCATGTTCTCTACTAGGTAAGTGGCATAAATATAAACTACATTAAAATTTGCATACTATATATGGCCAGCCATGTATAGATATTCAATGGGTATCATCTCAGGTGCATCAAATCCAATAATCTAATACAAAGAACAAATAGTTCTCTTACAATAATGGGTAAAATAATTTAGAGGGAAAGGTTCTTTCTCATCTTTTCCAATCGTATTTTTGGTTCCTTTTCTTTCTAGTTCCAGTAGAAGCACAGTGCATAGGCACCAATGTAGTTTGAAACACAACTTTGATGTTCTCATATTCCTTTTTGAAAGTCTCCAGAACAATGGGAATCATATCCTAGCTCCATTCATTTAGTTTGAAAATTTGTACAATCTCTTCCCTGGTAATCCTGACAACTTCAGTACCATTACAAGCCCCTATAGTTCTAGACACAAGATCATATTTGGTTGCAATATCTTTGAGTAAAACCACATCCACATATACATTTGGGATGACTAGCTTCCCCATGTCATATCTCTAGGTATGGAAAATGAGATATTCACAATTCCTATTCCCAAACAAATGTCTAAACATTTTCCAGCTCGTATAAGGAAATTTGGCATCTTAGATCTAAGCCTACATGTCTTGTAATACTTCATAAGCTCTAGAACCATTGTACATCCTTGCTCCATTGCTCTTCTTGTTAGTTGATGGTTTCAATTGGTCGATGATATCATCAGAGAGCAACCTAATTGGGGTTTCTGATTGAGGCTTTTTTTCTTTGGGGGCCATGGATATTCAAGCAGGTTCACAATGGGATAGGGTTCTAATAGAAAAAAGCTCAAACACTTATTCCTTTACCAAACAACTTAGGGTACAAACACAAGATGCAAACTTGAACAAATTCAGCTAAGAGGAACAACTTTATACACAATTTTTAACACAACAAAGAAATTAAAGCATATAGGTTAAAGCAATTGGAAGATAACAATTTCAATCCATCCCTAACTCGTGATATTTAAAATAAAGAACATAATTAAATTTTCATTATACTCACAACCTTTTTTCATTTTCAGGAACCCTAAATTTTGTGTGCTCCAAATTGAACACTTTGATTGACTTTCATGTTGCTCTGTGCCAATTCATAGCCTTCAATGATGTGAGGAACTCAATTTTTTTGATATTTCATGACCTAATTTCAATAATTGCTTGTGTCATTTCAACCATTACTTCTTGCTCACATCAAGCAAAATGGCTCAAATTCCTATGTGCTCAATATTAAATAGTACTCATCGATTTCATTCTGAGATGGCATCATGAGTGACTCAGATTGAGTCAACACAATTTGAAATTACTTTGTGTTACTTTTCCAACTTGTTAGCCAATAGGAGAGTGCTGACAGAAACCCTATCATCTCTTTTTGTGGGCTCCATTTCCTTTTTTCATTAGATGGAATAGTACACTTTTCATCCTTTCACAGGCCTTGCACATCTCTCAATGAGCATTATATTAATGTAGCGAGGTGTGTGATAGATAGCTAAGATTTGTGCTTGCTATTGCTCATGAATCATCAATCTGGGAAGTACTGGACATCAGACATAATGCAAATAGATTAGACCCCACCATAGCAAGGACACATGTTGCATAAGCATAGACTTCACACATCTTCTAATAGAAAGTCTTCAACTCCTACGCGATGTGCAATAGATGGTCAAGATCTTGTCTTTAGATTGAACGGATGGTATTTCTTGCACATGTCGACAAGGTTAGTTCTTAAAATAGGTCGAACACTAGGATGAAAGGTTTTGACCCTCGAGGTGGATATTTTATAAAAGAGACTTTATAATATTTCCAACCTGACTTAGACATTATTTAGAACAATGTAGAACTAGGTGACCAACACATCTATGTGAAAGGGGATGGTAAATGGATGTTTGTGATAGCCTAAGATATAACTTGAATGACTGGTGACCCGGTAGAGTAAGTTAACCCAAAATTAAAATGTCAAAGGCTCAAAACATGAATATCATGAAAGCAAGGATGAAGAGTTAAAACCCTAGAACTTACCAGTGGACATACATATGACATGCCATTATGAAGCAAAGAATGAGCTCAAAATCCAAAAAAAATTAGGATCTCCATAAGTGGCCCATGCTTGGGGATGCATACCCCTTGTGGGTATGGTCAGAAAAACATCTCTTGGTGAAGCATACCAACACAAAGGAACCTAATAAAGACTCGTAGCTTCCCCAAACAAGGCAAGGAGACATAGAAGAAGAAAAAAAATCCAAACCTATGTACAAAATTTACATGATTGTACAATGTACATGGAAATATAACCTATTTTCAAGAGAAATAGGTTTTCAGGAACTATCCATGTATTGGTAGTTCCATAAATTCAACTATTAGTGATTGTAGGAAATAAGAATCTTCCCCATGTGTGTCTACAATCAGATAAGGCCCAAGCAATAGGGGATCAAACTTCCCATGCTTTCCTTTGTCCTCCAATCTCACATTCCACATCAAAACCATACACCCTACTTCAAACTTCCTTTGAATGGATTTTTTGTCATACAGGTGTTTGACTTGGAGTTACAAATTTTCAAGTTCAATTAACTCATCCATTTGATGTTGCATCTCATCACAAATATCAGTATCATAATCTTGAACAAATCTATACATTTTTAGCAGATTATTATGTGGTATTTTGGCACCACGTTAAAAGGGTATTTCCCAATGACCTTTTCTATTGTAGTTCTGGCAGCCCACAACGACAGTTGCAACTTTGATTCCTAGGCCTTCTTATTCTTGTCAATCACCCACTTGATAATCTTCATAAGGCTTTTGTTGGTAGAATCAGCTTGCTCATTCCCTTAGGGATGGTATGGGGATGAATATGGTACATTAATTTCATGCTGGTTGCAAAAATCCATAAATTCCTCAGATCTAGAACACATGGAGTTATCAGAAACCATTCTTTCAGCAACACCAAACCTACTTAGGATAATATTCATCAAGAAATCAATGCCAATTTTACTGGTTGCATTTCTAGTAGGAATAGCTTCAACCCACTTGGTGAAATAATTGGTTGCAGCCAAAATCTAGGAATTTCCTCCACTAGACTTTATAAACATTTCTCCAATAAATTCAATACCCCATTGTCCAAATGGAGCTATACTGGCCTAAGTGGTAGGTTTCCTGAAAACTTTAGTTTTCCAATTAACCTCTGATAGGCATCACATCTCTTCACAAATCTATGGGAATCCTTAAATATTGTAGGCCACCAAAATCATGCCCTCAATATTTTATGAGTAGTTTTCTTAGCCATGTAATGGCCTCCACAAGCTCCTTTGTGCATCACAATCAAAAGGTCTGTTTCTTGGTCACCATCCACACATTTAGGAAGCACTCCCTCGGGGCTTCTCCACTAGAGTTAACCATCAATGATAACATATTTAATTTCCTACAATTTTAAAGTTCTCTTCTCATTGTTTGGCATGCCATTAGGGAATTGCATGGTCTGTAGGTACTATACAATCCTTCAGTACCATCCACAAGTTTGCATATCACATATGAGGGCAACATTCTCATTTTCAACTTGATTAATTTGATTTGCCTCCAAGTTAGTCTCAGCCATCAATTTGGCTAGACCCTAACCCCTCAACAACTTTTTGATTTGGAGGTCAATGTTGAACTCCTATATCCTATTAATCAACCTGCACCTCTAGCCTATGGTCTCCTGCTGAGTTAAAATGTCCTTAACTCCTACACTAGTAACATAAGCTACAACACTTGCCCCAATCAAGTAGGTTCTAAAATTCTTCACAACCTTTACCAAGGCATAAGCTTGCTTCTTCATAGCATCATGCTTGAGCTTAGTAGCATGAAAAGACTTGCTAAAGAAAGCAATCGACTACTCAAAGCCCTCATCATTCTTTTGTAACAACACCCCTACCACTATGTGAAATAAAGAAAAGGTGAAAATTTGAAATGGTTTGTTATAATCAGGAGATTTAAGGATAGCCGCCTCTTTGATTACATCCTTTAGGGCCTGGAAATCCTTAGTAGGTTCTTCTATCCAAGATACCTTTTCTCCTTTCTTCAAAATTTTGGGTATGGGTCGAACAATTTTATAAAAATTGGTAACAAACCTTTTTACAAAGTTAATTTTCTAAAAAAGGATTGAATTCCTTTCACATTTTTAGGTTGTCTAATTTTATCTATAGTTTCTACTCATTCAGGATCAATTCTAACTCCATATTTTGAAATAATATTCCCTAGAAGCTTACCTTATTTTAATCCAAAAGCACACTTCTTAGGATTCAAGGAAATCCTAAACTCCAAGGCTCTGATAAAAAAATTCTCTAAATGGGAACAATGATCTTCCTCCTTCATGTTGTGAGTAGTCAAATCAACTTGATATAAAGATAGGAAAAGATCAATAAAATCTGTAAAGGCCACATCCATGGCTCTTTGGAATGTGGCACCATCATTAATTAGGCCAAACGATGTCCTTACATATACATAGGTCCCCCATGGTGTTGTAAAGGAAATTTTATATTGTTCTGATTCTCTCACCATAACTTGATTATATCCTAAGAATCCACCCATCATTGAGAGCAGTTTTCACCCTATGACTTTATGTACCATAGCTTCCATGTTAGGTAGAGGATAGTTGTCCTTTAAAGATACCACATTGAGATTTCTAAAATCTACACATAACCTAATATCACCATTTTTCTTTCTGATAGGAACCAAGTTTGAAACCCATGATGAGTGTCTAATAGGTTTGATGATACCAAAATCTCGCAACTTTGTAAGCTCCTCTTACATCTTTGGCCGCAAGGTAGGATTAATTGGCCTATGTTTTTTCCTAAAAGGCTTGGTATTAGGTTTCAAAGGGATTTAATGTTGAAACAAGTCCTCTCTATATGCTTTTAGGTCATCATATGACCATGCAAACACATTCTTGTACTTCCTTAACAAAGCAATTAACATATTCATGACATGGGGTCTCATATTTTTACCTATATACACCTTTTTATGAGAACTTTTTGTTCCCATATTTATCTCCTCTAGGTCTTCTTTATGTCTAGATACTTTCTTGGCATTCGATTTATCTAGGCCATCAAAGACCCTCTCTAGTACAACTAGTCCTTTAGGAATCTTATTTGTTTTCAACTAAATTATCTTGCTTCCAAACATTGTCTCTTTTGCATCAACTTCCACCACATATGAGCTAATTCAATCTCTTGACTTTCATACTAGTCAATGCAATGAAATAACTTCAAAATGTCATTGTCATCCTAAAACACTTGCCAATTGCAAATGTTGTCAGGTACTACAATTCAAATTTGTACTTCTATTTGTGAGACAACATCAAAGGTGACATCATCCAACCTGACAACAATATTAGCCAATAAATCTTCTCTGACATTTTGTCCATTCTCTATCCAATCTATACTGAAGGCATCAAATGCTTCAGTAGTATCCCAAACCTCATTCCTATATTGTCTCAGCCTCTTGTCCTTAGTGGAAAACCTAAACCTAACTTGAGAAACTACCAACTCAAAATCCCCCAATACTTTCAACAACTTTATCCCATGTTTAGAAGTTAACTTCAAACCAAGTAATAAAGCCTCATATTCAGCAACATTATTTGTACATGCAAATTGTAGCAAGGAGTACTTAAAAGTCTTACCTTGTGGAGAGATGAGAATAACTCTTGCACCCAAGCCTTCCTTTGAATAGGCCCCATCAAAATACATAGTCCACAAAGCATCTTCATGTGGTGTTTCCAAGTTCTCTTTAACAATTGGTGCAGACTTAGTTTCTTCTTCTTCCTATTTCAACTCTTCCACTCAAAAGGTGTATATTCCAGTAAAAAGCTGATTATCCTTGGTTCTCTTGCAATCTTAACATCATTTTGATCTATTGAAAAGTTTGCATATGAAAAATCACACTAAATACTCCAACCCATGGAAGCACTCTAGTTCCTTGACAATAGCACCCTAAAAGTTGGTGGGATATCCACCACTATGATTCTCATAAATAACTTCTTCTCTAGGAGACCTACCAATCTATATGAAACCCTATTGATTACCCCTATGATAGGGACTTCCCTTGAGTCCATGGCATAGCATTTTCCATATGTGTTGTCAACCTTTAAGCCCATCTCTTCCATGATTTTCATTGGAATTACATTATTTGAGGCTCCTAAGTCTATCATACAATTTTGGAGCAATTTACCATCAATGATCAAACTTAGATTAAAGAATTTTACTTGATTTGGATTGGAAGTGATGGTGGTCCCTAGGTATTCTTCTAGATTTTCATTGATTACAGCTTTGGCCTCAATATTTTTCTCATGTTCTTTACTTTATTTAGGTTGATCAATCATTTTATCCTTTCCCTTAGTTGCAATACTATTGATGAGAGCTACAGTCTTATGATTATGCTCATCTATCCTCATCATTTCTAGGAATAGGATAGTACCTTTGACTTGAGATAGTACCTGGAACATATCTACTGGAGAATAACTTGGTAGCTAAGAGATTATGAATTATTGAGAAATTACCTTGTCAACTTGGCATTGGACCTTCTTAACACTTGGCTTCACATCTTTGGCCTTCTCAGCTTGATGAGCAGCTTCACCATTAGTTTTTGCTTTTGTGCATTTCTTGGCCCAAATTCTCATCTCTTTGGCTTCCTTGGGATTTGTCTCTTCCTTCTTGTCTTCTACCTTTGTTCCTTTGTTTTCTACACTATTCTCTTTGAAAAACATGTTGCCAGGGCTACCTTTATTACCACTTATGGTTCGATGTATCAAAATAATGTCATTTATTTCCTTGGTAGCTAGTGCAATTGTGTACCTCTCAAATTCCTCATTTGTAGGCTTCCTCAAGGAAAAATTATTTTAATCTAAAGTATAAACCTGACGGTCATTCTCATCTTCTTCATCCATAAATACTTGTTGGTGATAAGAAATTTCTTCTTGCCTTGGAATATCAACATCTCTTTGGATCTTCTTCACATTCATCAGCTTCTTTGATTTCTTTATAATTTTCTTCTTTACTTCTTTGATATCCTTAAACACCAGCTCACACTACTGCAGAGACTTTAGAGTCACTACCCAAACTCCTTGGGCCCAATTAGTAGCAATTTTTTTATGCTTTATGAAAATTTCAACATATCCTTAGAAACTAAAATAAACTTTGACAAATAGGATGTGCATTTGCATGAATTTTGAACATGAGATTTGAAGAAAAAAGAGGTGGGAAACTTATCACCAACTTTGGTGAAATACATGAAAAAAATTTGAGGTTACCTTATCAGACACTTTAATTTGATTGAATCTATATGTAAATACCACCGTATAGAGTAGTGATCTATGATAAGGCATTCTGGAGAACTAATAATTGTAAAACTTACATCCCCAGTGGAGTCTCCATTTTGTTGGTTGTTTTCAATGAACCAATTAGATCTCACTAGATACCTATGAGTTTTCCAAACTCAATTCTCAAATACCTGGAAGATAAGTGACCAACAAATAAGATGTAGCACCAATTTATTTATCTCCTACACTTCGGGCTCTGCAAAACTTGGGAGGGTGGTCTCACAATGTAAATTATATAACTCTTCTAAATTCTTGACATATACATTGTATAGATAAGAAAATATATTCTCATGAATGGTTAGGAAGATGAAATCCTTCAAGAAATTGGAATTTTGTTGAAAGACTTATAGATCTCTAACCAAGAACACAAACAACACCAACCACAACAAATAAAAGTTTGATTGCAAAGTTATTTGAATGGATTTTCTCAAGTTGGGTAATCGAAATCCTAAGAGGTGCTTATAATGACTAAGTTCAGTGCCATTATCGATGGGCTGGGAGTCGATGTTAATTGAAATGCAAGGTACATTTAATCCTACATCTAATCCATAATTTAACAAAAGACCTATACTAATGGCCTTGAATTCCATTTTATGGAAATGAGGGAGAAAAAAAAGCATCGGACCAATAATACACATGTCACATTCTAATTGGACTGAGACAACACAATATTCCTTTTACAGTTATATTTAAATCTTTGGTCGGAGGGAATACATGTGAGACAAAGATTATTTGTATTTGTTGTAAGAAGAAAATCCTCCTTCCAAAAGGCATATGTTGAAAAGAATATCCTTCAAGTTGTTGTAGTGTATCCATCCTATTTGGAAAGATGACAAAATTCCAAAGATAGGAAAAGTAGACAAAACTTCCATTCAACATCCACATCATTAATCAGTATTTACCAGTATCACTTTAACAAGGAAACACATACTTTACACATTGTAACCTCCAAGGATATACCTATACAATACTTGACCAAGTATATGTGTTCCATTCTAAATTCACTAATCTAACCTAGTTATAAATATCTTTCTCCATTTTTCATACCCCTCTTTAGATGGCCAATTGAATTCAAAATTTTCATCCATTTTCTTCCTATAAGGAGCATACTTTATAATTACTGAATTAGCTTCCTTTTCAAATTCTTTGAGAAATCTAATAATGAAGAATAACTTCTCCAAAATATCTTTCAATATATCAATATTAACATCTTGGAAAATTAATTCCATCTAAGTAATAATTGTAGCATCCACCTGGTTCTTCCAAATTTGCAAAGGCTTCACTTTTTCATGGCCTTGAAAGATGTCAAGTAATAGTGTGAACTCTTCATAATCATACTTAATTCTTAACAATTTTATCTTTTGAACCAATGGGGAAACATACCCATGAGATGGTTGTTCCTTAACATCACTAAAAAACTTGTAAGTAGAGAACACCATTGTATGTTTTTCTTCCCATTGCTTTTCCCTAGCTACCATTAACTTCAAATCATGTACTCTAGGAATCCATCTGTTTAAGAGTGGGTTATCTAATTCTTCATCTCTCTGAGACATCTCCATCACTTTTAACATTAAAGAGTAATTAGCATGGACACTATTCAACTTACCTTGAATTTTCCTATTGAGCTGCCTCAAGACAGTGTGAACAATCCTTGAAATGTTCTTATTCATCATGAGCTATGTTTCCTCAAGCAATTTCTTATACTCCTCAATTTGTTGAAACAATTTTTCCTTTGTGGGTTCATTTGATGGTGTTGCCTCTAAAGTATTTGGCTTCTCTACTGTAATAGGTTGTTGGCCCATGTTGTAAGGCACAATTGACAAGGATTGTTCAGGTGGATGAGACTGAGGTTGAGTTACAAGAGAAGTGGTAGCAGTATGGCTTGAACTAGCCTACCCTTGAGACTTTAATGTCTCCACTTGTTGTTTCCAAAACTCTCGCTCTATTCCAAGCTCAGCTCCCCTTTGTTGACTCTTGTTACATTCATCTAGAATATCATGATATTTTCTTCTGAATGTATCCCTATCACTCATGAGATGCTCAACTGTTGCTTTTGTAAACCTAGCAACATTTATGGTCATATCAACAACTTCTAATGTTGGAGTATCTGCAATTATTTTTACAATCAAGATTCCACTAAAGTCTGATACCTCTGACACTTTGGGTTTCCTTGAATTGAGAGAGATTGACCATATTGCTAGAGAATTCCATTCATTGCTCAATGTGGATCCCTGAAGTGCCAACCTAGCTTCATCTTTAGTTTCAAATATTTGCTTATTATCCCTCCTTATTGTATCCAATACAACTGCATGAACAATATCCCATTCAGGCAATAATAATACACCACGTCTTCATACAAGTTCTCTTCCTTTCTTGGGTGTAATATCCTTAAACTCTTTTCTCATCTCTTGTCCCACATTGGCTTGTGTAGACACATAAAAATGACCTAGGCCTACAAGCTCTATTTTCATCTTTTTCTTCCTATTATAATTATGACACTTTATTCATGTCCTTGGTCCACTTTTGACCATTAATCAAATAATTCATAATTATTTAATTAATTCATGTATTTTTATTCCTCTCAATTATTAAATAAATAAATTTTATTTATTTATTTAATACATCACTAATTGTCAAATTTCTTCCTATAGTTAAATAAATTTCTTAATTTATTTAATTATCTTTGCCTAATAATTCCTTTGGATTATTTAAATAGATAGATTCTATTTATTTAAATATGTCACTAATTCTTCAAAATTCTTCTTATAATTAAATAGATTTTTTAATTTATTTAATTATTGGTCACCTTCTCTAATTAAATAATTACCTTTAATTATTTAATTACCTTATTTGACATTTCCCTCATTTTAAATAAAATTATTTATTTAAAGTGGTCACACATTACTAACTTCCACTTCTTTTAGTAAATAACCCAAAATCAATTATTTACTATCACATAAATCCATATTTTTGAGTTAATTTTAATTCAAAAATGGTAATCTTCTTCCATAAATAAAGTAATTGCTAAAATTATCGATTTTCCAAATCTTTTTTCTTTCTATCCAATATTTATCTTCTTGTCACATTGATTTTCAACTGTCGATTTGATTTTCTCAAATTGCATATTGGCCACTCATTTCATATTTTTTCCCTAACCCTAATTATGGGTTGGCACACACAATCTTGACCTCTAATTTTGGGGTGTTCATCAAATTTTCTTTCATTTTCGACACTTCTTAGTATTTTTCATATTTTTCCTATTTCATCTCATGCTCTTTGAGTCTTATGCAATCTTGCATTCTAGTCATTTTTTCATAGGCCTTACTTCGCATAGTTTAGACATAGTTTAATGCTTAATATTCGCATGATAGCATAGTAATGCATATAGTCATTTCAAATCCTTTGAATCTTGCTTAGGGATTTTATTTTTCATTAGATTTCTTACACATTAAATATAAGGGAAACATCACATTCAGAGCAAGTTGAGAAGGGTTATGAAGGTAATTCATGGAAGTTTTGAGAATTGTTTGGAATAATAATTCTTATTTATGCATTTCCTCCATTGTTCTTCATAGTTAGCTTTGGTTTTTATGATTAATGCTTTAATATGCTAACCATAAAATTTCCTAAGTTACATTAGTGAACCTGACATTCTTTTTTTTTAGATTTTCGTACTGTTATTTATCTTTTTTTTTGTTTTTCAGGTATAGGTACAAAACAATGCATTCATAGCCTTCAGCACTACAAACTATGCATCATGAAACAGTTTCCAAATAGAACAACACATTCGTAGAGTCGAGCCAAATTTGACAATTACAGAGATGCATTCACCAGTATTGAGACACAATTGATAGCCCGTGTGATGCATTTGAATCTTGAGACACATATGTCCAACAGATTGATGCAATCATTGCCAGATTCTAGTTTGCAGAGTCAAGCTGCATTTGTTGTATAGAGTGACAAATTCGCTCTGCTGTAACGCATTCACCTGGTAATTTTTTTGCATTCAAGTTTTTCCAAATTTATTTTTTGTAGTTAGTTATATCTTTTGCAATCTGATTAGAATAGGTTTTTTTTGGTTACTAATCCTTGTTGGAATTGTGTGGAATTTAAATTTGGAGGGTCCAAGACACTTTGTTCAAACTACTAACTTGTGGTTTTGAAAATTCATTTGTCCAAGCATTCTAATTTTGAAACATTGTGCTTGTGATTTTTAGATTAGAAAACACTTCAATTGGTGTGATAAAAATAACATGTGTTTGATTGTGCTTGATTGTGCTTGAAGGTGGTAGGTAATTATGCTCTCACCTTATGCAAACTAGGTGATCAAATAACCAAACCCACCTTATTTTTTGTGTAACCCTTACGATTCAATAATCGAAGTATCCTCTCCCCTTGTGCACTTGTGTGATCCTAGGTGTAAGGGAAATGGTTATTGACTCTAGAACTTGGGCCTTCCTTGGTGGGAAAATGTACTTACCCCAAGGTGACTCAGACTAATAACAAAGCTCTTTTTCCAAGCTACCCTTGACCAGTATATAAATGTGAATCCTAATGGAAAGCCTAGGATTATGAGTGTGGATGTGTCATATAGACAAAATAGCACTTCCCAAAACCCTCTTGAGCATAACCTCTTCAGCCTGGAGTACCTCTAAAATGGAGCTTAATCTTTTCCCCCATGTTTGGCCACTCGAACGGGGGTCCCGAACTAAATACTTGTGTGTAGTAGCAAAAAATCCTCTATTTGCTAGTGCATCAATTGTCATTGTGAAGGCATCCACATCTTTGCAATTTTTAGTAGAGGTGATCAATCTTCCATGGTAGTTTCATGGAGGTTGGAAGCTTGGTTGGCCTAACCAGAGAGTGCACTATAAGGGGGAGCCCATGCAACCAAGCTTTTGGATTCACACACTAAGAATATGCGACTAGGGAAACCCATGTGGAATCTAGAAAATATTGTCCTGGCCTAACCATAGGATTGTGTTTTTCTTCTTTTTGTTTGTCTACACTCAAAATATTGTGCTTGCCAAGTGTTTTCTGGATATTGAAACAAAACAAACAACATTCACAAATCTTGAAACAAATAGTTAGCTTCAAAAAATTTGGATTTTTGACCAAAACTTTGGAAAAATTAGACTTTTTGCATTTTGCACTACAACTGCTAAAATGCATTCACTGTTTCATGCCACATTTGATAGAACCTACAACACATTTTCTTTGATAAAACATATTTTCTTCTCTATGCACCACATTTTCCTATATTGCACCATATTTTCTCTTCAGAAATCCACATTTGAAATAATAAGCTACATTTACTATCTATAAGAGTTGCATTGGCTGAAACTGCAACACATTTGCTACGTACAATGACACATTTTCTTGATAGAAATATAAACCCTATCACAGATTAGAATTTGAGTCCAAACATTTTTAACTTGTTGTCAAACATCTTTTTCTAGAAATCTCTATCAAAAACCAGAATTGAAATTGCTCAAACTCTTCATCATTTGCATCCACTAGCTTGCATTTTGGCCATAGGTTTAATTTTCCAAATTTTAGTTGCATTCCATAGGATTCATAATTATCATTTCCAGTATAAACTTTTCCTTAGGTTTCATCTTTTCATACTTTGGATTAGGCTAACTCACCATACTTTGTAAAATCATTTCCTTCAAGAGTAGGTTATCTTGGGACTTGGTCATCATTACTCTTTTTGGTCATTGTCCTTTTTGTGAGAACTTCCAACTCAACAGACTAGTTAGGAAAGCTCACTAGTCATTTTGACCTTGCCACTTAGTCCCTTTAGCAAGTCCTTTGATAACAAAAATTGAGACATAGTTCAAGCTTAGGGTGGTTAGGAAAACCTTTCTCCAAATTTCATTTATTTTATTCCCTACTTTGTATACTTTATTTCTAAAAAAAAAATCCATAAATATTGTCCATCCTAGTCCTCATTTTGCACCTAGACTTTGTGTTAATCATCTACTTAGTCAACATTGTCATCCCAGTCCTCATTTGGCACTTTGGCCTTGACAACCTTGTCATCTTGGATTAATTATTTCCTCAAGCAAATATCATCATCACCTTGCATTGTCATCCTTTATAAAAAAGAGAAAAACATAGAATAGTAGCATCCTCATACTTAGTTGTTATCATCACCTTGCATTGTCATCCTTTATCACAAAAAGACCAAAACATAGGCTAGTGCCATCCTTGCATTTAGTTTTCATTCTCATCATCCTCATTTGAGATATTCCCTTCTATGGTGGAAACTAGGCTTCAAAGAAAGAGAAGACAAATGGAAAATTTTTCACAAGGTTTCAATCCCAACATCAACAATAACACTTATGACTTGAACCAAGACTAGAATTTTTCCAAACCATTTAGCAACATGAACATTCCATTTTCACCGCATAACCCCCTCAAACCATTCATACAAAGAGATCAATAGGGACATGCATATGCAGAAGTCTTAGAAGCTATAACAAAAAATAGTGACAAAGCCAACTCCATGGAAGAATTAGTCTTACATGACCCCCAAAGGTATCTAGCCATGTTTTTGGACTAAGGGGTTAAGTTACCATGTGGCTTCAACATTAATACTTTGAGACCAAGATCACTCGACCATAATTTCATCAATACAAACAACATGTCCAATAATAGTCAACCTCAAAACAATATAAGCAATACTTTTGTTGGTTCCACCTCATAAACTATCACAAGTACCATTAGTGCTACCTCCAATAATCAAAACAATTCCAATACAATTAACGCAACATCCATTGGAGGAACTCAACCTGTCACACAATCATTGCCAACAATGTCCACAATATCATCAAAATATTTTGGATCCAACCTTTGGGCCCTCAAAAATGTAGGAAAGTTATTAAAATCCTCTATTTGTATCTTCATTTAGTGCCATGGGTGCACCATCTAGCTATTCAAATCCTCTATTTACAGCTAAACCTAGTACCATGAGTGCATCCTCATCAAATCCTCTCATTGGTACCTCATTTAATCCCTTTGGAGAAAGTAAATGATGTGTCTTTATTCAAGGACCACAAGCAAATGTTGACACGTCAACAAAATTTAATACCAATCCCTCCCAAGGACAAAACACGAATATTCCCCTTGGAAAATTTCAACAATTTGGACAAGGAAATCAAAACACACTACATATGGCATCATTCAGACACCAAAATATTCATGGTCACCATATTCCCTAAATTTTGACTCAAATAACTGAGGTCACATTCCAACATATTCATCCCATATTCACACCCATCAACAAGTCCCCAATCCAAACTTTCAATACCAACAACATGCAAACCAAAATACATCATACATCTCACAACAAATGCAGACTCATGGTGTACCTATCACTCCCATGTGTAATACAACAAATAATCATATGATTGATGTCTTGACAACCCAAGTGGCTCAATTACAAAAGACTATAGAAAACATGCAAATGTTCAACAAGAAGTCATACATGTCATATGACCTATGTCTATATCCTTTTGACACAAATATATACATGACACCATTCCCTCTAGGATACGTGTCACCAAACTTTACCAAATACAAGGTCAAGATGAATCCTATTGAACATATTCAAAAATTCACAACCAACTATATGGAAATTTCCTATGAACACACATACTTGATGAGACTCTTCTCTAAAAGTCTTACAAGATCTACCCTTGAATGGTTCTCCACTCAAAAAGGGATAAAAACATGGGACAAACTTAAAGACTAATTCATAAAAAAATATGCATATAACGTTGACATGGACACCTCCATCACTAGCTTATGCACTCTTACACAAGAAGATGTTGAAGAAAATTTTATCCCATTCTTCAAACGATGGAGAAGTATTTCAAGTCATTGCCACATTAACAAACCTAAAAAATAAAAGGTCAACATGTTCATTCAAACACTCTTAGGTCCATTGAAATATCGATTGCAAGTTCATTATTGTACAACCTTCACAAAGCTAGTCGAAAAGAGTGTCTAGATTGAGAATGCTCTCATTGCTAAAGGAGAACTAAAGTATGGCCCTAAAACCACAAACACAAACCCATCTGCAGACAAAAATAAGTATTGGGTCAAAAATAAACATGCTACCAATGATGGCGCTATGGATTCCAAGGTTGTAAACACGATGGGTCTTGTACTTACTCTTAAAGGAGTTTAGCCACAAAACAAACCAACAAAGATATTGACACCCACTGGCCAAAGTCAATCCAAATAATCAAAATGGTCAAAATGGTCAAAGTCAAGGACAACTCCACCAGACAAGACAATTCCTAAAAAAAGAACATACACTACTTTGGGAGAACCAATTGAGGATGTCCTTAAGAAGCTCCTTCAAAATAGTCTCATCACACTTGAGTACCCTAAGCCATATGACCCAATATAGTTTAAACCATCATGGTGGGATGATAATACTTTTTCTAATTACCACCAGGCTAAAGGACATAAGACATCAGCTTGTTGGTAACTAATAATTATTGTGCAAGACCTTATTGAAAATAGAACAATTGAATTGGGTGGGACACAATTTGCATCAAATGCAGACCATACTATTCACAAGAACCCACTGCAAGACCATGGTTCAAATAAAGCCTCCACGTCAGGTCCTAAGACAAATAATAATCAATCCAATTACGCTCACGCTACATATGACTATTCTAGAGGACCTATTATTAACCACGTCTGAACTAATGATGAATACATCAATAACATCACTGTAAAAAGAGCACTCGAATGTAATGCTACTACTCATAGTGGCAAGGTCACCATAGCTGGTCCACCTCCATGATAGCTGAAAATCACAATACCTAGTCCATCCACTAAGCAATCATAATCCATCTTGTCTGTGAAGAAGTGGAAACCTAAGAGTTAGTTTAACCTTATTGACCAGCTAGGCTAAACCCTTGTGCAGATTTCTATACTTGTATTGCTTCACATTTCTCTTGCAGATAAGGCTATACTTGACAAAGCCTTGTAAAAGTCCTCTATGCCACAAGACATTGATGTCACCTAGTTTGGGGCCATGGTGGGATACCTCACTACACCTCATCATGTAACATTTTCTGATCAAGATTATTCATCAACCAAGACTAACCATAACAACACATTACACATCAAATTTTTCATCCATAAGCACAAGGTCAGAAGAGTTTTAGTAGATGGCAAAGCAAGATTGAACATATGCTCCTTAAAATTGGTTAAGGCTCTAGGATTTTCTAATGCTTGCGTAGATGCTACAAAGAGCATAGTAATAAAGGCATATGATGATGATGAACGTTCCTCTCGAGGTGTGATCACTCTTCCCATTAGAGTTGGCCTAGTCATTGTAGACACAACTTGCCAAGTCTTGTATCTTGAATTACACTATAACATCTTACTTGTCCAACATTGGATTCATTCCCTAAAGGCTATTCCCTGCACATATCACCAATGCTTGAAAATTCCCTTTGATGATACATAAAAACCATATATGGAGACCTCGACCCCTTTTAGTATTGCACCAATGTAAGGGGTATTTTTCAACATCGAGTACCCATCAACTAAGAAGCTTCGAGCTCTTCTTCTTCCAAATTCATTGACCCATCCACACTCACATCATCATCCATATCCACCCCTTCCACATCTTCTACCACACCACCATCTTCCTTGCTTCCTAAGGCTGAGTCCAATGTCAAGATCCAGGAGATACGTTGTGGAGAATTCAAATTGAATATGACATATTGCTTCACAAAATACCCAAGTCTCCTAAGGTCTATGGTTGGCCATGTTTCAAAATGGAACCTAAAGAAATTTTTTAAGTTCCACCAAAAATAGTTTTCATAAAATGGGGATACATGAACAACAAAGACATCACCGACATATTAGGATGGATTTACAAAGAAACAAAAGACTTATCCCCATTACCGGTTAAGATATATGGCAAAGGATACGACATAATGAAGGAAGAAGGCTATGATGGTACTAGTGGCCTTAGCAAGAATAAAAAAGGGATGTGAGAACCTTTAATGTTGTCTGGAAGATCAAAATATATTGGGTTAGGGTATGGTCCATCCAAAAAGGATAATCAACACACCAATGAACTTTCGAGTGAGAGCATGAATGCTTTAGAAAGTGTCGAGACTATTAAGGAATCCCTTACCAAAACCAACTCCCATGTGTGGGAATTTGACTCCCAATGATCCCTAAGTGACTATTGCCTTGATGATATGTTCCTTGAACCTAGAGAACTTACCTCTGAAAAAATATTTTGGAAAATGTTTAAAATTTATCAAGCATCGAATAATGAAAACTCCAAGGCCCCAAGGAAACAAGAAGACAGGGATAGACCTTTTTTCCCAAGGAATAATGACAAGCTAGAATCCTCTTCCAATCCCATTAACCCTCATCTTCACCAGCCATCCAAACGTAATGACCATCAGTCAGATCCATCTAAATTGTCACATGACACTAATGACCATGAATTTGATTCCTTCATCCCCTACTTTTCCAATAAGTATGAAACAAGTGAAGGAGAATATTGGATAGAGTTTGATGTGGAATTGGATGATGAAAAATTAATTTTCAATGTCTCTAAATCCATCTACATGCTTTTTGCATCCTCCCCATAGTTCACCAATACTGACGATGGTATCTCCTTATTCTATGTGCAATTAATCAATTGGGACCAAAAAGGCCCACCAGTCATGGACATATTTAGGAATGATGAGGCCATTGCAGAATTTATGGGACTACATGAGGGCATACCCAGTGGTGATCATAAGGCTAGATTTTCTATTGACCTAGATTGTGTAGCTTACTTTAGGGAGACTGCTTTGTCCTCTAGTCACAAAATGAAAAATTGAAATAAAACAAAAAATGAAACATCTTTATGTGAAAACTGAAAGGCACCTTTTGACAAAAATAAGTAAAAATAAAGGATGTATCTATTGGTGAAAACCTCTTTGAGGCACCCAATGATGGAGGACTAGACTTTCTTCCCATGACTCAAGAGAAATTAGCAAAGGCTCATAGAGGACACCATAGAAGTAAACATATCAACAAAAAAAATCCCAAAATGGTCCTCTTTGCAGCATCCCTGATGGAAGAAGAGAAACCCAAGTTCCACCAATTCTTTGCAAAGTGAAAGATTAATTTTGCATGGCCATATGTCGATATGCCTAGGTTGGATCCAAAATTGGTTTTGCACCATTTTCCACTATTTCCAGACTTTAAACCAATAAAATAGAAGTTGCGCAAAATGCATCCTCATATTGCCTTATTAGTCAAGGCTAAACTCAAGAAACTGCTAGAAACAAGATTCATATGGTCTATTAACTATGCTGAATGGATATCCAATCTTGTACTAGTCACAAAGCCAAATGGTTAGATCCATGTCTACACAAATTTTAGAGAATTAAACAAAGCATGTGCAAAAGATGACATTTTTTTGTCAAACATAGATATCATAGTTGACCTCATAGTAGGGTACGAGATGTTTTCCCTCATGGATGGTTTCTCAAGCTATAATTAGATTCACATCACTCCCCAAAGATTAGCATAAAATAACATTCACTTGTACTTGGGGTACATACTACTAGAATGTCACACCTTTTGGTCTTAAGAATGCAGGTGCCACGTATTAGAGAGCCATGAAAACCATATTCTATGATATGATGCAGAAGATAATGGAAGACTATGTGAATGACCTTTTGCCTAAATCTTTGAAAAGAAAAGATATTTTGAATGTGTTAGACAAAATCTTCAAGAGACTAGAAGAATACAAGGTCTGCTTGAATCCGAAGAAATGTGTCTTTGGTGTGACATCTAGCAAACTTTTGGGATACATAGTTTCTCAAAGAGGCATTGAGGTCAATCCAGCCAAAGTGAAAGCCATATTAGACATGCCTCCTCCCAAAGGAATGAGTGAATTCAGGACATTATAAGGTAGGTTACAATCTATCTGACACTTCATAGCACAATTGGTAGAAAAGTGTCAACCATTTTAGTATCTTTTGCACAAGGGTATCTCCTTTGTGTGGACTGATAAAGCTCAGGAGGTATTTCAACTAATAAAAGAATATATCTTGTCACCACCTATTCTAATGCCACCAATCAAAGGGAAACCTTTTATCTTATACATTTCTTCAACAACTTCAGCACTAGGGGCATTATTGGCATAAAACAACCATAATGAGAAGGAAAGGGCCATATATTATATTAGTCAAACACTGGTTAGATATGAGCTGAATTATACATCAATTGAATGTGCTTTCCTAACAGTGGTCTTTGCTGCTCAGAAGCTATGACAATATATGATGAATCATAGGACATAGTTGGTAGCAAAGATTGACCCCCTAAAATATCTCTTGAGTCACACAACATTAACAGGACGTCTAGAAAAATAGGTCATGATTTTGAGCGAATATTACATCCAATGTGCAGAACGAAAGGTGATAAAGGGACAAGTGATAGCAAACCAACTAGTAGATGCATCTATACAAAGTGATCATCCATTAGTAGTAGATTTCTTAGATGAGTCCATATTTTATATAGAGCCTAAGTCACCTTGGAGGCTATACTTCGATGCATCCCATATTAGTCACTCCACAAGGGGACTCCATCCCTAAGTCTTTATCCATAGCTTTTACATGCACAAATAATGTGGTAAAATACGAGGCACTTGTGACAGGACATAGAATGGCCATAAAATGGAAAATCACAACACTTCATGTTTATGGAGACTCTCAGCTGGTCACCAACCAAGTTAACGATGACTATGATAGCAAGGATGAGAAATTAATTCCTTACAAATGAATGGTTGACAACTTTCATACATACTTCCATATGGTGACTTTTGAACAAGTTCTGAGAGCACAGAATAAGGTAGCAGATGTAATGGCTACTATGAGATCTCTCTTAGACATTTGAAGTAGCATGCCTCAACTGGAATTCTTGGTAGAACAACTTTTGGTCCCTACATATGATATTCCTGAATTAGAGATGGTCTATGAGCTTGTTGGTCCTGATTCTCCCTAGTATCAAGACATTTATGACTATCTCAAGTCCCAAACCATTCCCCCCAACCTATCCAATAACTATCAAAAGTATTTTATATGAAAAGCTACCCAATACACCATCGTCAGTGACACCCTATACCAACACGGCTTTGACAACACCCTCCTTCAATGTGTCGACACAAATGAACCATGTAAAACCTTATGTGAAGTACATGAGGGTATATGTAGGTCTCATTCAAGTGGTCCTACTCTAGCCAAAAAGATGAAGAGACTTGGGTATTATTGGTTGACCATTGAAAAATATGTGCTTGAGTTTGTCAGGACTTATCACCAATGTCAGATACATAGTGACTTAATTCATCCTCCAACACAATAACTCTGGCCGATTACATCTCCATTACCCTTCACACAATGGGGACTCGACCTTGTGGGAAAGATCCATCCTACCTCATCCTATGGCCACAAATTCATCATCACCGCCATTGAGTATTTTTACGAAGTGGATCAAAGCCATCCCCCTTACATACATATCCGGTAAACAAATTTCCAAATTCATTCTCAACTACATCATTTTTTGGTATGGATGTTCATTCAAAAATCAAGATGTTCATGAGTTATGTGAGTGATTCCATATCCAACATCATTTTTTCATGCCATATTACCCAAAAGGAAATGGTCAAGCTAAGGCATCCAATAGAACCATCCTTAAAATTCTCAAAAAGACTATCAATGAGGCTGGTTGTGACTGGTACATCCAACTTAACCTTGCTCTATGGGCTTACCGCACTAGCATTTGCACGCTTATAGGAGCCACTCCATTTTCCTTGGTCTTTGGAGCTAAAGCTATATTTCCCATCGAGGTTGAAATTTTATCCTTATGAGTCCCCTTGAAGGGTCTGGTAGATGATGAAGAATACAGGCAGTCACAAGCTAGAGATGTTAGAGGAAAGAAGACATAATTCCCTAAACCACCTATAGGCATATTAGAATCATCTCTGGCATAGCTACAACAAGAGAGTCAAGGTTAGGAAGTTTGACATTGGCAATTTAGTCCTCATGTAAAACCCTAAAAATCAGGTTGATAGAGAAAAACCTAGCAAGTTTGAACCAAATTGGCTATGTCCTTATGTCATCATATCCTCTTTTGGTTCTAGAGCATATTAGCCTTCTACTCTAGATGTTGAACAACTGATAGAGCCTATCAACAGTCTACATCTTCTAAAGTTCTATGCATAGCATTAGAAATTCAAGATGAAAACCTTAAAAATACAAAAAATAATGAAAAATATAAAAAATCATCACCCTGATGAAAAGCTAGAAAACAGGCGCCATGCGTAGTTAGTCATTTCTTAGCCATATACTTTCACTCTATCCTCCTTAGCCCATAATAAACACTCACTTTTCTAACATCAGCTTGACACACATCACCAAAATCCCTGTTATTTTCCCCCATGGCTGATAATGATTGACATCAAGTCTCATATATCACCTAATCATCACCTATGCACATCCTTTCCACATCCGTCTAGTTGGCTAGTCTTGGACCTGAATAGGGGAAAATCTCTATTACTTGATTGTAGTGGGTATCACACATAGTCATGTCACTCAAAAAAGTCCTAAAAAAAGATAAAAACATAATAAAAAGTCTGATAAAAAGACAAAAACACCATAAAAAGTGCTAAGAAAAGACAAAAAAATATAAAAAGTCTAGGAAAAAGACAAAAACATCATCAAAAGTCCTAAAAAGAGACAAAAACATCATAAAATGTCCTGAAAAAAGATAAAATAATCATAAAAAGTCCTGAAAAAAGACAAAAACATCATAAAAGGTCTTGACAAAAGACAAAAACATCATAAAACATCCTAAAGAAAAACACAAAAATGTCAAAATATCTCAAAAACACAAAAACATGGTCATATCTTGTGAAGTCTATCATGTCAGTTTGTCTTTGTCATTTATCTGAACTACGTTGTCTTTGCGCACTTGCTACATAGGAAAGGCTCATCTTCGAGCCCCCAAGACATTAGGTCAATCCTGTTAGTTTTGTCAAAATAAAATCATGATTCAATCTTTGGTCATCAAGACAAAGTCATTGGTTGTGTCAAACTACGAGGTCTCTAAATGTATGATGTAGGAAAGGCCATCTATTGATGAGCCCTTGAGGTCACACTAGGTCAGTCCATTAGGGTTCATGACACTACACTGTCATGCATGTCAAAATGTCCTCAAGACAAACAAATCATTTCCAAAAAGGAAAAATTCTAAAACAAACCCTTGCTATTCCTTAATAAACACATCACACAAATCAACATGTCAACATTGACATGTCATCAACAATAGTCAAACTTTAGTCAAAACAAGTCAAACTCAGTCATAACTAGTCAAACTAGCAACTCTTGGTTATTCTTCAGACATGTCCTAAAGTACAACCTTTGTCATTTATGCCTTAGGATGTGTCCTTCCTAGGCATCATCACCATCATCTAGAATTTTGAGGGATTCTCTTGACATTTGAGGATCGATCCTCTTAACATTGACATTATTTAGGATGTGTCCTTCCTGAATTTTGCAAACTTTGACATTCGACACTCTAAAATCGTTAAACCTAACATCTTGACATCAAATCACTTGACGTTCAAGCACACTTGGAAAACATTGTCTAGGCATTTTGTTCTTTGATCTTTCATATTGTTACTAGCTTCTCTACAATGTCTTGATAATGGGATTTAGAGAAGCAACAATGTATCATTATGATTATGTTGTTTTGTCTTTTTGATGTCATGTTGCTAGTTCCCTGAGGATGTCTTGATAACAGGATTTAGAGGAGCAACAATGTTTCATGACTTGTCTTTCTTGTATTTTTTCTTGTGGTTGGTTATGACAAAAATATTTGGGCAATGGAACTCAGATGATGGTATGACCTTGCACACCTTGATCTATGTCATATCATGGTGTTTGTTGGCCATTACAATAATCCACCCAACAATGATTAAGAGCAATAAATTTTAAAGTACTATGGTAATATATTGAAGGATTTGGTCTAGGAACTAACACATGCATCTCCTTCTATCTTGTCATCTTCTCTTGTCCATCTCATGATGATATCCTATGGCATACAAAAACATAAGTGCATACATGATCATATAGGCATTGTATTAGGTCCATACATTTATCATCTATATCATTAAACCATAAACAGGGTATCAAATACTACATCATACATATATAGTCATGCATTAACATAATAATAAACATGGAATCCATTCAAATAAATACATTATGCATATCATCATCATCCATGGTACAGTACCATCATGAAATATAAATAAACATCACATCATCATGGAATCTCATCATAAATAACCATCATTAAGGAATACATGGCATGACATATAAACAACATTATCATAGGAATCATAAATGCATAAATCACATCACATAGTCATCATAACTACATCATCATAATCATCATCACATAAATATACATCATAAGCATAATCAACATATATGAGGCATCATCACATAGCATAAAGCATATAGGCTACATCAAAACTCTATCATATATCATCTCAAAAAGCATGTCACAGGATAGAGTCACGAGATATCCCAAAAATAAGAGCTCACGGGCTCAATAGTCAATATATAAAGTGTCATAACATAAAAGTCTGAAAAATGATAAAATATGCATGTCCCTATGAAGTGCTCTCCTCATCCCCTCATGGAAAAGAGTGTGGTGACTAGGGACCTATTCATTGCACTAAGGTAACCTATGGAACCATAGTGGCCTATGTCTATGAAGCTAATCGAACTGACACTAATGACATCATCTCCACTGTAACATGCATCTGTGAGAACATTGCAATGTGACTCTATGAGGCCAAAGGATCTGTCACTAGAGGCTGACCATGTACTAATTTGTGGCCTAAACCTAATGACCCATGTGAGTGGCTTGACCTATGATTGGAGGAGTGCTTGTGATGGGACTTGTGACCTGAAGCGTGTCCTAAGGAAGTCGAGCCACCCACATTGCTCTAGCTGTAGCTCCTCCCTGACCTTGACCATGTTTGATTGGATGACCTAGACAATCTAGGATCTCTTTGATCTACTAGCACTGAGCACTCATACAACATCTTGTACTTCCCTCTACTCTTTCTCACTCTGGCCAACTGGCCCTACACATAACTTTGCAGACTCAGTACACCAACTATCTACCTCCCTCTGTCAAATCTCTGACGGATTCCTCTCTACCCAAGTCACCTCGAGCTCTGCTCGCAAGGCACTGAGCTCCATTGTAGTTGTATCCAATCTCCTCTACATGTCTACCAATCTATGATCTATGGTAGCATCCCATGGAAATAATGGAACATTGGGTCTCTGTCAATCATCTTCTCTCAGAACTGTCACTCTGCCTCATCCATCTCCTCTCCATCCTCCTCATCACTCGTGTCCTCCTCACCTCTAGCCAATCCCTCCTCTCTTGCACCAATCTCTAGGGCCTTCTCTTGTCTCAGTCCCTCTCCCTCTACTCAGACATCTTCCTCTAGCTGCCTCTCCTGCTCACCTCTAATGACTCCCTCCATCTCTTCTTAGACCTCCTCCTCTTGTCATAGTGCCTTGTCTCTCTCCTCCTCCTCACGCACCTTGGGGATGGCATCCAATGCCACTCTCTCAACACACTTTCTCACCCTCTAAGGATTTCTCCCTCTGTCTCTGGCTCTCCTCCTCCACCTGTCACCACCATCATCTCCCTTGTCATCCCCTCAATCATCACCACCACCTCTACCACCATCTCCTCGGCCACCTTCTCCTCCATTTCTTCCTCTCCCCTAGCCTTGTTACCCTCCTTGCTGCACCTGCAGAATCACTAACCTCCTATCAACCAGTGGTGGCCCATCTGGATCGGTTAGTGGAATTAGCCTATGAGTCTACCACCACAAGTCAAAGTTTGTAGTCATCCCAGGATCTACAACACCTCCCCTCCAACCCCATGGTTGTGCTACTAGGATATCAATCTGCTGCTCTACAAATGTCACAGATATGGCTAGACCCCACCTAGGCTTTCACGATGTCTTTGCATACTTTGTTGTCCCTATCGACACACCCTACTATTGTCCAAACTGCCAAAGTAGACATTGTGGTAGATACATCTCTATAATAATTTGACTCTACATCATCTGACCAATCAAATATTGAAACTATCTACAAAATGGAAGGTGGTCTCCCTCATTGATCCATGGTGCACAATCTTTGTAAGGCCTCCACACGAAAGATATCATCATGTCAATCCCATGTCTCCACCACCCTATCTCTCCCACTCTTGTCTGTTGAAGAGCTCCTACATATAAATAAACATATGGCATCTCATCCGCCAACTAAGTCCTCTAGATCAGTGGATGGAAGACAATGATATTCTCACATGCCCATATCATCAGCATAGTCATACCATAGCTCATGTTGCTCGCACCTCAGTAGGAAACCTCATGTAACTGATGGTACAAAATCCCAAGTAGACATGACCCCTTGGAAAAACAACTTTTTCCCATCAAATATGAACAAGTATATCCCCCCATCTGATCAGGAATCCATGTCCCTAATGATCTAGTATGAGGACCTTCATAATCAGCATGCAGAACATGGCATCCCATTGTGGGTAGTGCTCTGTGAGGTACTCCCACAGAATCTCATATCCAGTCACACTAAGGCCCACGACATCATCTACCTTGTATAGCTCTATCATGGCTTCTACTCCCCATTGAGGATCATACACAACATGCTCTCATCTAATAGGAATGTGAAAAATTTGGTATACATCCTCTAGAGTAATGGTTACCTCTCATGTTGGCAAGTGGAATGAACAAGTCTCAGAATGCCACCACTTGGCCAATATTATTAGAAGTCCCCTATTAGCCTAGAAAATGGGAATATAGGTGACATAGAATAGACCCAATCACATCAATCACCTGACCTCTCGATCTGTCAGCTGGTCCTAGAATGCATAAGTAGAGGGTTTGAACTCTCACATGTAAATGGGCAGTAGTCATCTTTGCACATGCAGAAAATGCAAATTAGTAGAGTATTTTATATTAATATCATCATTCATCTAGGTAAATATGAGCAAAAACTAAGTCTAAAGCTAAGTCAACCCTGGTCAACCCTAGTCAAAGTAAATGCATCACGTTGACTTAATTTGTGTCATAGTTTGGTGTTTGCATTGTTCCATATGAAATTTGTGTCACCTTTTGGCACTTGCATCGATGGGCATCACAAATGTGTCATCTTTAAATCAAATACAACATCCTCATTCAAATGTGTCATTGTTAAATCATATGTGTCACTTACCTTTGCAAATGCATTGCAAAATCACGTATGCATCATTTCACAAGTCAAATGCTCCTCAAGATGGGGAATGTGTCTCGGTTTTTGGTGATTGTGTTGCACTAAAATGTATACCACTGTACCAGTTGCATTTGTGTTGCGATGCATCAAATATGTCGAATGTGATAGAAAATGTGGTTTATGCGAACACATATGTGTCGTGGTGCATTCATTCCTTGGCCTAAAAGCCCTAGAAAAATGTGCAAAATGACAAAATGACAAAGTGGGTTCGAGCTACTCACCACCGGGTCCATGCCCTCTAGTCGTCTGAATGTCCAGATGATGTAGCTGTGGTGCTCTATGACTAGGATCACCATCCTTGCATCTTCTCTCCTCACTCTAAGCTCTCCAAATTTACTAAGGTTAAAAGTTAAAATGAATTGACTTTTATCCCATTTTCAACCTAATTATAGGGTCAAAATGGCATTTGTCAAACCTTTTATTACTGGAGGCTCTTTTGACCAACTTTGACCAACCTTTTTGCCACCTTAAACATGTCAGAATCTGAAACCGTCTGTGCCATTATCTTTCTGGTCACCAAATTGACTTATCGGGACACTATCCAAATATTTTTGTCGGTGACCCAAATATTGAAAATTTTCTTGAGGGGGCATAGATATTCCATACCTTTGCTGGGGCATGACTTTAACTTACTTTCTTTGTCACAATGTGATATGCTGCATTATGACAAAGAGGGGAAAAATGTAGACACATAAAAATGACCTAGGTCTGCAAGCTCTATTTTTCATATTTTTCTTCCTAACATAATTATGACATTTTAATCATGTCCTTGGTCCACTTTCAACTACTAATTAAATAATTCATAATTATTCAATTAAATTATGTCTTTTTATTCCTCTTGATTATTAAATAAATAAATTTTATTTATCTATTTAATACATCACTAATTGTCAAATGTTTTCCTATAGTTAAATAAATTTCTTAATTTATTTAATTATCTTTGTCTAATAATTCCTTTGGATTATTTAAATATATAAATTCTATTTGTTTAAATGTCACTAATTCTTAAAAATTCTTCTTATAATTAAATAGATTTTTTAATTTATTTAATTTTTGGTCACCTCTAATTAAATAATTACCTTTAATTATTTAATTTCCTTATTTGACATTTCCCTCATTTTAAATAAAATTATTTATTTAAAATGGTCTCACATTGCTAACTTCCACTTCTTTTAGTAAATAATCCAAAATCAATTATTTACTCACATAAATCCATGTTTTTGAGTTAATTTTAATTCAAAAATGGTAATCATCTTGCATAAATTAAGTAATTGCTAAAATAATTAATTTTCCAAATCTTTCTCTTTCTATCCAATCTTTATCTTCTTGTCACATTGATTTTCAACTATCGATTTGATTTTCTCAAATTGCATCTTGGCCGCTCATTTCAGATTTTTTCCCTAACCCTAATTATGGGTTGGCACATGCAATATTGACCACTAATTTTGGGGCATTCATCCACTTTTAATCTTGCTCGTCCGTCCAAAATTGCATTTTCTATAAAATGTCAATTTATCTTTCATTTTAGACACTTCTTAGCATTTTTCATATTTTGCATATTTGATCTCATGCTCTTTGAGTCTTAGGAAATCTTGCATTCTAGTCATTTTTTCATAGGTCTTACTTTACATAGTTTAGACATAATTTAATTCTTACTATTCACATGATAGCATAGTAATGCATATAGTCATTTCAAATCCTTTGAATCTTGCTTAGTGCTTGTCTTTGTCATTAGATATCTAACACATTAAATCTAAGAGCAACATCAAATTTGTAGCAAGTTGAGAAGGGCTACGGAGGTGATTCATGGAGGTTTTGAGAATTCTTTGGTATAATCATTCTTATTTATGCATTTCCTCCATTTTTCTTCATAGTTAGCTTTGGTTTTTATGATTAATGCTTTAATCTGCTAACCATAAAATTTCCTAAGTTACAACTTGAACAACATCTTTAGGCAACTTTGGATGTATACTTCTTTCAACAACAACCCTCTCTCCATACTCTCTAACCTTTTCTCTCCATATAAAATCCCTGAAAGCCAGTGTTTCAATAAATGAGTCATCCTCCATAAAATCTTTGCAAGCTTCCTTCCTCATCTCATCGATATTGCTTACACCACTCAATTTGGCTTTTCCCAATCTCAAGATACTTGTCCCAAAGCTTGATGCAACTTCTCTTGGAGGAGAAGTCATCCTTTGTTGCATATCTTTAGAGGTTATTACAATATCAACTATATCATTGTTAGGGTAATCAGCTACCATGCTTGTTTCAACTCTTTGTTTCTTGACTAGTGGTTGCTCTGAGGAAGGAGGAATTCTTGGAGGGGAGTCAATATTAATTATAACAAGAGCAGATCACTTCAAAGGAAATGAAGTTGGTCCAATTGGAGAAGCTAGTCTTGAATCCTTTGATACAACAGGGGTTGGTTCTGCCTGCTCCTTAATTATCTCCTTCTTCCTAGTATACAACTTGAAATTCTTAGGTGGCTGGTAGGAATGTCTTTCCTCCAATGGCACAGATGGTCCTTCTTCTATCACCAAGGCTTTTTCCTCACCCTTAACAATCTCTTCTCTTCTCAACACACCAACAACATTTTCAAATTTTTGCAATACATACTTTACCTTGTTCCATTCTCCTTCAATGTTGGGTAGAGGATCATAAGTCAAATATGAGTTTTGAATATTAGTCACCATCTTGCTTTTATTTCATCCTACAACAAGAAATCAAGAATGTTTCTAATAACATCCTCAGGGTAGTAGAAGTTGTGCACAAATATCCCCAATGAACTCTTTTCTTTTACTTCATGGATAAATATTTATATGTCATCGTTTCTAGGGTGAGATGATGCTAATTTGTAAGGCTTCTAGATCTCCATGAATGTGTTCCATTTTCCTTTTATCAACACAAAATCTACAAATATAATGTACTCAAGGAAGAATGAACCCTTCTTCTTACTTTCTTGAAAATGGAACTCTTGGGTTCTGGCCAACTATCTAATGACTTCTATAAATCCCATCCTAAGGGGTACATCCCTTGGCAACACAAAATGATAGGTGGAAGTCCCATATACCCTAAATATAGTTTTATCTAGGTATGTAATGATATCTTCCCAATTATAGGTTATATTTAGTTCAGGCCTCCTCTTCATAGGTCTTAGAAAGTCATGAATATATTTTGGGATCCTTGGTAGATCAAGAACCAACATTCTCCTGAGCTTAGATGAAATAACATTATGATAGAGTACATATTCATACTTTTGGTCATCCATATCCAGAATTTGGGTCCAACATTGAACTGGTAGCTCAACATTACCCTCTATCTTCTTTAAGGATATATATTCACCAAAATAATTCTCTTGCTTATCAAAAATCATATTGATTAAAAGAGAAAAGCACCATAATTTTACCCAATGCTTTCCTTCCTTGAGGTCAACTAGGTGCATATGCATGTTCACTGCTAGGTAAGTGGCATAATCATAAACTACATTAAAAGATGCATACTAAATATGGCTAGCCATGTATAGATATTCAATGGGTATTGTATTAGGTGCATCAAAGTGAATAATCTAATATAAAGAGAAAATATTTCTCTTAAAGTAATGGGTAAAATAATTCAGAGGGAAAGGTTGTTTCTCATATTTTTCGATCATAATTTGCTTCCTATTCTTCCTAGTTCTAGTAGAAGCACAATGCATGGGCAACAATGTAGTTCTGAACAAAACTTTGATGTTCTCATGTTCCTTTTTTAAAGTCTCTAGGTCAATGTGAATCATTCCTAGCTCCATTCATGTAGTTTGAAAATTTCTACAATCTCTTCCTTGGTAATTGTGATGACTTCAGTACCATTACAAGCCCTTACAATTCTAGACACAGGATCATATCTGGCTGTGATATCTTTGAGTAAATGCACATTCACATATACATTTGGGACCACTAGCTTCCCCATGTCATATCTCCAAGTATTGAAAATGGGATATTCACAATTCCTATTCCCAAACCAATTTCTAAACAGTTTCCAACCAGTATAAGGAAATTCAGAATCTTGGATCCAAACCTTCCTATCTTGTAATCCTTCATAAATTCTAAGACCATTGTACATCCTTGCTCCACTACTCTTCTTGTTAGTTGAGGGTTTCAATTGGTTGAAGATATCATCAGAGAGCAACCTAGTTGTGGTTTCAGATTGAGTCTTTTGTGCTTTGGTGGCCATGGATATTCAAGAAGGTTCATAATGGGATATGGTTATAATAGAAAAAATATCAAAAAATTATTCCCTTACCAAGCAACTTAGGGTACAAACACAAGATTTAAACTTGAACAAATTTGGCCAAGAGGAACAACTTTATACACAATTTTTAACGCAACAAAGCAATTAAAGCATGCAGGTTAAAGAAATTTGAAGAAAACAATTTCAATATAGCCCTAACTCATGATATTTCAAATAAAGCACATAATTCAGTTTTAATTATACTCATGGCCTTTTTGCATTTTTAGGAACCCCAACTTGTGCATGCTCCAACTCAAACACTTTGATTGAATTTTAGGTTGCTTTGTGCCAATTTGTAGCCTTCAATGATGTGAGGAAATCAATTTTTTGTGTATTTCATGACCCAATTTCAATAATTGCTTATGTCCTTTCAACCATTACTTCTCACTCGCATGAAGCAAAATGGCTTAGATGCCTGCATTCTCAATTTTAAATAGCAGCCATTGATTTCATTTTGAGATGGCATCACGAGTGACTCAGATTGAGTCAACACAATTTGAATTTACTTCGTGATACTTTTCCAACTCTTCAACCAATAGGAGAGTGTTGACTTGAAACCCTATCATCTCTTTTCCTAGGCTCCACTTCCTTTTTCCATTAGATGGAATAGTACATGTGTCATCCTTTCACAAATCTTACACATCTCCCATCGAGCATTATATTAATGTTGCGAGGTGTGTGATAGACAACTAATATTTGTCCTTGCTATTGCTCATGAACTGTCGATCTGGGAAGTACTAGACATCAGACATAATGAAAATAGAATGGACCCCACCATAGTGAGGATACATGTCACATAATCATGGACCTCACATGTCTTTTAGCAGGAAATCTTCAACTCCTATGTGGTGTGCAATAGACGGTCAAGATCTTGTCTTTAGATTGAATGGATGGAATTTCCTACACATGACGACAAGGTTAGTTCTTAAAATAGGTCTAACACTAGGCCGATGGGTTTTGAACCTCAAGGTGGATATTTTTTAAAATCGACTTTATAAGATTTTCCAAATGGACTTAGGAATTATTTAGAATGATGTAGAACCAGGTGACCAACACATCTAAATTAAAGGGGCTGGTAAAAGGATGTTCAGGATAGCCTGAGATATAACTTGAATGATTAGTGATCGGGTAGACTAAGTCAACCCAACATTAAAATGCCAAAGGCTTAAAACATGAAGATCGTGGAATCAAGGATGAAGAGCTAAAATCCTAGACTTTACCAGTGGACATACATGTGACATCCCTTTTCCAATATAATTTAGGAGCTCAATTATAGCTCAAAATCCAAAATAATTTAGGATCTCAATCAGAATGTTAAATCAAATTAATTCTTCACACAAATTTGGTGATAAGTTGCTTCAAATTTAAGTAGTAAGAAGATTGTGAATCAAGCAAGTTGAATATTTTTGAAATTAATAGTGGTCATTTCATATATTTTTCTTAAGCCATATTAATTATGGAGGTGTGTATGTGTTCGAAGTAGAAAGGAAAATGAAGCAGTTAAGGCAACACACATCATCACTGGGTAATTGGAAGAAGCAATACATGTGAATTTAATGCAGAATAATGTGATCGTGTTTCAATGTCATCATAACACTCTCTATTCATTAATGTGGTGCAACACTGTTGAATTGGAAATCTTATCTGAGAATTTAGTGGTTTCCATATAATTTCAATCGAAAGGGTGGTGACTAATGGTTCTAAATTTAGATTTAAATTTGGTGATTAAATTGTTCATTACTACATTTTAATAAATACATATTTTCTAACATATAGTGAGTTGCAATTAGCTGGGATTTGGCATAAAGTGGTAAAATTTAGCCTGAAATATGCATCGGTAGGGAATTATTAAATGATTTTTTTAGAAGTGAATTGATGAAGGGATTTGCAATTGTGAGTATAATTTTCTGGTCTAGTAATTCAAGGTCCAGTAAAGTGGAAGTTGGAGTAAAACTAAAGTCTAGGAAAAGTTCATGGATAAAGTTGAATACTAGGTACCGATACTGGGTAGTGATGTAAAGTGAATTTTAATTTTTTTTGGTTATCCAATTAGTCTAATAGTCCAGTAATCTAGTATATAGAAGATAGTCATACCAGAATTTATGATATGTTTGAAAGTGTGTTATTTATGAGAAATTTATGTGATAACATGTGAATAATGGTTTTATTTACATGTTATTTATAAAGTAGAAGGCTTTGAGTCCACCAGAATGCTGGAGATCCCCGTATTATACCTGTGGTGGAAACAAATGGTAATATTTGGGGGAGCCCATTCCTGAGAGTAGAAAACCCAGAGCATAATAGAGTGTTGGAACATGATGATAAAGTAATCATTCAGAATATATGGAAAAGTTCCTACACACTATCTTGATTCAAGATATTTTCCTAGCAAAAATAAAGGATTAAAGCCCAAAGCACTTCAACGTGTGATCGAAGTTGACCTTTGTTGACTTCAATTACAATTCTCTTATCAGTCACTACATTCCATGTGTCTTGATGTGATTCATCCCTTGGATTTCCTCTCATCTATTTATCTTATCCTATCTATGCCTTACTCCTATTAAAGTCTAAAGGATCTTTCTTTTTAAGTTAAGTTCAAAATTTATGGATTCCGGAAGAGCCAAAACTTCTCTAAGTTTTGTTCTTTTTTCCTATTTTCTGAATCATTCCAGTCTAAAACCTTGTATGCACGAAGATATTAATCAATATTGAAGCCAATTTTATAGCTACCTATCTCATTGAATCTTTGTAGTTGGTTTTGTTAGTTCATCCAAACAAGATGTGAGTTGCACCGTTTAAGGGTGAATGCAAAACCTGCTTGGTGTCTGCCAAACTAAAATCCCTCTCTTTGAAAGCTCACATCATTTTATATGTAGCTGTGAATAATTCTAGTGAATTATAAAGTGGCTTCCTTCAATTTGGTTAATTCTTTGGGGTATGCATAGAGAATAACTGGGAGAAATTTTAATTTTTAATATTTTTTTTATGTTTTCTTTTAGAATAGATGTTTAAATTCTAGAAAATGTTTCAAAAAATAGATGAATGAATGAAATTTAGTGGAAATATTTCATTTCATATGAAATTTTTGAATGCTTAAAGCTAAATCTACTTAAGTGATAGCAAATTTGTTGATATTCATGAGATATTATTTTAAATATTTTGATTTCATGATATTATTTTGTGATCTAACTGAAATCCAATGGCTAATACATATGATTTGAAACAACCATATTCCCTTTGTGATTAACAACAATATCACATCATACCCTGAAGTGAACCTAGTACTATCGAGACCTAACTACTGAAGACTTGTGATTGAACTAATCCAACCTTTATCTTATCATACAGATCCCCTAGGGTTGTCTTTGGTTACATCTTTCACGAAGCATAGGCTCTTCATGGTTTTTATATGAAGAATTTATTCACCCTATTGCTATGAGTAACATCACCACCAATAGGTCCTAGCTCGCTTAATTAGGACACTTAAGGGATTGTGAAATGTTATGTGAAAATAGGGTTCTAGGACCTAGTGAGGACCCATTCCCTAGGTGGAAAATGGGTCCTAGGTCACTAACCTAGGACACACACCTTGTGAAATTAGGTGTTGTGTAATATCATTTTTGAATGTCAAGATTTATCTCTCAAAATCTACAATTAATTAATAAAGTAATATATTAAAGTGAAACTGTAATAATACACTTTACAACACCCTAAATAAGGAAAAATTAATTCCATTTTAATTAAAAGGGTCGTAAATTTAATGTGAATATGAAAAAGACTTATTACAACACTAAATTAGGGAATCACTAAGCTCATTTATTTAATAATTATTCATTCCCAAATTAAGTATGAAAAAGGGATAGTTTTTCCTACACTACATTTTTCCCCCACTTTAGAGAGAGGATGACCCCATGTCAAACTCACACTAAATTAGACATTCAAGAAACTTATGTATGCAACAATGACAAAGATACATAATCATACAACATCAAATAGCATGAAGATCAAGCCTAGACAATCTGATTAACACATAACACATCTAAGCTATTAGTTTTATGCTCACTCTAGGGTAGTGGAACTTATGTTCTTCATTAGGTGAGTATCCAAAAAGGGTGGAAAATGAGAGAATCATATTAGGCTCTCATACCATATCAAAGTTTTCCTCATGAAAACTTTAATAAGGTGCCAAAATGAAAGGCTCCATAGGAAAGCAATGTGGGTTATGCTAGGTGGCCTTGAATTTATAGGTTTGAGCTCCATAGGACTTAACAAGCTACATGATGTTAAACACCTATGAACAAGGCAAGGCTCTATAGGAAATAAAGGTGTGTTATGCCAGGTGGCCTTGAGTTAGGGTTTCAAGCTTCATAAGGATAGCAAGTTGCATTATGCTAAACACTTATGCACAATAATGCTTGTAAAATGTTTGTTTTAAAAGTATTTTTTCTTAGTTCGTATAAGGTCTTCATCTTAGGGAACATCATGCCTAATTTTTCCAAGAGAGGAAAAGTGAAGAGTAAAATATTTTCAACTTAGGAAATGTAGCGTGTCGCATCACCACTAAAATTAAATTCATTCCCTAACAAATATCAGACTCTTGGAGGACATAAAACACAATGACACCACCAAGAAAATAATGCATCATAAAAAAAAAAAAAAATAACGCCATCAAATATGCAAAATGTCAAAAGATATTATCAATGTATTCCACCACTTTAAAGCAATTGCTAAGACCGTTGTTGTGAGAAATTTGTTTAAAGTAGCCAATGTTTACTCTTAATACATGAGAAATTCCTTGGAAATACATATGCCAAGTCATATGTCTCTAAAATAAAGCTACATCATGAAAAAGGAGAGAGGGGTTGCCCCCAAAAGTACATAAGGGATCTATGGATTCAAGGTTGGTATGTCTTTCTATACCATAGAAAAATGGATCAATGAAATTTTCATGGTTATTTAGGTCTTTTTCCTATGATGCTTGACTTATCTTGCTTTGATTTAATGTTGCAATGTGGCTTATGCATTCACATTAGGTCCTAAATATTCAAATTATGATGTCTTGTGAAGGTGTCACGAACTGTTGTAACACATTTCTACACTTTTCTAGACTCTTCTTATTATAATTCATCTAAATATCACCTTTTTTATTTCTTATCAACTCTGATTTTAAAGTGTTGTAAAGTCTTGTAACAATATTTCACACTTTTCTAGGCTTTTTACCACTAATTACACCTTTCTTATGCTTATTTGGGCCCTTTATGCACTTACAAGTCATAATTAAGTGCATTTTTTAATGTAAACCCGACAAACAAAATTAAATACAACTTAATTCCCACCACCCACTTACAAGCCTAGAGTGGGACCCATTTTCCATGGGTGGTGAATGAGTCCCTCTTGGCTCAAAATTCAAAATAATTCAAATTTCCTTTTAGGTTTTTATTCATTAAGACCTTATGTCAGTCTGTGATGTTGTATTATTGGGTAATTAGGGTATAATTGTGTATAAATAAGTTTTTTTCCTCTCATTTTACCCCCCATTCATCAAATTCACTAATTCACTTATTCATTCAAGAATTCAAGCATTTTACATCATTCAATCAAGCAAATATCAAGTATCTTGGAGCAGCCATTGACATATCTTCAAATTTTAGCAACAAGGGTTTGATATTGTAGGAAGTTTTCGTAAAGAAATTGGTGTTGGAAAGTGGTCAAAAATTCATAATTTTTTTTCAAGTGAACCAAACCATAATTAAAGCTTGGGGACAACATTTAGTCTACTTTTTGTAGATTTGACTTCGTCAACCCAACAAGAAGACAAGTTTATATCTTGGCCCACAAACTTGATCCTTGAATTTGTAGATTTTAGGAGGACTAATTCCCTATCAATGGTGACTGAGTCCCACCTATAGGCTGGAAAAGTTTATTTTGTCATAATTTAGTTCCCAATAGTCAAAAACTAGTTTTAGAGCAGTTTACTAGAAGTAGGTCTGATTTGCCATCAGTGGTGAATGAGTCCCACTGGTGATAAACAGTGGTTTTTGCCAGTTTCCAAAACCTTCTAGGGTCAACATTTAACTTCCAGGTGTAATTTTTTCAATCTCATTCATTTCTATTTGCATTTGTTTATGTTTTTAGTTCATTTTTGCATATCACACTGTGTTTTCAAACATTGCATTTTTCATTGGTTTTGCATTCATAATCAGTCAATTTCATCACTTAGCTACATTTAGATCATTGAATTAGTCATAATTACATCATACATTCCTTAATTTGAGTGTACCACCTAAGTTTTAGGGGTCTATCTCTCTCCTTTTAGGTGAAAAAGACTAAGAGTGCAAGAGAAGTACATAGATCATACTTTAAAATTGATGGTACATTTTGGTGAACATTCATATTGAACACATTACCTTTCTAATTTACATTAAATTGCATCCTAGGACTCATAGCATTAGCCTTTGCATTAGCTTTTTGCATTATTTTTGCATCCTAGGGTTTACAAATTTGTATTAGTGAATATCTCATATAGATTTCATTCTTGCATTTCAAAACATTAGAAAAACTAAAATTTTGCATCTGCATCTTCATTTTGCATCTCTAGTTGCACTTTTTGCACAACAATTTCTATCATTTTTATAGTAGTTTCTGCATTTCTATTTTTTGTTGTTTCTTTTCTATTTCATATTACATAATTCATGTTATTTGCATTTTATTATACCTAGATTGCATTGTATTTGCATCTACCCCACCTCTTGTGGTATTTGTATGAGTTTTTGGTGCCCTATTGATAATGCTTTAGTGAGAAGTTCTTGACTCATGGAATCTTGTGATAATACACTTGTAGTAGACCTTGGGTTGTCTCAAGCTCCTACTCCTTGTATAGACAATGGTGCATTAGGCATATATACTACCACTAGTACACCTTTACCTTCACATACAATGCATGTTGACACATCAAATGCTCACATTCCGCAAGATAAAGTCATTAGCATTCATGAGGATTTAGCACATTTGCAACAAAACTTGTGTCTTGAAAACATTTCCACCACTAAAATTCTTGCTATATATAACATCCATCAAATGCTTGAAAGTGATGAGGGCTTAGATGTTATGAAACAAATTGTTGAGATATATAAAAAACATGCACCTTCCCCCTCTAGTACATCTCAACCAACAAACATTATGGTTATCCAAGGTGGATCTCACATTCCTCCTCCTTCAACCATAGCATCCATACCCACCTTTACCACTCCTCAAGTTACAACAACCATGCAACAGGCTAGTCATGTGACTCCTTTTACTATTCCAAATAACATTCCTAGTTCTTTTGTTGCATCAAACGTTCCATCCTCCACCACATTCACCTCCCTTAGTGTCCTCTTCAATTCTCCCAACATCACTTATAATCCATCCCCATTCTCTCTTCCACCTCATACCACCTACACTAAACCTCTCATTACACAATTATTTTAGACTATTTCTTCCATGCAACAACAAATATCCACCATTAACCAAAACCAAACCACACCACCCACATACTATGTCCATAGTAGTCCATTATGCTTGGAAATATTAAGAAAACTAATGCCACAAGGAATTGAGATGCCTAGGTTTGAGAAGTATGGAGGTAAAGGAGACCCTACTAATCATGTCAATGCCTATATAGTCTTGCACAATGATTTTTTCCTTGACAATAAACTGTTAGCTAAACTATTTCCTAGGACCTTAAAGGACATTGCATTTGAGTGGTTTTAAAACTTACCCAATCATTCAATCCAATCATTTGATAAAAAAATTTATGCCCTTATAAGTCATTTTATAGTCCATATGACTCCCCAAAAGATAATGGCTTATTTAATGAGGTGTAAACAAAATGTGGATGAAAAAATAACTAATTTCATTTCACGCTATCAATCATTGTATGGTCAAATAGATATCAAGATTCCTGATTCACATCTCCAAAAGATGTTTATTGAAAACCTACAAACTCACATTTAGGATAGGTTTACCATGATGAAATTTCCTTCATGCACTTATGCACAGCCCTTTATGACTATCACAACTCGGTTACTAGTCGTGATTCAAAGTCCACTTCTAACCAAGCCAAGAAGTCTGAACAAAACAACCAAAACAATGTGCAAAACTTTTGAAAACCAAACAGAGGTTTTTTATAGTATAATCACCATCGTCCACAACCAACTCAACCAATTCCTAATCAAGTGGCAGATGTTAAAGTAGCGGTTACCTTTACCTATGGGGACCCAAAGAGATAGTTTACCCCTTCACCCAATACTCTCCATAACACAATGAATCAACTACTACAAAAACAGATGATCACTTTTCCTACAGTCAAACCACTTGATACTACCAAACCTTTATGTCCCACCTTTAAACCAAATGCTTGTTTTCATTTTCATCACCAAAGTGGACATGACATAGAAAAATGAAAGTGTCTCAAACACATAATAGAAGATCTCATTTATTTTGGTTATCTATCCATTATAGGTATCAATGATTAGAGCAATAAGTCAGTTGCTCCCCCCGACCAAAATTTGAAAATCTTTACCAACCCCATGCCTAAACACAATGTTTCATTTGTCAAAGCTACTAAACCTTCAAACAATCATGTGATGAATATTGATAAAAATACTGAACAACATGATTCTACTCCACATGTTACCCAAGTGAATCCTATGAATGAACTTGTGGGTATGATAGACGTTATCCCTCCTAAGGTCCCAACTAACAAATCTCTTGATATTATGTTTTCTTCTTCCAATATATTTAAAAATCTTCCCAATGGTCCTCTTTACATAGCCAACTACGTCTATGATAAGCCCACCAATGGGATATTAATAGATCCTTCCTATGGCAAGACTTTGATCATGAAAGAATTTTTAGTATTACATGATCTTTATAAAGATGATTATTATAGACCAACAACATGGATTAAAACATATACTATTTTTATGTTCCCTACGATTGGATCAATCGTACTCCCATTACAAATACAACCTAAGACATTGGATGTAACATTTTCTATTATTCCACAATTGGATCAATTTTTTCTACATTTAGGTCATCCTTGGCTTCGCTCGATGAAAGTTGTCCCTTCAATTGTTTACAAATGTTTGAAGTTTCCACATGACAATGAGATATTTACCATACACCATAGTGACTTTAATCCATTGTCCTCTAAATTTAATTTTTCCTTAGAATCCTTTTGCCCTAAACCTATGGAACCCATCACCCCTCACAAATACTTCTTTTTCATTTCCTATCAAAAGTTTAAAGCCAAATGAATTGCCGAATTGTCTCTTCACCACATGTCCCCATCCACCTCCGCTACTCCTATCCTAGATGAGACAATGCTTCAACCTGAATTTGACCCTAAACAAACAATGCAACCTCATGAGTAACCAACAATAAGCACTTCACCTTCATCATCCAAATGCCCAAGAGATACTAAAACCAACCATGTCATGCCTCCTCAAATTAAACAAGTTTATAAAGCAAAAGAGAAAGTGATTGACCCATCTCCTTCGATTCCTTCCATTCCTCCTCGAGAAGAAAAGGAGCCTATGATGGATCAACCCATTCTTACACCTCAAAAAATTCAAAATAAAATTAAAAGAAACCATGGTGCTATGGAGTGTATGTGTCATCATCATCTCCTTTCTCATCAAATGTGAACCGAAAAAAACAAAGAAAATCAACCTCTAGAAGTCATACCTGACCACCCTCCTCTCAATGACTCACCACAAGATAATATGCTACAACCATAAAAAAAAAATGATCTGATACAACAACTACAACTCCTAATCCATCCTTCATTGGAAATTACACTTCATCCTCCCATCGTGATTAATCTATATGATGATGATGATGAGGAGGAGATCTCTAAAATAGATGAAGAGTTTCATAATGATCTAAATTCTTTATTTTAATCCTCCATGAGCTTAAATGATAAATATCCTACACCAAGTGAAGAACTTTGTACTTCCCCTAGTTCGACACTTTCAATTCTTCCTTTGGATAGTCAACCACCCTCGCAATACATTGAACATGATTGGGAGGTGGATGAATTGCTAAATGGTTGACTTACATTTGCATTACTGCCTTTTTATTTTTTCCTTTTTCTTTTCTTTAGTGTGCTTGTATGTTTTCCTCGTGTTCCCCCATAATGTGCATTTGATGTTCTCTCTCTTTGTGCACTTCCTCTATTTTTACCTCCATTCTTCTATCTATCATACATTTTACCTTTCCTTTTTCTCTTTTGTTTTGTGTTTTTCTTTTGGGGATTACACAAAGTGTTGAGATGCCCTATGTCTCTTCCATGTTGACCTAAATAGTCCTTTTACTTATTATTTTTTGTGTTTTCCTCTTGGGGATGATGTAAGGAATTGAGACCGAAATGTCTCCTTCATGTTGACTGAAAATATTTTTCTTTTCTTTTTCCTTTTCATTTTCTTTTCACTTGTGTTTTACTTTTGGGGATGATGCAAAGCATTGAGACTGCAATGTCTCTTCCATGTTGATCCAAAATAGACATTATTTTTTCTTTTGTTTTCACTCTCTTTGTGTCGTTCTTCCATTTCTATGTATTCAAGGAATGATGAAAATTTTGAGCTCTTTAATCAAAACATTGTAGCAACAAACATACTCACCCCAAATCCATAGATCTCTTATGTGTTTTTTGTGTTCCTTTTTGGGGGCAACCCCTCTTTCTTTTGTTCCTTTTCTTTCACATGAAGTATCTTACTTGGAAACGTATGACTTGGCATAGGGGTTTTCAAAGTTGGCTCTCATGTCTTGCTTTCTTTTTGCATTTTTCATTTTCTACTTTAAATTAATTTCTCATAGAACTGTGTGTAGAAATTCCTTTAAAGTGGGGGCATACATTGGAATTATTCATTTGCATTCTTGGTTCTTATTGTAGTCTTGTCACTTCATATGACATGTTTGTCACTTTGTGGATGACATTGGGTGTGATTTGCTTCATAAGTGTGATCTATCTTAGCATATTTCATTCCTCTTGGTGGCTTGATGTGGTGCACTACATCCCCTAAGTTGCGAATATTTTATTCTTTGATTGGTCCTCTCTTGGAGACATTAGACATAGTTTTCCCTAAGTGATAGACCTCGCATGAACTTAACAAGACTCATTTGAACATTTCTTTTACATTTTTACATTTTTACATTTTTACATTTTACATTTTCATGGCCACCTCACATAACACAACTTCCATTCCTATGGTTCCATCCTATTTGTTCATGAGTTCTAAACATATGAAGCTTTGCTTGTCTCATGAAGCACGAAGTGACGTTTTCATTTGTGGCACCTTATTAAAGTTATCAGGAGGTATAACTTTGATATGGTTGAGCGGGAAGCCCATTCCAAGGCACTACTTTCCCCATAGCCACTTGTGTGTTTGTGAGTACCTGCCTTCCAAGTGTATGTTTCTCACCTTTTTGACCTTCTCACTCAGTGGACTACCATGATTTTTTGTCACCCTAGAGTGATTATGCATTTTTATTTTTCAGACAAACATCCTAGATCTAATCCACAACTAGCTAGACAAATGATCGAAGCTTGATCTGACTTTTCCTTTTACTCTCCCTTCTTCTTTTCTCTTTCACATCTTCCTTTGTTTTTATGTTTAGTTTGCCATGTGATCTTTATCTTGGGGGCTTGATCATGTCTCTCGACTATTTTCATTGCATCTTGCTAGCATAAGTACATTTGGATCCCTCTCAATGTGCATGGCTAGTTTAGCATGAGTTTGAAGCAAGTTCATCCTCTCACTAAAATTGGGGCTAAATTTACCATAGAAAAATGGATCATTGATATTTTCATGGTTATTTAGGTCTTCTACCTATAATTCTTGACTAATCTTGCTTTGATTTAATGTTTCAATGGCTTACACATTCACTTTAGGTCCTAAATATTCAAATTATGGTTTCTTGTGAAGGTGTCATGAAGTTTTGTAACACATTTATACACTTTTCAAGACTCTTCTCATTATAATTCATCTAAATATCACCTTTAAATTCCTTATCAAGTCCTATTTTAAAGTGTTACAAAGTCTTGTAATAAGTTTTCACACTTTTCTAGGCTTTTTACCACTAATTACACCTTTCTTATGCTTTATTTGGCCCCTTTATGCACTTACATGTCATAATTAAGTGTATTTTTGAATGTAAACCTAAAAAACAACATTAAATGAAACTTAATTTTTGACAGCCAGTTACAAGCCTAGAGTGGGACCCATTTTCCATGGGTGGCGAATGAGTCCCTCTTTGCTCAAAATTCAAAATAATTGAAATTTCCTTTCGAGTTTTTATTCATTAAGACCTTATGTCAGCTTGTGATGTATTATTGGGTAATTAGGGCATAAGTGCATAAATAAGTGTTTTTCCTCTCATTTTACCCCCTATTCAGAAAATTCACTAATTCACTCATTGATTCAACCATTCAAGAATTTTGCATCATTCAATCAAGCAAATATCAAATATCTTGGAGTAGCCATTAACATATCTTCAAATTTTAGCAACAAGGGTTTGGTCCTGTAGGTAGATTTGGCAAAGAAATTGGTGTTGGAAAGTGTTCAACAAGTCATCAAAGTGTTTCAAGTCGACCAAACCCTAATTCAATCTTGGAGACAACATTCAGTCTATTTTCTATAGATTTGACTCCATCAACTTGACAAGAAGACAAGTGCAAATCTAGGCCCACAAACTTGATCCTTGAATTTGCATATTTTTGGAGGAATAATTCACCATCAATGGTGAATGAGTCCCACCTATAGGATGGAAAAGTTGATTTTGTTAGAATTTAGTTCCCAATAGTTGGAAACTACTTTCAGACCAATTTACTAGAAGTAGGACTAATTCGTCATAAGTGGTGAATGAGTCCTACTAGTGATAAATAGTGATTCCTACAAGTTTCCAGAACCTTCCAGGATCAACATTCAACTTCCAAGTGCACTTTGTTCAATCTAATTCATTTTTGTTTGCATTTGTTTATGTTTTTAGTTCCATTTTTCATAACACATTGTGTTTTCAAACATTGCATATTTCATTGGTTTCGCATTCATAATCAATGAATTGCATCACTTAGCTACATTTAGATAATTTCATTTAGTCATAATTACTGTTGGAAATACAAGGGTAGACAACTGAGAGGGGGGGTGAATTAATTGTCAAATAAATTCAAAACTTATTCAACTTATTAACCTTATTCTCTAATCTGATTATTAACCATTAAAACATACATCATCAACACATTGGAAGCACACATAAAAAAAATATATTTTACATGGAAACCTTGTTAGGGGAAAAGCCATGGTGGAGGTTAGTCCACAAGATTATACCCTGTTAAAAGTATAATGAGAATGAAATATGGGGAATGCACATGCATTCAAGCACACTGCCTAGAGCTCACTGCTCAATTACAAAGGAAGATACATTATCTTACAAAGAGATTTGGATTACATCCATCCATATTTTGAACTGAGAAAATACCATCTACTAATGCCTGATTATATTTCCAATTAAGCACATAAACGCTTATCCACTCTTCTTAAATCTTCCTCACACTTCTTCACACTTTGGTCTACCTTCAAATGATTTAGAACATTATTTTCACACACACACACATTAAACATACTTCAAATGAAATGAATAATCACTTATATATATATCCGCAACAAGAAATTTCATCACTACAAGTCGGCCACAAATAAATAATAAAATGAATATAAATTGTTTTCTGAAAACATTAAAGATTTTCAATGCAAATCAACCAAGGTTAGCCAAAAATTAGTGAGGACCCAAATCAACATCTCCAACATGAAAACACTTCAATTAATTTCTCCTCGATGATCCACAACATGCTACAAACACCATGTCAGCCAAGAACAAGAAAAACATGAACACGTAAGAGAAAATCGCCAACCACTAGCACAATGATCAATGCAAATGTGCAACAAAGATAAAGCATTATATAAAAAAATCCACAAGAATTACGAATCAAAAGAGAAACATCTACAACAACTGCACTAACTAAAATAGCATCATCTTCAATCAAGAATACTAACTGAAGAAACAAAAAAATTGTCAAAATGAAAATCTTCATAACTCCATCAAATCTTTATGCAGATCTCTGAAACTCAACGTGGATAAACTAGATACACTCAACAACAAACCCTTTACTGCACAACCTTTGATCAACAACATACAAAAATAAACAGTAGTATGTCGGCTACATTGAACTTCACTTCACCACTAACAACCTGCAACTCATTTATTACAATTTTCTCAATATCCTCGACATATATAGCTTCAAATACATTTATTCTAATAGTGTTGACATCAATGACAACCACATATCAGAAACACAATGACAAAATCCAACAATCTCCCCCTTTGGTATTGATGTCAACACATGATGTGAAAAACACCATCAATGCAACTACCTCCTATTTAGGATTTGACTCATCTTCTCCTTAATAATTTCACATAATATTTCTCCCCATAAGGCTCTTCTCCTCAGGTAATCACCAATTTTTCACATGACTCTTCTCCCCCTTTGACATCAATGACAAAGATCTCTAAGCTCTGAACCACATATCTAAATCATCTAGACATCTAACTACTCCCCTTGAGTAGCAGCCACCACAACATCAATCCAGAGCAAGATATGATTGTGAAATGCACGTACTGATGCAATGCAATGTATCCTTAGTTTTGATTAGGAGGGGTAATCTCCCCTAATTTCAATTTGAGATACTAAAAAGTATCCCTATGCAATGTCTTGGTAAAGATGGTTGGAATCTACTCCTTAGTAGGCACATACTCTAGTCTAACTTCCTTTTCACTTACCTTCTCCCTCAAAAAGTGAAACTTGATAGATATATGCTTTGTTTTTTAATGCAACACTAGATTCTTGGAAATGTTAATAGGACTTGAGTTATCAAAAAATATAGCAATAGGCTCATCATATAAAACTCTGATACCCTTCGGCATCTGTTTCATCCATAGGAGTTGAGTACAATTATTAGCAACAATAATGTATTCAGCCTCTGTAGTAGACAAGGAAATGGCATTTTGCTTCTTGCTTAACCATGAAATCAACTTCTTACCCAAGAAAAATGCTCCACCACTAGTACTTTTTCTATCATTCACATCTCCTACCTAGTAAGCGCCAATAAAGGAACTCAAAGTAAGATCATCATCTTTAGGATACCATAGGCCAAGATCAATAGTTCCCTTCAAGTATCTAAAAATTCTCTTCATAGAAGTCACATGAGATTCCTTTGGATTAGCTTGAAATCTTGCAAAACTACATACAACATTCATGATATCAGGCCTAGTTTGAGTTAAGTACAACAATCCACCAATCATTGATATGTATCTTGTTTGATTTTCTTTCGGAGAATCATCTTCTATTGTCAATTTGCATCTAGTCACCATGGGTGTACCAACTAGCTTTGAATATTCCATACCAAAAAAATTTAGCAATTCCTTCACATACTTGGACTGAGATTTAAAAATACCTTTATCTAATTGAGTAATTTGCAATCCCAAAAATAATTTCATCTCACCAATCATAGACATCTCAAATTCATTTTGCATCTCATTAGAAAACTTCATGCACAAACCATCATCTCCTCCAAAAATGATATCATCAACAAAGACTTCAAAAATCAAATCTTTATTATGATGAATCTTGAAATACATATTACTATCAACAATACCTTTGTTAAATCCAAGCTTCAACAAATAATTATCCAATCTTGCATACCATGCTCTAGGGGCTTTCTTGAGTCCATACAATGCTTTATTTAACTGACACACCATATCATCCTTATTAGTCAACTGGAATCCATTAGGTTGCTCACCATACAATTCTTCCAATTCACCATTTAGAAAAGCTGATTTGACATCCATTTGATAAAATTTGTAGTTCTTGTGAGTAGCACAAGCAAGAAATAATCTTACAACTTCAATTCTAGCGACATGGGAAAAGATCTTTTCAAAATCAATTCCTTCCATTTGTGAATATCCTTTACATACCATTATTTCTTTGTTTCTAACCACTTCACCTTGCTCATTTAGTTTGTTTCTAAAGACCCATCTAGTTCCAATTACATTCTTATCCTTAGGTCTAGGAACAAGAATCCATGTATCATTCTTTTTAATTTGTTTTAACTTTTCTTTCATTGCTTCAACCCAATGCTCATCTTTACATGCTTCATTCACACTAGTAGGCTCAGTCTTTGAAATCAAGCAATACTCTTCTACAATATTTCTCCCAGTCTAGACACCTTTATTCTTATCACCTATAATCTGATCTTCTGAATGATTCAATCTTACATACCTAAAATTCTTCTTAGGATGTTCTTCAACTTATGGCTCTTTTGATCTCTCTTCTGCAACTTCACTGGTTTCTTCTTCTTCTCATTTTCTTGATTTACAAGATTGATTTCCACTTGATTTGTAGTCTGAACTTGCTTTCCTTTGTTTGTAATATCATCCTGATCAGAGTCATATCCACATGTTTTGGATAGTGTACTTGAGTCTTCATCAACCTTGACATTTTCACTTTCAACCATTTTCTTCATTCTTTTATTGTAACACTGACAAGCCTTAATTTTAGTAGCATAACCTAGAAAGACACATTCATCACTCCTAGCATCAAACTTTCCTATTTCTTCATCTCACTTAATATAACATCTGCTTCCAAGTATCTTGAAGTTTTTAACAATAGGCTTTTGACTGGTCCATAGCTCAAAAGGGGTCGTACTAGTATCACCTTTGATTTGTACCCTATTGAGTGTGTACAAAGTAGTACTCATAGCTTCTCTCCAATAGATATGAGGGACATTTCCTTCCAACATCATAGTTCTAGAATCATCTTCAATTTTATTTTTTTCTTCCTTTCCACAACTCCATTTTGATGAGGGGTCCATAGTGCAGATAATTGTCTCTTTATTCCATATTCTTCACAAAAAGTATTAAATTCATCAGAAGTGAATTCACCATCTCTATCTGATCTCAGACATTTAATCTTCAAACTTGTCTCTGTCTCAACCATAGCTTTAAAGATCTTGAACTTTTCCAATGCTTCAAATTTATCCCTTAAGAATGTAACCCATACCATTCTAGAATAATCATCAATGAGTAACATGAAATACTTGTAACCTTGTAAACTTCTGACCTTAGAGGGACCACACAGATTAGTATTCACAAGCTCTAATAATTCATTTGAGCAATTCTTTTTTCTTTGAAATGAAATCCTAGTTTACTTTCCCAATTGACATTCATTGCATATTGCATTAGTACGTTTCACCAACTTAGGTAGATCTCTCACAGCCTTAGTGGAACTTATCTTGATAATATTATCAAAGTTAACATGACAAAACCTCATGTGCCATAGCCAACTTTCATCAACTTGAGTAATCAAAAAAAATTTACTAGCAACACTCAAGTGAAATATGTTACCTTTTGTTTTTGTACCTGATGCAATGTCATTTCTAGAACTCAATATTCTACACTTTCCATCTTTGAACTGAAGAGTGTATCCCTTATTAGCAATTTGAACAACACTCAAAATATTATGCTTCAAGCCTTCCACATATAGAACATCATCAGTATTATGCTTACCATCAAGAGAAATTGAACCTCTTCCATGGATCACACCAACTGTATTATCACCAAATCTCACAACACCACCATCATACTTTTCCAAGCTGACAAACTTACTTTTTTATCCCATCATATGATGTGAACATCCATTGTCAATTACCCATTCATCTTTTTTTTCAACTTGAGAAACAAGGGATTTCTCCACATTTGTACAACCACCAGATTCAATAGATACAAGATTATTTTCCTTGATAGAAATAAATACCCATTCATCATCACTTCTATTTCCCTTATCAGATTCATCATCTATCACACCTTCATCAGCAACATAGTAACACTTCTTCTAAAATCTAGGCTTGTTATGTCTTGGTTTAGGGGATCTTTCTAGACACCTTGATGCAAAATGACCTATCCTATTGCAAGAAAATGATTTAAGAGGAAATTTTCCTTCATACTTACCTTTTCCTCTTAGTACTCTTTTGATAATAAGTGCTTCCAACTCTTCTAGCTCTCTTTATTATTCTTCAATCTGTCTAATTGTATCCTCATACTTGAATGTCTTCCTAGATGAACTTTCACTTGGATCATATCTTTGTCTATCTCTTCTAGAAGTAGTAGCCTTAAATGTAGATTCAACCTTAGGAAGGGAATCACCAAATTCGCTCAACTCAAAAGCAGTAAACTTACCAACCAATGTATCTTTGGTTATGTTTTTTATAGTCTAGAGCTTTTCAATAGCACTAGCTTTGAATTTGTAAGAATCAGGCAGGGATCTAAGAAATTTAGCAACAATCTCAGATTCATCTATCTTTCCACCAGCACATCTAATACCACATACAAGTTCATTCACTCTTTGCATGAAAGTATTATTGTTCTCATCATCACCCATTCTCAACCTTTCATATTTCACTTTCAAACTCTACAACTTAGCAATCTTCACATTAGCATCACCTTCATAGAAGGTTTCAAAATTTTTGCTAGATCTCATGAGCAGTCTTCAGATCCATAACATTTTTCATCTTAGAATCATTCAAAGCACTCAACAAAGCTTCCTTAGCTTAAATATTATACTCAACATATTTGATCTCAACAGAAGTAGTAGGACCATTATGTGAAATAATATACATATTATTTGTAATGCTCTAGTAGGGTTCACCAATGCATCTCATATGGCACTCCATTCGAGTCTTCCACAAAGAATAATTTTTTCCATCAAATCTCAAACTATCCTTCTTGTTACTTGCCATCTTGAATCACCTTAAGTTGTTAAAATTCTTCCAAGGAACTGTCTTTGATACCAATTTTGGCAATACAAGGGCAAAAAACTGAGAGGGGGGGTGAATCAGTTGTCAAAAAAATTCAAAACTTATTCAACTTATTAACCTTATTCTCTAATTTTATTATTAACCATGAAAACAAAAATCATCAACACATCAAAAAAACACATAACACCAAAATTTTTTACATGGAAACCCAGTTAGGGGGAAAACCACAATGGAGGTCAGTCCATAAGATTATACCTTGTTAAAAGTATAATGAAAATGAAGTATGTGAAATTCACATGCATTTAGGCACACTACCTAGAGCTCACTACTCAATTACAAAGGAGGACACACTATCTTACAAAGACATTTGGATTACAGCCATCCAGATTTTGAACTGAGAAAATAACATCTACTAATGCATGATTACTATTCCAATTAAGCACATGAACACTTCTCCACTCTTCTTCACTCTTCATCAAACTTCTTCACAGTTTGCTCTGCCTTCAAATGATTTAGAATATTATTTGTGCACACACACATTCAACATACTTCAAATGAAATTAACAATTTCTTATAAATATCTGCAACAAAAAAATTCATCACTACAAGTCAACCACAAAGAAATAATAAAATGAATATAAACTATCAACCCAAAACATTAAAGATTATCAATGCAAATAAACCAAGGTTGGCCACAATTTAGTGAGGGCCCAAATCAACATCCCCAACATGAAAGAACTTCAATTAATTTCTCCTCAAAGATCCACAACATGCTACAAAGAACATGTCGGCAAGAACAAGAAAAACATGAACACTCAAGAGAAAATCACCAACCACAAGCACAACAATCAATGTAGATGTGCAACGAAGATAAAGCATGATCTAGAAAAATCCACAAGCATCACTAATCACAAGAGAAGCATCCGCAACAACTAAACTAACTAAAATAGCATCATCTTAATCAAGAACATCGATTGAAGAAACATAAAAACTATCAGAATGAAATGCTTCATAACTTGATCAAATCTTTATATGTATCTCTGAAACTCAATGTGGATAAACTAGATACACTCAGAAACAAACCCTTTAGTCCACAACCTCTAATCAACAATGTATAGTAGTAACCACCATCATGTCAGCTACACTGAAATTCACTTCACCACTGACAACCTACAACTCATTTATTACAATTTTCTCAATATCCTTGACATACATAGCTTCAAATACATTTATGCTAATAGTTTTGACATCAATGACAACCACATATTAACAACACAACCACAACATTCAATAATTACATCATGCATTCCTTAATTTGGCTGAACCACCTCAATTTTAGGGGTTTATCTCTCTCATTTTAGGTGAAAAACCCTGAGTGCAAGAGAAGTACATAGATCATACTTTGAAATTGATGGTTCACTTTCCTACAATGTTATAGAGCTCAAAAATGTCATCATTCCCCAAACACTCATAGAACTTGAAGAATGATACAAAGAGAGAAAAAAAGAAGGAAAAAACCTCTTAGGTTACATGGAAGAGACCTAAATCTCTTAACACCTTGTGCCATCCCCAAAAGGAAAACACAAGACAAGTGAAAAAGATAGAATGCTTATGAAATATAGAAGAATGTAGGTACATATAAAGGAATGCACATAAAGAGAGAGAGAGAGAGATCAAATGAAACAACATGAGGGATCACATTCTACACATGAAATCACATAAAGAAACATGAAAATGAAAACAATATAAAAGACTAGTAAGGAACATACAAGTCAACCTATAGTAGGTTGTCTGCATCCCAATCTCAATCAATGTATACAAAAGGTGGAAAACTAGCCAAAAGGACAATGAAAAGTACTAAACTAGGGGATGCACCAAGTTCAACATGCCTTTTAGGAGATTTGTTATTTAAGCTCATAGAATAAAAAAACAATGAATTCAACTCATTATGAACTCGTTCATCAATCTTTGCAATATCAATGTCATCATCTAGATTAATCATAATAGGAGGTCAAATGATAATGTCTCTAGATGTTTCTTGTTTATGTTGCAGCAAGGGTATAGAGTTATCATGCATTGCTTGAACTAAGTTTAGATTTTTTATTTTCGATGTTTCTCTTCTTTTTTTAGTTTGTAGCATACAAGCAATATCATGACACCTATTCCTATGATCTCTAGCATTTTGATTTCCTTTCAATAAATTATCAATTTGAGTTTATGAGAGATCAGGTTTATTAATCATAGGCTTCTTCTCTTCCCTTAGGGGAGGAATGGAAGGAACCATAGGAGGTTGTTCAACCACTTTCTCTTTGTCTTTGTAAACTTGTTTCATCTTAGGATGTTCAACAAGATTGTTTTGGTTATCTCTTGGTCTCTTATATGAAATGGTCATAGGTTTCTCTTAAATATTTGGAAGGTCTTTTTTTTCAATCACTGGTGTTGGAAATAGGATGCCATTTAATTGAAAATCCTAAACATTAATTATTTCATGTATCTCATATATTCTTGGAATGTGTTCAACAACACTAAGATTAGGATGAGATTAATATTTGATGAAATAATCATGATTATTGATATTTATAATTAATTTTAAATGTAAGAAGCATGTGAGGGTGTCCATAGTGAGTTCCAAAATAGTAGGGACACATGAGACACTCACATGGTAAGGTGAAACTCACCTTGTGTCCAGTTAACTATACGGAGTAACAGTTAACACTTTTGAATGCATGTAAAGATCCTAGGAGTTAGGATTTGATGTTTGCATGCTTGAAGTTCAGTTTAGTTTAGTTTAGTTCAGTTCAGTTATCTTTAGTTGCATGCAAGTGCATGTTGCATGCATGTTGGTTATTTTGAGTTGCATGTAGTTAGCTTCAATTAACTTGTAATGCATAGCTAATAACATTGAGTTGTATGACAGATAATAGGGACTACCTCCAGTTAACAAGGGATGACCATTCTTTGGGAATGGTGTTGAGTAAATGTTTCGATTAACTATAAAGCACTTGAAGCCAACTTGGGTGCCCAAGATGATTTATTGGATTTACCTCTCATGCATGATAAGATATTTCTAAAGGATCAGTTAAGTAGCTTTACGTAAGGGCGCCAACTTTGAGGAAGAGATTTGGAATTATCACCGAAGTGAAGGAGAAGTTGTAGCTTCAATTTGGGACACCCAAATGCATGAAGCACATGTTGTAAGCTTTAGTCTTCATTGAATAACTCAACTTGAAGGAATATGGCATACCTTTTCAAGGGCTTAAGCTTATGCATTCTAATTATCACCATTTGGAGATTACAAGGTTGCATATTGTCTCTATATCTCATTCAAGTTGAATAGAGTTTTCATAATTGTTATTATAGGTGTGAAGAAGATTGGTAAAGATAGAAGAAGCATTCTCAAGCAAGAATTCGAGCTATTGTAATTCAGAGATTGAATAATAGAATAATTCTTGGTAGAGTTTTTTTTGGAAAGGATTTCTCCACGGTATATCTTGTGTGATCTTTCTAACATCCTATCTAGTTCTTCTATCAAATTCTCTCTACATTCTACAACAGTAAAATGAATTAATCAATAGGCCTGGGCCAAAAGTAATCCAATGAAAAATTTCCATGAGAAGGCACAAGATTAAAGCCACTATGATGTATAGTAAAGTTGTTATTGTGAAAGGGAAACTTAAAAAATTTATGAAAAACTCATGAGATGACATTCATACACTAAAGCCATGGACATACTAACTTCACATGAAATTGGCTTGACAATAGGATGATGATGAATGAGACATTTAATGTTTTGGTTCAACTTTTAAAGTGAGAATTATCTAGCCCATCGTAGGAAAAGAAAAACCATTATGAATTTTGATCCATGCTTTTGGTTTTTCATATTCATGCACAAAGAGGAATTATTTAGTTATCACATTCTCACATAGATCATATCAATTAATATCCCATTAGTAGGCTTGTCATTGATTCTTCTAGCTATGTAAAGAGGACCATTGGGTGCATGCTTGAATATATCATTTTGTGAGAAAGAAATATCAAGAGGAATTTTGTTTTATCCCTTACAAGGTTTAGCTTAAACAACACCATTTTAATTGGTTCTTCTTCATTTTCATGTTTTATGTTTTCATCATCTGTGTCAACATTCATCACATGATTCTTTATTCAACTAGCTTGGACAAATTAAATGGTGTGTTTTAGCATGGGATTGGTAAATATTTACAAGTTTTGGTTAGGAGGAGCTACAAACTTATTACCTTGATCATTCACACCTCCAATTAGAATTTTATTAGAATCAATAAGGTCTTGTACAAGATGTTTAACAAACTTATAATATTTTGTATCATGTCCATTTTGTTGGTGGTAATGGCAATAAGAATTTATTTGATATCTTGTGAATAATGGTTTATTAGGATCAGGAGCTCAAAAAGGAGGTAAGGAAAGCATATTATTTTCTATGAGCTGCAACATGATATTATGATGGGTATTGGGTAGAGGAGTAAATTTTCTATTCCTATCCACAAAGGCATATGCATTTGTTGTCTATATGGCAGAAACTTGGTTATCAACTTGTTGGTTTGGTTGAGGGTAATTAAGCTGTAAAAAGCCCCTATTTTGCTTCTTGAAAGGTTGGTAACTATTTTTGTTGGTGTAATTAATTATTAATTACACATTTGCATAAGTTTACTTAGGTAATTATTTAATTCCTAGGTTTCATCCTTATCTTGTTGAACTATCTTGTTGCTCAAGATAATATTAGGTTTATGCATCTTTGATTTTATAAAGCAAATTATCTCTTGTAATTATTGGTACTTAAAATATATCAATTTGCACATATTTTGCAAATCTCTGCTTTTTCATTTTTCTCTTCTGTGGAAGGTGATTTTTCTAGTTTGCAATCAGATCTTGGTTTCTAACATGGTATCAGAGCCTCAATTTGCAGCCCCTTGTCAGGTTTTTCAGAGGAATACAGTGCAGAGCTCATTTGGGGTCCCTCGAGGGTTTCTTTCCTTGAGCATATTTCTAGAGCATCTTGGATCAGATCGGGGTTTTCTATTGGATTCAGAGTGCTAGAAAAAGTTAGAAATGACTTTTATTTAATTCATTTTCATCACTGTTTGCCAGATCTACGAGGGTTTCAAGCACGGTGACTTTTTTGATAGATCTGGGGGTCGCCTGATTTTTGGAGTACTTTGGGCCCAAACAGACCTCGCCATTGGATTCGTGGCATCCAAAAACACTTATTTCCATATAAAATTTGTCTAGTTTGGGAAAAATCATTCGAAGAAGCAAAAAAAATTTACCCAAGGGTCATACGGTCCCCAGGCACACATTCTGATGCACAAAATTTGAAAAAAAAATATTAAAAAAATTAGAAAAATGCATTGGGTTTTTGCATGGCTAGTATAAAACTGACCACACCACCCCTCCACCGCCACCGCGCCACCCTTTGGCCACTCCCACTGGCCACACCACCCACTCTCAGCCTGTCTGCCACAATGCGAGCCCCCTACACTAGCTCCGCCCTCCGACAAGGTCATGTGACCGGGGACCAAACTGTTTAGCCCCTATGGGACCCTTAAGCCCCTGCAATGGTTCTATTGAGATTGAGTGCTCTGATGTAGGAGCCAGCCACCAACCCTAGCCCCAGCTCTGGTCACGTGGGTGACTAGGGGCCGTGCTAAAACCCCCTAGCCACTAGCCCCCTGGTCTGCCCATGCGACGAGGGGCCTTATTTTTTTAGCCCCTGAGGGCTTCTGGGGGGAAAATCAGAGCTTTTTGGAAAAATTTCATGGAAATGGGTGTATCTTGGGCATACGATGTCCTTTTTTTGAAAACGTGATATCATCAGAAAGCTGTTTCGGTGCTCTATGCAATGGTGTAGGTTTTATTTTCTAGTTTTTCATTTTTGATTCCTTTTTCAGCCTCGGAAGTCAGATGTTGTCATTTTCACTCTGGAATGCATATCTTTTGACTTGCTTATCTGTTTTTCACAATTTCCATGGCATTAGAAAGCTAGTTTTGGTCTCTATGCAGATCTGAAGTCATTTATAGAATATTTTTACCTTATTTTATGCATGAATTTATTTTTGTTTTGTGTGCTAGGTTTGAATTTTCATTTATCACTGGTTTTATAATAACAAACTGATATAAAGTTCCATTAAGGGGGGTTCTTGCATCCATATTTCTTATTAGTGACAACAAACATGAGTTTTTCTAGTTTCTTGTTGTCTCCTTTTAGCTTCTTTCTTATTTAGCTGGACACATCTTTGGTTTGCTTCAGTTCACACTTCACATTGGGATTCTATAGTTCTTGATCCACATTGGTTCATATCTTTCTCATTTGAGGGCCATGTTTTTATGGTTAATGTTCCAAAATCTTGATGGTGCTTGTCCTATGGGCAGTTTTAGTTTCAGTTTGGCATTGGCTTCAAGAGACACTACTTCTAGATTTGTCATCATTATGGGTCCTTTTCATCCTTTCATCTACTGTTGTTCACAGATTCTAGGGTTGATCTAGTATGTGAGTTTCTAGTGTTCCTTGGCATCGGGTTTGTTGTTGCATTTGTGATTTTGATATGTTATTTTGCAAACAAAAGTATCTTTCCTTGCTTGCTAGATTTGGGGTTCTAGTGTTTCTTCTTCAAAATTCTTCCAATGATTCCTTGCAGCAGTTCATCTCTCTGAGGGGGGGGTTTTCCCACTGGGTTTTCTGTCTCTTTGCATTTGTACATGAGTACCTAATCAGGCCTTGTTGTTGGGACTCATATTTGTATAATAATTTGCTTCTCCCTAAGTTGCACTTATGGGGAGGTGTTGGTGTAGTTAATTATTAATTACACATTTGCATAAGTTTACTTAGGTAATTATTTAATTCCTAGGTTTCATCCTCATCTTGTTGAGCTATCTTGTTGCTCAACATAAGATTAGGATTATGCATCTTTTCTTTTATAAAGAAAATTATCTCTTGTAATTATTGGTACTTCGAATATATCAATTTGCACATCTTTTGCAAATCTCTACTTTTTCATTTTTCTCTTCTGTGGGAGGTGATTTTTCTAGTTTGCAATCAGATCTTGGTTTCTAATAATTTTGAGTTGTGGATTTATAATTTTTAGGATGGCTAGGAGGATTTTTCAAATCACGACCATATGTCATATTTTGATAGTCACAAAGGGTTGTACATTACTATGTGAAGGATGGGAATTTCAACATTTTTAGTTTGGTTTATATTTTGTTTTGTAAGTTGGCAATAAACATTTATTCAAGGTCAACATTAGGAATCTTAATGTTTATATGTGAATATAGAATTTGATAGCGTGCTATGAAATTAGTAACCTTTTCATCATCCTTTTTCTTGTATGTAATTAAATAAGTTAGGTTCATCTTGGGACCCATGTGAATGTGGAAGTGGTTATAACAAGAATTAATAAGCTCATTGAATAAACTAATTGAATTATTTAGAAAGAAGAAAAACCACTCTAAATCAGTATTCTTAAATAACCTAGGGAATAGTTTAGCCAAGAGCTTATCTTCAAAGATGAAATTACTACATAAGACTATATAAGTGGAAACATGGCTAACATGATCTCCTTTCCCACCATATTTCTCAAATCTAGGAACTTCTATACCTTGTGGAATTTGTGTTCTTAATATCTCTAGGGATAATAGGTTGGTTTTGATGTATTGTGAAGGTTGACCATTGTTTTTTATTTATGGTTGTGATTTTTTGTTGAAGGGCTGACAAGTTTTGCAAAAGTGTTTTAAGGATGGCATCATTGTTGTTATTATAAGTTGGAGGGGAGTAAGGTGGAGTGGTGTATGTATGTGAAGGGAAAGTGAATTATAAATTTGTGAGGGAGGATGGTTGAGGAGATATTGTATTTGAATGCATCAAGCTAGAATGATTCCTTGTGGAAATATCTAAGGAAGTGTTGGCATTGCTAGTAGGCTGAATGGTTGTGGTAACTTGAGTAATAGTGTATGTAGGAATGGAAATGGGTATTGTAGAAGGAGGAATTGAAGTTCCACCTTGTCTTTGGGTATACCCAAAATATTGAGTACAGATACTCATGGTAGGGATGGTGTTACTAACATTAACCATATTGGTTGTAGGTACAAATGTAACGCCCCGTCGTGCGAACCCCAAAGGACAAAATAAACAATAATTACAGCAATTTTTTTTTTTTTAAAGTAAACATAACATACATGTAATACACATTAAAACATGACATGAATTTCATTTAAGTAGATTCATTAACATATACATCCCTTGGGGTACACGAAGAGTCATTACGCGACTTAGATCCACACAATGAAAATAAAAGCCAAAGATATAAACATTAACAAATATAACACATACATGATAAAGCATTGATAAGAAACCATCTGTGTACATAAATACCATATATACAAGATTAACTTAACGCATTGAATAACAACTACCATGGCCAAAATCCACACTGAGTTTAACATTACATTGCAATACATTGTTCTAGAGGTACAATGATACAAAAGTGTTTCCAAACATAAATGGAAACCATACACAAGATAACATGATACAAATAAATAGATGAATACAAAGAATCATAACTGGCTCCAAGACAGATATAACTCTGGAGTCGCCATAGCAGCATCAATCTGCACCTCTCGATCCTCGACTGGGGACCCAATGGGGTGATTAGCACGTTCCACCCGACCATGTGAGTCCAAAGACCCACCCCCCGTGCTATTGGAGCTGACAAGAAGAGTCCTCAACCAAGAACATCCGAACATGCAACCACAGGACTCAACGACATACAAACGTATCATAAAACTCAAGGATTACAAGAGTCAATATAATAACCTAAAGTCACAAATCCCTACACATAAATCAAAGCAATGACCAATAAACAAGTAACCAAAGAATGATCAAGAAACACTTCCAAATCAAACTGAATTAATAAAAATAATACAATTCAAATTACAATTAAACAATATAATAACATCATATCATAGTATCATAAGAGTACAAGGTCATAAGTCAAATATCAATGAGATCACACAAGACCACAAAGTACACCAAAGATGTATCGAGGCAATAATCATAAATCAAGATAAATCCAAATATCAACAATCTAAACCAACTCCCATAACCTACTTCCAGAAGAACATAATAAAGTAAAAAAAACACATGGGCAACTAGGGGAGAGTGTCATCGCATAGCCTACATGGGTTATCCTAGCCCTTTCTCCAAACTGAGGCACCGGCCCCCATCTATGGATATCCTGGCCCTTCCTCCTACTTGAGGCGCCAGCACCATAGGGTAGCTCATGCGGAGCCGATAACCTCTAATGAGGACGAGGTTACGACCTTGCCAACCACGGCCTTCTCAGCCTTCCATTAGTTTGCGGAAGCACTAATGAAGACAAGGCATCCATTTTTTAAATCTTATTATGATATTACTACCCAACCCTCCTAAGTTAATTATTAGGTTTTCACTTGATTACCAACTCACTCGTGGGTTATCCTGTGCCCTTCCCCTTACGCGGGGCGCCAGCCCCCACAAGGAGCCACTCTCCCTAGAGACCCAACAACATAAAAACCAAGGGTTGTACCATCATAATTTGAACAAAGAATCACATCATAAAAGCATGCGAGGCATTACCCATCTCGCTAACAAGTACAAAATCAGAGTCTCAACAATTCCCGTACAACCCTTTCAAAAATCATGAAACCAAGACACTTGCCACATCAAGGGCAGATAAAGAGAGAGAACATCAACTGTCAATCAACTCAAGCCTCTGGAAGTCAAAAGAATGAAAACCCACAAACGAGGGTAAAGTGAAGTAACAAGAGTTTTTCCCCAATAATTCCAACACAAGTATAAAATTTCCCTCAAATATGAGATTAACTCAGAAAAGCCACACAAAGAAAGTTTCATCAAAACCCATCCATAGATCAATCAACTCTAAAACACAAATACGATCCATATATCAAGAATGGTGTCACCTCAAAAAGGAATCATAGAAGAAAATCAACCTTTAATTCAACAAAAATCACTTAATAAAACCAAAAGCCACCAACTAGGTATTCCACAGGAGACCTCAATTTTATCCTCACAAGAACCCCCTTATAGTGGTACGTAAATCACCTTCAGAAGGACAACAACATGAAAACGACAATTATTGCAAGGCCACAAGAACTATTTTCAATTTAAATATAATGAGTGAATATACCAAAATAAGATCAACAACTCCATTCAAACAACATCAACAACTTTGATACGAACTAAATCGGAAATCCAAGGGAAACCTCTCGGAATACCCATAACTCAAAGGACTTTTCAATTTGACTCGTCAACAACTCAAGCAGAACCGTCAATCATGATAATGATAACATTAACCAATCTACCACTTAGGGTAAAGAACAAAAGAAAACATATGGGTTCCCAACGAATAGCAACATAAATTAAATGAGAGAAAATCTCCAACTCAAAATCAACTCACGAAAAGTCACATTAAAAGGGTCTATCAAAACAATCCATAAAACCACACATTCATTTACAATATAACTATGCATTCAATAAGAGGTAACTTGAAACAATCTAAAAGGAACATTAGTTTAAAGATCAATCATTTCCAACATTTAAGGATAGCACAATATTGCGAAGTGAAGATAAAACCTAATGTTTTTAAGCCATAAGACACTAATCACAAGTATACAAAATTAAAACAAATATGGTCCAATTTACACATTATACAACAATCTCCATTCCTAATTCTATCACTCTCCTATTGTCAAGATTACTTAATCCCTTTATACAAAACAAGTTAATAACTTTATGATGATATAATTCAAAAACATCCTTAATATTACTCAATTAATCATCTAAACTATTTAATCATTCTCTTTCTTCTAATCTACAAAAAGTGATAACATTAAACTAGTATTTAAGGCTTCCTTTATATCCTATCTCTTCTATTATTGAGACATCATTCAAGTTCATTCAAAGAAAACGAAGAGACATATTTAATATCTATCTCACTACACATTCATCACAATAATGACTCCTTTCTCTATAGCTATATGCATATAACATTCAACCTCTAATTCTACGAACACACAACCTCCACATAGTTCACCTAAAGCCAAGAGGCACCATGATTCCAAGAACTACCAAAAAGACACCTAAAAATACTAAGTTAATTTGTCTTCCTTTCTATTCGAACTTCTCATTTATTCATCTAGGAATCACTTTGTTACAAAACAATTTTCATCAATTCTACATACACAACATAATTACAATATTCACTCCAATATAACTAAAGTGAGAAATGAGAACCTTTTTGTTATTCATTTATATATATATGAAGAACAAGTTATTGTTTGAAATGCCTTCTACCAAAATATTACCTATATATATATTATGACTATAGTACTATACTATTCTACTGCCTATGAATCCTATTATCTTAAATAGGTGGATAATAATAAATTATTATGCAGACAATGATATACGTGACGTCAGAATTTGAAAAGATATCCATTTGTTAACCATTCTGTTTATGATAACATTATTGATGTTGTCACTAAACTAAGCTGCAACAAAGACCGGTTGATTAATAAAATCAGAGAGATCCTTTAAACCTTTAAACTTTCTATTATGCTCAGGTATGCGGCTAAGATAGTTTGACAAATGAAATCAGAGAAATTATTTAATTTACTACCCCTATGCAAGTCTAAGATTTGTAGCTGCGACGGGTTGCCAATGGTTTCAGGGAGACTATTTAAATTTATACATGATCCAAAGTCTAAACACTGCAGTTGTGATAGGTTGCCAATGGTATCAGGGAGATTATATAAATTTAGATTACCAGACTATGCAAAGGAGCTCATCTAAACACTGTATTCAATAACATCAATTTCTCTCAGCTTCGACTGAATGGAGGTAATTGGAAAAGGCTTGAAACATTGTGCAGACCAAGAGAATTAAATAATCTGCTCATTGGTCCTCAATTTCTTCACTTGAACAATCTGCTCATCGACGGCATCAGAGAAGACACCCGAACCAAGCTTCCTCCACGTTTGAGATGGTTACGGTTGCAAAAATGTGAGAAGCCACAGTCTTGTGGATAACATTTGGGATTTGATAATAAAATCAGAGAGTTTATTTATTTAAATCTATACACCCTACCATGTTCAAGTGAGTTGCTACGATAGGTTAACAATGAAATCAAAGAGGTTATTAAATTTACTACACCTTTGCAAGTGAAAAAGTTGCAGCTATGAAAGGTGATCAAAGATTTCAGAGAGACTGTTAAATTCTATACAATGTTTCAATTCTAAATGTCGTAACAAGGACAGGTTGCCAAGTATATTAGAAAGTGAATATTGTAGTTTGGAAATATCGCTGTCTACTTGCATTATTATCAAATTCCAAATGTTATCAACAGACTTAAAGGAAAAGGGAGAGGTGAGAAGCAAATACGTGACTTAAGAGGAGGAGAAATAATGAACAACTTTTTTTGTTTTGAACAAAACGCATTTCTATTCAGTGGTGAGTTCCAGAGATGCACCAGTATGGAAGATAGATTTCACCATACTCAAAGGCAAGCTTTCTATTATGTTAGCATATTGACAATATTTATTTTCAAGAGCAACAACTACGATAGATTGCAGCAGAGTCAAGCAGGTTATTTAAACTTTTAAACTCCCTACTAAGTTCAGGAGTCGCGGCTGAGATTGGATGGCAATGAAAATCAGAGAAATTATCTAAACCTTTAGGCAAATCTATGCCATAGAGTGTACAGCCAGAGCCACTCTATCTAGAACTCGGCGAACAGAAAAATTTGAAGGTGTTATTTGAATGACACCCAATAAATGCAAATTGCTATGATTATAAATGGATATTATCCTATGTGAATCTCATTAGTTTAGTTTTGATCAAACAAATGCATGACCTTCATTTTCGATTTAAAATCATCCATAATTATGGGCTACTAGCTAAGGAATACTTACCTGTATACGCTATGATAATCTTATAACAAGATCTCGAGCTAGCCGTACGGAGGATGGGATGGAACTCTGTCTGACTCCATCTATAGAAGCTATTTGGGAAAACCTTTATGGGTCAGCCGCTCTTTCGCCTTTAGATATCATGGTCTTCATTCTTGGATTCCTCCTATGCAATATAGAGCTGAAGTTTGTAAAATGGGTATCCGATGGTGAGGGTGTTAGGATGAAAGTGGTTGGGTTAAGTTCTAAGGAAGCATAGTAAAAATGTGAGAGAATAAAATAGAATCAATATCTTCTACTGGCGTGAGTACGGCATTTGAGAAAGCTAGTAACCTCCCAAATTATGAGGATCCTCTGAAGTAAAGAGGGAGACCATATTTTTTAGATGGGAGACCCCTCGTCTTCCCCCCCAAAGCTAAATTTATTTTGAAAATTCCCCCTTTCACTTCGACTTCCAACTGCTTAAAAAGGTGAAGTTTCTTTCCAGCTTTTCTTGTTTAAAAACCCTTCAGCTTCCTATCTCCTTATCCAAATAAATTTCTTATTATAATAATTATCTTTTGAAGATTATTTTGTTCATAATTATTATTAACTTCAATTTAACAATTTAAATCAATTTATCTAACAATATCACTTTTTACTTTTAACGAATTAGTTTAATTTAATCATTTTCCCTAAATCATTTGATTTAATATATTTTAAATAACTTTGCAAATCACTTAGGATTTAATTAATTATTTAAATATGACTACTAACATATGATATTTTTCACAAAAACAAATAACACAGTAATCAATGAAACGCAAATACTCATGCAAAAATCCAAAACAACTGACATGGAGGGGCACTACAACGAAAGTCATGGGAAATGATGTATGCATATTATGATCCATAGGAGGTTGATTATCAACACTATTAGCAAGAGAGTTAGAAAACCCAAGATCCATGGTGAATGGTGTATCATGGGACGACGTTAGTCTCGAACTATGTATTACAATAGTATTTGTAATAGGAAACTAAGTTGTATATCCCATACAATTTTTAAAAACTTACTGTACAAAACCAAAATAGAAAAAGGCTTAATTTTTAATGCAATGACCTAAAATGTAATGTGTAAATTCAATTTTTAGATTCTAAAAAAGGTAATTTGTTGATTACACTATGCAACCATCTTAAAATGAAATTTTTTAAATGTAATTTTGAAATTAGGAAATATCCTAAATGAACCAAATTTAGCTAGATATGATGAAAATAATGAAACAAAAACTTAGCAAACTAAAACAAAAATTTGAAAGCAACAAATAGAAGCACATAAATGAAGATTTTAATATCCAGAAATGTAGATTATAGCCTGATCAATGAATCATTCTCCCTATGGAGAATGGATCTAGATTATGTTTTTGAAACTGGTTTTTACTAATTTTTAGGTATTTTTCAGTTGTTTTTAGATTCAATATTGTTACAACAAGTTTCAGTTTGATTTTCTATAGAATGCAATGTGAAATGCAAGTTGAAAATGTGATAAAATGATGACCTAAAAGACCTAGTTTGATATGCATTTTTTGTTTCAATTTTCAAATGAAAGTTAATGTGATGTATATGATATGCAAGATGACTGATATTTTTTGAATTTTTTATGCTTAAAGAATGCAAAGAATGTAATCCAAAAACCCTAGATGAGATGAAAATTTGAATGCAATCTAGACACCCTAAATGAGATCTAATTCAATGAAAATGAATGAAAATGAATGCAGGATCAAAATCTAGGATGAAAAGGACTCCAAAATATGAAAACTACAATGCTCAAAAGGTATGGTTCACCATAATGAAATGAAGAAAAATAGGGTGGTTCACCAAAATGAAATAATGAACCATGTATATATCTTCCTAGTTTCACTCAATTATGAGGGTAATAATGGATAAATGAGTTACATAAATCAATTCTAACCCAAATACTACTAAAAAGGAAAATTATAAAAAGGTCAAATGTTGTGTACCTATTGCAAAAAGTTCTATTTTTGGGCCCCATTGAGGACTCATTCGCCCTATGGCTAATGGGTCTTGGCTAGGGTTTTGGAAAATCAAATTTTGGGTTATGTTCTTCAATGTATCAACTCCCAGATGCTAGTTAGATAATGTTGGAAACCCATAAATAAATTTTCTAACTCAATTTCCATTATTTTGCAAGAAATGTGACAACTTTGATAACTTTGAAACTTCATAGATTTTTCTCTCCAAAAGATATTCAACTTAAAACCTACAATCACACATTAAAGGAGAAGAAAAATGTTGTTTTGTTAGAGAATAGGGTATTTCCTTGGTCAATCCCCATTTTGGTAATTAAACCTTGTAATGAAATAATGCATGAAATGAAATATGAATGAAAAAATGTGATGTCACAACTCGCCAATCCTCAATTGAAACCTTGGATTGTAGATATGCAGACTAGCATGAAGTGGCCTCAATGAATGCAGATCTTGATCTTAAACTTTATTTGGAACAATTCTTCAATTAGATCTTGAAATTCTACATCACAACATTATCTCAACAACATACATGACACACTATGCTTCTGACATGATGAAATGGATCTTTGATTGCTGAAATAAACTTCAATAACCTACCTTTAAATTCCTTAGAAATGCTCTTGATCTCATTAAATTGCTAGAATTCTTGAAGACATGAAAAATGTTAGGTGAAACATAGTGAAATAGCCTTGTATTTATACTTAACTTATTCTTAGTTCCCAAAATTCAAATAAAAAAATCCCACAGTGGATCTAGAATTTGAAATCATTAAAATACTGCCAAAAAGATATCCCAAGGGGGGTTCCTAGGTCTAAGTGAGGACCTATTCACACTGTGGTGAATGGGTCCTAGCTCACTTAGCTAGGAAACACTTTGGGGATTATGAAATGTTATGTGAAAATAGGGTCTTGGGACCTAGTGAGGAACGTCCTAGGTCATTAACCTAGGACACACACCTTGTAAAATTAAGTGTTGTGTAATATCATTTATGAATGTCATGCTTTATCCATTAAATTTTTTAATTAATTAGGCTTGGATTTGAATTAAAGGGGCCAATTAGCCTCAATTAATTAACAAATCCTTAGATTAATATGAAAGTGTAAAGATACACTTTATAACACCCTAAATAATGAAAAATTAAGTCTATCTTAATTAAAAGGGCCCTAATGCTATGTGAATATGTAACATACATATTTGTGTGAGGGGGAAATCATAGACACAAACGCGATAAAATGTGCTTGAAATCAAAATCTAATCTAAGCTCAAGAACATAAATCTAGATTTAGTCCTACACTTACAAATGAACAATTTAAAGTATAGAATTCAAGAACATGAAGATACACTACATAAACAAATAAATTCAACAATAAAAATATTACCCATCTTGTAGCAGAGTGTGTTCACCTAATGTTGAATTGCTCATATCACTGTGAAGCATCCATAGTTCTTGTGTAAAAGCTTGAAGAAAAATGTTTGATGTTGGTTGATCGAAGAAATGTTGAAGCTCTAATGGTGGTTGTGAATGTCAGTTGTACTTCGTTGTGCAAATGATGTTGACTCTTTGATCCTTTTTTTTTAGGAAAGAAGTTTGTTATATAGAAAATGAGATTCAAAATAGATAATCATGATTAAATAAAGGTTAAATGAAGATCAACATTTGAAAGGTGTTGAGAGGATTTAGACATGAGAAGATTGTGCAAAGTAGATTTCACAATTTGTATGATTGAGGAATAGATTGACTAGTCAGGAATTAGATTGATCAGTCATAATTTAGATTGATCAGTCAAGATTTAGATGGCTTAGTTAGTAAATTGATGATTTAATTAGCAAATTAGATTGCTTAGTCAATAATCGTAATTTTCTCAATTAGAAAGTGGGTGAGGATAATTGATTAATTGAATTAATTAATTAATTCCTTTTTTGAGTTGAATGTGCAAGTCAAATTTAACTTTTGCAAACAAAGTTGCATTAGTTTGATTTGATTTTTTATGAAGTTTTGAATAGTTTGATTTAATTATTCAAATTTTGGAGGGAAAGCGTGCCAATTAAATTGTTATGATTTAATAATTCAACTAACTTAGGGGAATGAGGCGATTTAGTGATGTAATTAAATAATTGGTGTTATTTAATCAATCAAGATGAAATAAAGTGGGATTAGGACTTCATTAAATAAATGTAATTTATTTAATTAGTCAAAATGATAGAAATGTGAATTAATTAAATAATGTTGTTTTATTTAATTAATAGCAGATTTATGATTTTCACAACTTTATTAAATAAATGGAATTTATTTAATTCATCACAAATGATGAAAAAGTTAATTAATTAAATAATGTTGTATTATTCAATTAATAGAGGAAATTAGGGTTTTGGATGTTGCTTTCAATGTTGTGCAATGTTTCAGGATGTTGCGAGATGTTTCTGAGATGTTGCGAAATATTTCTGAGAAGTTGTGGGATATTGTTGGATGTTTTAGAGATGTTGCAGGACATTTTCAAGATGTTGTGGGATGTTTTTGAGATGTTTCAATATGTTGTAGGGTGTTTTCAAGATGTTTTGGGATGGTGCAAGATGCTTCCAAGATGTTTCAGGATGTTGCAAGATGTTTCTGAGATGTTTCAGGATGCTATGAGATGTTTGATGTTTTTTAGCGTGTGTGATAGGTGTTAGTTCAATTTTACATGTCTACATTTTACACCTCTTTGATACAAAGTATTGGTTGCTTTGTTTCAAAGATTCTATTTTTGAGATCAGGTTTTTTGAAGAAAAAAATCATGCCCCACTATGCCCTGACATTTAGTGGAATGATGGCAGGACTCTATGCTTCCCCCTTGAGAGGTTGGCCAAAAATTTTGAGTTTGAGGTTAGGCTCACAACCTTGTTATATTTCAGTTCCAATGTGTTTAGGATGAAGAATTAGGTCCATAGGTCCTTCATCCCTCATTCTGATGTTTCTGGGAGCTTCTAATTTGAAAGTATGAAGGTTCCCTAAGTAAAAATTAAAGTTTCCTATGTGAAATTAGGGTTTCTTGAGGGTTAATGTAGGAAATTAGGCTTTTAATTGGCTCATTTGTGCTTTGACCCTATAGCTAATTCTTGTCTCTAGATTTACCATTCTATCAGTTGTCAAGTAGCAATGCTGAGGATTCAAGGAGCTCGACATCATTCAGACTCGGTTTGGGACTTTGGACAACCCTTAGGCATCGATGGCCCAACATGTACCTTGTCACTTCATGTCTTCATCTTTTTACATTCTTGTATTACATGTACAAAGTTTCTTGAGTCAATAGTAAAGTTTTGGTGATTTTAGAGCATCTGCATCATTTTTCTTGCATTTTCTAGGTGAAAAGCTCTCACTTGACCTTAAAATTGTCACATTTTCTATAAAACCTCACACTTGACTTAATACCTTGCATCTAATTCATCAACTTTCTCTAAAACCTCACTTCTACTCTAAAACCTTTCATTTGTTTACTGTTTGACTATTTCCTCACCATTGCTAAAGAACCCTGCACTTGCTATAAACCCTTGCATATGATATCCTTGCTCTTTCTCTAAAACCTCACACTTGACTTAAAACCTCACCTGTGTTTCATACAGTTTTCCTAAAACCTCACCCTTGACATAAACTCTTGCATTTTCTTTTAGCATTTGCTCAAAAACCTTAAACTTGACTTAAAGTCTTGAATTTGACATTTAAACATTGTTAGAATTTTCTTGTTGTCATCCTAAATATCATTTTTCATCATGTTTTGTTTTTTTTTGTGTTACTCTACATGTTTAGGGTGAAACCCTAACATTGTGGGTTAAAATGATTGCAGGTGGTCCTCGAACCACTATAGCTAAGGGAGAGATGACCTTGACACTTGTTTGATGAGTATGTGTAGGATCATCATGGAAAAAACAAGCCCTTAAGTGGCAAAAAATTTAGAAAGCATCATAGTTAGGCAACATAACATAAAATTTTGAATAAGTTATCTATTATATTTCAAAAATATGTAAGAATAGAATCTATATCAAATTGAATGTAGTTTCTAAACTAATAGGTTTTTAAAAAAAAATATTTGGCAAAAATTTGAAATTTTAATGCAGTAGGTACTTAAATTTTAGGGAAAAAATAAGAAGTAGGTGTCTATCTAACCATCTTAACCACAATAAAATGATAATATTTTTTTATAAGATTTTAGATATAAGTAGACTAATGTCCGAATGTGACGCAATTTTTTTTTGTAATGTTTTTCCAAGTAAATAATTAATTACAAATTTTTTATTACAACTTTTAGAAGATATAAAAACTCATATGTCTGACCACCTCAACTTGGTCAAAACTTCATGAAATTCATTTTATTTTTTAATCTTATAGTATGCAAAGCATAGAATGTGACACATGTTTCAGATTCAAAAAATGTGATACCATTTGAAAGATATAGATATTTTTCAATTAGCCTATCAATTAGGACTTTAGTCATATTTCAAATAGAAAATGAATAATATTATTTATTAAATTACAATTAAAGCATAATTTATATTGGTGAAAAGTTGAGAATCTCCTTTCAAAGTCATTTTCGTTTCATCAATTTTGGGTAAAAAAAATTGTCAGCCACATAACCCATACATACCCATCATATCGCCACTTTTTTGGCCCATCATGATCCTACACATACCCTGATCTGATTTCCTATTTTGGTGTTCTTGAGAGAGACTCTCTAGATGCAGTTGGAATTCATTATACCTTTTACATTCCTCCCATTTGAACTTACACAACGATGATGATCGATCTCATGGAGTGATGGAATTTAGAGATGTCCTCATTTTATTTGACTAAAGGAGAGGTGACTGTTACCCTCGAGGATGTGTGAAGTAAACTCCACCTTTATATTCATGGTGAGCTTGTTACATATCATGTTTGACATGGTACCCGTGCCATGCGGTGTGTGTTAGGTGTTAGATAATTGGAGGTGTGCCAATTGAAGATTGATTTGCTTAAGTTTTCTAGTAGTGCAGATCTTGTTTTGCTTGTCCTATGTGGTTTTATTTTAGGAATATATGTTCCTGATAAGAGAGTTCAAAAATTTTCTATGGGTTGGGGCGTATGTATTGAGAGTATGCTTTAGCATGGGATGAGGTATGCTTGGGATGTGTGTCTTCTCACTCATCTTTACAAAGATATGCACGATGTTGTGTATCAGGGAGGGAAATCAATTTTCACAAGTGTTTCTCTTTTGTATGTTTGGGCCTAGGAGCACATTGTAGTTTCTTGACATTTTGAGGGCCAAGAGGGATAGTGAGAGCGGTCAACGACATGTTTTAGAGGCTCATGTATAGTTTCTTACTGTAGAGAGATACTCTCTAAGAAGAGTGTGATAGTTTCAAAGTAGAGCAAGATCATTTTTTATAGATGGCCACATACTATCAGACCTTATATGTTGCTACTATTCCTAGGACTACTCGACATCCATGGTTTAGAGAGCCTAGTGCTATGAGTAATGGTGGTGGTGGTGGTGGGGCAGGTGATTAGTCTATGAGACATCCAAATCCTTTTGGTGGTGCTGGTAAGAGACACTGCACATGTCATCTGGTGTTGTCATTGATGGAAACCCTAGTCAGTAATCCCAACTATACCTCAGTATTTTTTTATACCAGAATTCAAATTGAAGATATGAGTTAATTGCCAAAGCTAAAATAGGGCATCCAATAGAATAGGCTAACTAGATGAGTATAATATGTTGCAGATCTTCCTAGCATAATTGTTTAAGGTGTTTCATGTTCAAGACATGTTTTTTGGGGTCCTTACTATGTTTTCACTGACATTGTTTGGTTCGCATTCATAATTGTTTATGGATTGGGCCAACAGTTTCTACATGTTTCATATTTTGTTGAGCCAACATGTAGTTTATGTAATCTCTAGTTGTAGATAGATATAATCGATTATTTATATCATTTTGATATATGATACGAGAGTTAGAAGGATTATAGATCAATTGTGCATAGATTCACTTGAGTAGAACAAAGATTGGTGATTAGAATTAAAGAAGACATAGTTTCAAGAGTAGAATTAGATAGAATGTGAAGAATGTGATCAATGTTCTTCACTAGAACTATAATCAAGGATTAGTAAATGCTATCTCATAGTTCATCCACTCCAATTGTCTATGAATGTGAATGTAAGATAGTGAGCTCTAGGAAGTGTGTTTGATTGCATGTACATTCCATTATAAACACTTATTTTGAGTATACTCATATTCAGGATTAACCTCCACCATGGTTTTTCCCCTAATAGGGTTTCCACGTAAAAATCCTTGTGTTATGGTGTTTTGGTTGATTTACTTGTGTTCTTGCATCTTTCTTTTGGTTCAATGCTATAATTTGTTTAAAGATCAAATTAATAAAGTTAAATTTTGCAGAACACTAATTCACCCACCCTACTCAGTGTTCCTTGATTCCAACAATTGGTATCAGATCCTAGTTCCTCAGAATAATTTTAATATCTTCTTGAAGATCTGGGAAGGTGATTCAATGGATTTTGACAATCTTTATCAACAATTTTTGGTGGCACTAGATGATCTTGATAAGTCCAAATCTGAAGTCCAGGAATTGCAAGCAAGCCTCATGAATGCTAAAATAATCATTCAATCATTGAAGGATCAAATCAATAAATCTAGGGAAAAGAGAAAGGATCTTTGTGATCATCTCAAACAAAAAGAGAGTAAAAGCATGGAATATGATCACCTAAGTCAAGCCATGAAGGAAAAGATAGAAGAATGTGAAAAGCTCATAAGAGATAATGTTTTCCTAAAGCATGAGATGGAATCTATTATGATGAGGATGACCAAGGAGATTGAAGAGAATCTTACTCAATCCTGGAAAGAAAGATCTGATGAATGCAATATAATTAATGGTGAATTCAATCACCTAGAGCTTGAATTGTAACAATATAGAAACAATGAAAAAGAGATTGAAAGATAGATTGTTATTCTCAGGGATGAACTTGCTACTGCAAATGAATACAAGGAGAAGTTCTAGATTAGCTCAGATAAGCTTGATGAACTAATTCAAAGTCAGAATATTGGAAGTGACAAGCAAGGTCTTAGATATGAGAAAGGAGAAAGCTCCAGATCTGATCAGAGGAAATTTAGGCCAGGAAATCAGATGAGCAAAGCTAGAAGGTATCTAGCAAGACAACCCAATGCTCAAAAGTTTAATGGATACTATATTTTTTGCAATAAATTTGGTCATATGGTTGCTCAATGTAGAAGTATAATGAATCCAAATGGTCCATCATTCTTCGATCAATGTTTCAATTGCAATAAGTATGGCCATAAGTCAATTGAATGCATAAATATGACAAACAACTTTTTCAATAGAAATTCTAGATGTTATGCTTGAAATATATTTGGCTATATTGCTAACCAATGTAGATCAAGAGAAAATCGATGGAATAACTGGTCTGGACAAAGAAATGTTGTGTGCTATAATTGTAACAAATCTGGTCACATTGCAAGATTCTATAGAAATAGGAAGGGTCCAATAAACAAAGGGAAAATTATTCAAAAGGATGATAAGGGAAAAGGAAAAGTTACTACAGATGAGATATGGAATCAAATGAAGAATACATGGGTGAAAAAGAGTGTTTTTGATGCAAGAAATAAATTTGCACCAGAATCTAGTGCTGAAAAATTCCTCCAAGAATTAGTTTAAGGCCTCTAGCCTAGGGGGAGCTCTCAAAAAAATATTTTACCCCCTACTGATAGTTGGTACTAGAATGTGGAAAATTGTAATGATTTCATTAATGATCTACAAATGTTTTGAGAACACTTGTGGAGGGAATTTGTGCAAAATTGAAGGTCTGTAGAAGAACTTTCTTTCAAAGACTGTGAAAACAAGGTATCTAGAAGACCTAGGTCAAAAGCATTTATTGTGATAAAAAGTTAGATGTGTGAATGATAAAAGGTTACTTCTATTCCTCATTCATCACATTGAATTGCGAGAAGAATTAGGTTGAAGAGATCTACAAGTAAATTTTGGTGAGATATAAGTCTAAAGGTGATTCGATGAACAAACCCTAATACAACAAAAGGTATTTATTTGCAAAACTTGTGAACTTGAAATTTCTAGAAATGGACACTGCATTAGTTACCAAAAATTCAAATGGAACCCATTAAAATCCATTGAGACAGAACCATCAGGTGCATTTTCTTTTGTTTCATATGGTGTTTTGTACATTAAAGATATTAAGTCATATATTCATGTGAATGTTAAGGAGTTAGGAAGCTCCTAGTTGTTAAATATGTACACAAGTCACATTGTGGGAAAAGATCTCTGTGTAAGGCCTGAATTTAAGACTTTGGAGGAGAATAAGTTCACGCAAATTGTGAAGTTTCCTGTGTTCGACGAAAGTGAATGGGTCCAGTACATACTAAGTTGAGTGCATGCTGAGTTCATGTGGTTATATCATCCCTTCAAGATCACAAGAGAAACAATAAGCATTGCTACTAGTCTGAATTCATCGGGTGGGTTTCCCACATTGAAATCTATGAAGAACCAAATAGTCACTGAGGCAACCAGTTCCACTTTCAATAGAAGAGCCATGACAATTAATGACATCATTGAATTGGATGTAAAATTTTCTTCTATTGTTATTGGATATAAAGTCTACCACTCTAGCTAGGATAACTCTATATCTGGTACTACAATCTATGCAGCTTATCAAATGATCAAGGAAAATGCAAAATATGACTTATGTGAGTTTTCTGGAGCCAGCTAATTGAAAATCTTGGTAAAATCAAGGACAAGAAGAACTCTTTCAATTATGGAAATATGTTATGTTTATTCTTCTACTTCATGAATGAATTTTTGGGAGTTGGAAAAGTACAATTGGAAGGTCACAAACTGGTAGCTATTCAAATCAGAGACATCTTATATAGAATTTGTGACAACAAAGCAAGGAAAACTACTATTTGGGGTTACTTCAAAAGCTTCCAAAGTGAAATGAAATCTAGGGAAAGAATTCCTAAATCTATTATGGAAAAATATAAGGACACTATTTGCTTCATGGTTGACATTGATCAATGTTTGATGGAAGCAGAAAAACCTATAATAGTTTGGATAATCCCTATGGGATATGAGGTTGAAGAACACATTTTTGAGTTGTATGCCAAAAACTTGTTGAGTAAACCTTGTGATCCAATAGATGAAAGGTTTGGTACATTTCAAGAGAAGAATATGCAAGTGCACGCACAATAGAAGAAGCCTATGATAGTCTAAAGGTGAGAAAGGAAGTTGAAGCTTTTGTAGAAAGCATCAACATATCAGTTGAAGCAATGAGGGAAGCTAGGAAGAAAAGAGAACAAGCTAAAAAGGGGAGCCTGCTAGAACTGAGTCATCTAGTCTGACAACATCCTCTTCCAGATCTAGATCTACAAGGAACTTTGCACCCTCATCCATTCCTACAAAGAAATCAAGCCCAGTAAAAGCTCAAGTCAAGACATCTGGAAGAGAAGGAAAGAGGAAGAAGGATAAAAGCACAAGATTCTATATTGCTATTGAAGATGATGAAGAAACTGAATCAGATGAAGTAAGAGAAATTAAGCATAAGATCATAAAAGCATCAAAATTCTCTAAGGAAAAGCCCTTTAGTGAAGATAAATTCAAGAAAAAGGTGAAAACTAATAGATCAAGTATGACTATAAAGGAAGTGGAAAAAGGTTTAATTAAGGATGGTAATCTCAAACCACTTTTTGAATGGTATGACACTTTTGATAGTGTCGGTCAGAGAACTCTTGAAGAAGACACAATAAAATATTTGAATATTTTCAATATGACTATTTTAGAAATAATATCAGAGTTACCTAAAGGGTTATATGAAGTCTTAGAAATGAGAAGAGTAAATGCAAGAGCTTAAGATGAATGAATGAGAGAATGCATACATTCCAATCTATGTCATGTAATGTCAAAATAAGAAATGAAGAAAATACTCAATGATGATAAAAAGGATTTTAAGAGAAAATCAAGGGTGAATAAGCTTATGATTGGTTAGACTGAGGAAGTAGCAAAAGACATTGAGAAAATTCTTAAGGCAGTTCTATTGAAGAACAAATATAATGTTTTCTTTAAAGAAACTCATGATGAAGATGTTCCATCTGGTCTGGAAGTTCAAGATGTTTAGGCTAATATTGGAGAAGTGAAAGAAGACACAATTGAGGACACTCAGAATCCTCTAGATATGCAAGATACTAAAATTCCCATGGAGACTAAAGCTCTTAAAGATATTTCAGCTGAAAAAATAGAGATTCCAAAAGCCAAGCAAGAATTTAGGATTGAAGAAAAGAAGGTTGAGGAAATGGAGGTTTCTATGGAAGCAAGAGACATTGCAAAGGTAGTAAAGAAGTTTTCAAAAGAACAAAAGGAGGTGTTTGACCTTGAATTGGTTGAAGGTCCTATCAACTTGGCCACTCTATCTCCTATTCAGAAGATGAAGGTAGCATCATTTGCTCAAGCCAAGGAAAGGGAGGAGATATTGAAATCTCACATTGAGGATAGTGAGCTACTAAGCCTTGCATCTGGTATCTTGGAGAAGATCATGCCCACACATGTCAAGGATTTGGAATCAAGGAACACTGAGAGGGGGGAGGGAATCAATGTTATGCTAAATTTAACTTTATTAACTTGATCTTTAAACCACTTATAGCATTGAACAAAAAGATAGATGGAAGAATACAAGGTAATCGACCACATCACCATAACTCAAGGATTTTTTATGTGGAAACCTTGTTAGGGGAAAACCACGATGGAGGTCAATCCACAATATGAGTATACTCAAAATAAGTGTTTACAAATGAAATGCACATGAATTCAGGCACACTGCTTAGACTTCATTGCTCAAATAAAAAAAGGCTTACTACCCAAAAGAAGACTTGCTATCTTATAGTCATAGTTGGAAGACAACTGGAGTGGATGAACTATGAGATAGCATATACTAAAGCCTAATTATAGTTTTGGTTAAGCACATTGATTGCATTCTTCACATTCTATTTGATTCTTCTCTTGAAACCTATTTTCTTTAATTTGAATCACCAATCTTTTCTCTGCGTAAGTAAAACTACACACAATCGATCTATATTCCTTCTGAATTTTACATCATATTGCAACACAAATCAAAATGATATGAATAATCGATTATATATATCTGTGACTAGAGATTACATCAACTACATGTCAGCTTAAACAAAATATGAAACATGTACAAACTATTGGCCCAATCCATAAACAATTATCAATGTGAATCAAACAATGTCAGCCAAAAAATATTTGGGACCCAGAAAACCATGTCTCAAACATGAAACACCTTAAACACTTATGCCTTGAACATCCACAACACACTACACTCATCTAGTCAGCCTTTCTACACTATTAGACTGAAAATCAATAAACTAGATCTTCTAACTTGCATACCATCAATACGATGACTTATGATTCAAAGATAGCTCATACAACAAAAGACCTTCCCTAAGATCCAAAACAAAAAATTATAACAAGAAATTACATATGAGCCAATGTACACAACTCTATCAAATGCCCTATTCTAGCTTTGACAATTAACACATATCTTCAATCTGACTTCCAATACAAGCAAACACTAAAGTGTGGATATTATTACTGACTAGGGTTTCCATTAATTACAACACCAGATGAATTGTGCAGTGTCTCTTTCCAACAATCTCCCCCTTTGGCATTGATGGCAACACTTAGTGAAAAATGACTAAGTGTCAGAATCAGTACCAACATGAATACACTGCAATCCTCAAAACTTCAAAAAAAAATTTAATCACAACTCCCCTTGAGATGAATATGACATTTTTCACTATCCCACACCCCCCCTTTGACATCAATGGAAAATACAAGAATCTGCATACCAAAAATCATACAAAAATTCTATGAACAAACTGCATATGTACAAACATGCTTTTCTAGCTTACATGGACTTAAATATCTCTACAAAATTATTCTTCAATAGGATTAAACTAGTGTCCAAAACCTTTTTAAGACTCTCCAAAAAAGTCATGTGACCACATAATAGGTAGGTTTGCATCTCTACTGATTTAATATTTTTCATATCACTGACAACCATAGCATCTTATGCTTCCTTCAACGCACTAAGCATTGTCTCCATTTTAGGAGCAATTAGTCCTCTAAGTTCACATACCCTTTCAAAAATTCTATCTTTTTCATGCTTCAATTTTTTTAATTTTGTCACATAGGGATATGACTTGACCTTCTTTCTTACCAAAAAAAATAGTTAGAGGATCAAAGGTTTGAGAAATATCTGCTAATTGTTTCTCATATTCTTTAATTTTCTTCTTAGTGACCTTAGTGAACTTTGACAAGGATAAGCATGACTTGTAGATATTTCCACCTTCAGATAATGCACCTTGAATTTTCTTTTCACAGGTAGCTAATAAGGCTTTGTCATTAGCAATTATACACTTCAATCTACTAAACCTATTTGCATCAAATTCTTTATGGACCTTATCCTTAGCTGATTTTTCAAGAGACTCAAAGTGAGTACTTATAGAGTTGATAAGTTTCTTTGGCTGAATAGATGGAGAATTGGATGAGTCCTTCACATGTGTGAGCATGATCTTCTCAAAAATACTAGATGTAAGACTTATCAACTCACTATCCTCAATGTGAGATTTCAATATCTCCTCCCTTTCCTTAGCCTAAGCAAATGATGCTACCTTCATCTTCTGAATAGGGGATAGAGTGGCCAAGTTGATAGGACCTTCAACCAATTTAGGGTCAAAATCCTCCTGTTGTTCTTCTAAAAAAATATTTACTTCCTTTTCAGTGTCTCTTGCTTCCATAGCAACCTCCTTTGCCTTAGCCTTTTTTTCTTCAATCATAGATTCTTGCTTGGCTTTGGGAATCTCTAATTCTTCAACTAACATATCTTTAGGAGCTTCAATTTACATGGGAATTTTAGTATCTTTCATATCTAGAGGATTCAGAGTCCTCAATTGTATCTTCTTTCACTTCTTCAATTTCCAGACCAGATGGAACATCTTCATCATGAGTTTCTTGAGAAACAATGTTATACATGTTCTTCAACAAAAGTTCCTTAAGAATTTTCTCAGTGTATTTGGCCACTTCCTCGGTCTGTCCAATCATAAGCTTGTTCACTCTTTTTTTTCTCTTAAAATACTTTTATCATTCATACAACTAACTTTTTATCACAATAAATTATTTTTCCCTAGGTCTTTCGAACACCCTATTTTCATAATCTATGAAAGAAAATTCTTTTGTGAACCTTCAATTTTACATAAATTTCCTCCACAATTGTTCCCAGAACATATGTAGATTACTAATGCATTTGATGCAATTTTCCACATTCTAGTATCAACTACCAGTAGGGGGTAAAATATTTTCTTGAGAGCTCCCCCTAGGCCAGAGGCTTTAAACTAATTCCCAGGGGAATTTCGAGGACCAGATTCTGGTGCGAGCTCATTTCCTACATCAGAAACACTCTTCTTCACCCATGTCTTCTTCATTTGATTCCTGATCTCACCCATAGTAACTTTTCCTTTTCCCTTATCATCCCTTTGCATATTTTTCTCTTTGTTTACCGAACCCTTTCTACTTCTATAGAATCTTGCAATGTGACTAGATTTGTTACAATTATAGCACACAACATTTCTTTGTCTAGACCAGTTATTCCATTGATTTTCTCTTGAGCTACATTGGTTAGCAATATGGCCAAATCTGTTGCAAACATAACATCTGACATTTCTATTGAAAAATTTGTTTGTCATATTTATGCATTCAATTGACTTATGACCATACTTATTGCAATTGAAACACTAACCAAACAATGATGGACCACTTGAATTCATGCTGCTTCTACATTAAGCAACCATATGACCAAATTTATTACAAACACAATAGTATCCATTGAAATTTTGAGCATTGGGTTGTCTTACCAGATACCTTCTAGCTTTGCTTGTCTGATTTTCTTGCCTAAATTTACTTTGAAAAGATCTAGAGTTTTCTCCTTTCTCATATCAAAGACCTTGCTTATCATTTCCAATCTTCTGACTTTGAATCAGTTCATCAAGCTTCGCTGAGGTAATCTTGAACTTCTTGTATTCATTTGCAGTAGCAAGTTCATCCCTAAGAGTAACAATCTATCTTTCAAGCTCTTCTTCATTGTTTTTGGATTGTTGCAATTCAAGTTCCAATTGATTGAATACATCATTAATTTTGTTGCATTCTTCATATTTTTCTTTCAAGAACTGAGCAAGATTCTCTTCATTCTTATTTTTCTCTTCAATCCCCTTGGTCATCCTCATCACAATAGATTCCATCTCATGCTTTAGGAAATCATTATCTCTGGTGAGCTTTTCGCATTCTTTTGTCTTTTCCTTCAAGGCTTGATTTAGGTGTTCATATTCCATGCTTTTACTCTCTTTCTGCTTGAGCTGATTAGAGAGTTCCTTTCTCTTTTATTTATTGATTTTATCTTTCAATGATTAAATAAATTTCTCAGCATTCATGAGGCTTTTTTGAAATTCTTGGACTTCATATTTGGACTGATCAAGATCATCTAGTGCCACCAAAAGTTGTTGATGAAGACTACTAGAATCCATTGAATCACCTTCCCGGATCTTCCCCAAGCTATTAAACTTCTTCGAAGGAACTAGGCTCTAATACCAATTACTGGAATCAAGGAAGATTGATTCACCCTCCCTCTCAGTGTTTCTTGATTACAACAAAGGACTCATCCAATTCTCCCTTCGATCAGCTGAAGAAACTTATCAACTTTGTAAGTACTCACTTTGAGTCTCTTGAAAATTTAGCAGAGGCTAAGGTCTAGAAAGAAATTGATGCAAACATGTTTAGTAGATTAAAGTGTATTACTGTTCATGATAATCCTTATTAGATACCTATGAAAAGAACATTTAAGGTGCATTATTTGAGGACGGAAATATCTACAAGTCATGCTTACCCTTGTCAAAATTCATTGAGGTCACTGAGAAGAAAATTAAGGAATATGAGGAATAGTTAGCAGATATTTCTCAAACCTTTGATCCTCTAATTGTTTTTGTGGGTAAGCAAGAATGTCAAGTCATATCCCTTCTTGAAAAAATTAAAAGTTTGAAGCATGAAAAAGACAAAAAATTTGAAAGGGTATGTGAGCTTAGAGGACTATATTTTTCTAAAATGGAGACAATGCTTAGTGCATTGAAGGAAGCACATGATGCTATGGTTGTTAGTGATCCAAAAAATATTGAGCCAGTAGAGATGCAATCCTACCTATTCTGTGGTCACATGACTATTTTGGAGAGTCTAAAAAAGGGTTCGGACACTAGTTTAAGCCTATTGAAGAACAATTTTATAGACATATTCAAGTCCATGTATTTTAGAAAATCGTGTCTATACATATACAATTTGTTCATAGAAATTTTTGTTATGTGGATTCATGTCTTTGCAATTGATTTCAAAGGGAGAGTGTGGGATAATGAAAAATTCCATATTCATCTCAGGGGGATTTGTTATTAATTTTTTTTTTTTACGTTTTGAGGATTTTAGTGTATTCATGTTGGTACTAATTTTGACACTTAGTCATTTTTCACTAAGTGTTTCCATCAATGCCAAAGCGGGAGATTGTTGGCAAGAGACACAACACAAGTCATCTAGTGTTGTCATTGATAAAAACCCTAGTCAGTAATCCAAATCACACCTTAGTATTTTCTTATACCAGAAGTCAGATTGAAGATATGTGTTAACTATCAAAGCTAAAACAAGGCATTTGATAGAAAAGGCTGACTAAATGAGTATAGCGTGTTGCAGATCTTCGCGACATAATTTTTTAAGGTGATTCATGTTTGAGACATGTTGTTTTGGGTCCTTACTATGCTTTGGCCAACATCATTTGGTTCACATTGATAATTGTTTATGGATTGGGCCAACAATTTGTACACATTTCATATTTTGTTGTGTTGACATGTAGTTGATGTAATCTCTAGTTGTGGATATATATAATCAATTATTCATATCATTTTGATATGTGATACGAGATTTAGAAGGATTATAGATCGATTTTTCATAGTTTCACTTGAGTAGAACAAAGATTAGTGATTCGAATTAAAGAAGACAAAGTTTCAAGAGCAAAATCAGACAAAATGTGAGGAATGTGATCAATGTGCTTAACTAAAACTATAATCAGGCATTTGTAGATGTTATCTCATAGTTCATCCACTCCAGTTGTCTATGAATGTGACTGTAAGATAGTGAGTCTCCTTTTAGGTAGTAAGCCTTGTGTATTTGAGCAGTGAGATCTAGGAAATGTGCTTGAATGCATTTGCATTACATTGTAAACACTTATTTTGAGTATACTCATATTGTGGATTAACCTCCATGTGGTTTTTCCCCTAATAGGGTTTCCATGTAAAAATCCTTGTGTTATGGTGTTGTGGTTGATTAGCTTGTGTTCTTGCATCTTTCTTTTGGTTCAATGCTATAAGTAGTTTAAAGATCAAGTTAATAAAGTTAATTTTTTTAGAACACTAATTCACTCTCCCCCTCTCAGTGTTCCATGATTCTAGTAGGTGGTCCATAGGGTTTTGTCCTTCCTATTAGGGTCTTACTTTTTGTATTTGATCTTTATATTGTTCATTGCTTAGAGACATATTGTAGAAATGTGTTTTTTATATGTATTCATCGATCTAGTTAAGGCCTCATATATATGTTATGATTTTGTATTACCCTATCTCCCTTGTTTGACTGATGATGATGTACTTATGTGATGCAATATCAATTTCCAAAACCACACAAACTCAAGGTACAACTGACCCAATTCAATCAGGAGAAGATCAAATTGAACAAGAAACTAAAATTGCTTCATTTCTACATCAAATCCATATTGTTTCATTTGAAAACCTCAAGGAAACATTAAGCCAAAACAATTCCTCACATATTTTTCAAGTTTCAAAACAACTTATTCATCAGCAAAAAAATGACTAATCCAGAAAACAACCTGATTAGTAACCCCGAATAAAGAAATTCCTTCAACATTCACCAATACACTCACTCTCCAAGGAAAAAAATAATGCTTACTTGCTATAAACCAATCACCAGATGTCCATAAAAATTTAAGGTTATTATTGTGATAGATACAGACCAAGAACAATCAATCATACCTTTGTTTGCTTAGACTTGCAATCAAACACCATTTCACCTTTGAGATTCACATAGCTCAATACACCAAAACATCAAAGTTTAAGCCTACACCTTTACCCAACCATAATTGCATTTGTAACATCATAATTTAGGCTAGTTTAGAACATAAACAATCATTCGTTCACTGATTCTATCAGATTCTCTATTTTTAGCATCCATAGGTCACATTCCTAGTAGCATTGCAAAACTAATAAATTGGGTATACCAACCATTATACACTAGCCCTCCAAAAGCTATATACAGTTTTAAGAACCCATTTCAAGGTATTAACAACATACCACAAAATTAAATACACTTCTTTTGCAATAAACCAATAGAAAAACTACTTGTAACACTAGTAAAGAGCCCTCATTAGGCCATTTTAACAAAGAAAGTAACTTTCAATCACCACCAAAAAAATAAGTAACTTAAAATATTCATAAGCCATGTTCCAAATCACAAGATTCATCAAGTTTTAGGAACCAATAGGCTCAATAGAGCACTTAATGATCAAACCCTTGATTATATGCTTAACCATGCACAAGGAATGAGGGTTTTTTTGTAAATTATCTTTCTTACCTCTACAATATTTTCCACTATTACAAAAACATAAAAACAAGTTTGGACATAAAAAATGAACCCCCTTCAAACTTTTTGCAACGTTATTTCATTCATCCACAACTTGTAGGCTCCAATTTTGATAGGAAAACTCATAAATTGGCTTTGTATCAGCAACAAGACTCCATATTCTTGTTACCCCTGTAACCATAGACCCATAAAATTGAAAAGAAATAAAAATAACCCATTCCACTAACCTACTAACCCTACATCGATGGAATAGCCATTAGTTTCTTACTAGACTCTCAAACCCATTGTTTGAAGAACACAGAATGAGGCTCAAACAATTAACCTCTAACTCTTTATTCTTGAAAAGAATGACCTCTCACTCTCCCAAATGAAAGTTAGCACCTTTCTTGATGAAACAAAAAAGAAAAACCAGGCCTCTAAATTGCTTTTACTAACTATACAAAAATTGAAACAAGGAAGGGAAAGTTACTAAAACTAAAACAAGGGTAACTTTATTGATTATTTTGTCCAAGAATACAAAAGTATGGCTCACTTAGCCTTTTCAAGGCTTTATTTAGCTTTTGAAACTAGTAAGGAAACTACCTTTTCAAATTATAACTATTTAACTACCCTTTCCACTGAAGTGGCCCTTTTTTTTATTCAAGGGGTAAACGCTTTTTTTTTACTGGAGCTATGAACCAGAATACAACCAATCAACAATACCACCCCAACGGGGTTTGAACCTTGGTGGAAAGAACAACAATGCCACATTTAAACCATCACACCATGCCAATACCGGCAACCACTGAAGTGGCCCTTCATCTTTCTTGATTTTCTTGATTTTCTTGCTCTTTTTACATATTTGACAATATTACAAGTTTTGTATTTGTTTTTTCCCATCTCTTTGACCACCTTAGACCTATTACATGGCTTGAATACATTCAATTTATTCTTTACATGGCTTTGACACATTATTTTAGACTTGAACACACAAATTTTATAAATTAGCCCTTTGAAGGTATTTAATGATCAAGGTACTCCTGCACCATACAACCAACCAATTGAACCTTTCCAAGTCCCTTGGAAACATTCTTGTACCTGCAAAACAAATTCAAATCTTCCTTTTCTTCTACCTTGGTTTCAATCTCTATCTTCAACTCTGCTTTGTCTTCACTACTGCCTTCACTTGTCTCTTGTCATCTTTGTTTTCTATTTTCCTTTTTCATTCTTTATCATTAGGTTCACATTCTTCTTTTCTTCCTCAAAAGGACACATGACTTTCCTTTCTCAACTCTCATCTTCCTCTAAATCTTTCCTCAACCAAGGACACGGGGATTTCCTTACACTTTACTTCTCTTCAAGAATCATTCTCTTCATCTTCTCAACTACTCCCATCAGTGGAGTAACCTTCAACATGGTTGCAACTCTTCTAGTGCTTCCTCAAAAAACTGCCCATCTCTCTTCAACCTGCAAACACAAATTCAAACACAAACTCAGCAAACCATCCATCTTACTAAACATTAGATCTTGGAAGATTACTCACTCACTTTTTCCTTGCACCTTCTACCTAGCATAATCTGCATTGGAGGATGGTGACCACAAACCTTTCTTTGTCTACCAACACACACAACTCAAAAACTTTCCTCTCTATAGTTTAGATGGACCAAGCACCTACAACCAACCAACAATCTCAACCAACTATCAACAACAACTTAACCATAAAATTTCTCTTTCCCCAAAGCCTTATAGCTTTGATACCAATTTGATGTAATATCAATTGTCAAAACCACACAAACATAGGGTATAACTAACCCAATTCAATCAAGAGATGATCAAATTGAAAAGCAACCAAAATTGCTTCATTTCTACATCAAATCCATATTGTTTCATTTGAAAACCTCAAGGCAACAACAAGCCAAAACAATTCCTCACATCTTTATCAAGTTTCAAGAGAACCTATTCATCAGCAAAAAAATGACTGATCCAAACAACAACCTGATTAGTAACCCTAAATAAAGAAATTCCTTCAAAATTCACTAATACACTCACTCTCCAATGGAAAAAATAATTCTTAATTGCTATAAACCAATCACCAGATCTCCATACAACTTTCAAGTCATTATTGTGACAAATACAGACAAACAACAATCAACCATACCTCTATTTACTCAAACTTTCATTCAAAAACCATTTCACCTTTGAGATTCACATCACTCAATACACCAAAACATCAAAGTTTAAGCCTACACCTTTACCCAACCATAAGTGCATTTGTAACATCATAATTTAGGCTAGTTTAGAACATAAACAATCATTCCTTCACTGATTCTATCAGATTCTCTATTTTTAGCATCCATAGGTCACATTCCTAGTAGCATTGCAAAACCAATAAATTGGGTATACCAACCATTGTACACTAGCCCACCAAAAGCTATATATAGTTTTAAGAACCCATTTCAAGGTATTAACAACATACCATAAAATCAAATACACTTATTTTGCAACAACCAATAGAAAAACTTTATGTAATGCTAGTAAAGAACCCTCATTAGGCAATTTTAACAAAGAAAGTACCTTTCAATCACCACCAAAACAATAAAGAACTTAAAATAGTCTTAATCCATGTTCCAAATCACAAGATTCATTAACTTTCAATAGCCAATAGGTTCAATAGAGCACATAATGATCAAACCCCTGATTATAGGCTTAACCATACACAAGAAATGAGGGTTTGTTGGTAAATTATCTTCCCGACCTGTACAAGCTTTTCCACTATTACAAACACATAGAAATATGTCTACACATAGAAAATGAACCCCCTTCAAACCTTTCCCAACATTATTTCATTCATCCACAACTTGTAGGCTCCAATTTTGAAAGGAAAACTTAGATATTGGCTTAGTATCAACAATAAGACTCAATATTCTTGTTACCCCTACAACTACACACCCATAAAATTGAAAAGATATCCAAAATATCCCATTCCACTGACCTACTAACCCTAAATTTATGGAATGGCCATTAGTTTCTTATTGGACTCTCAAACCCATTGTTTGAAGAACATAGACCAAGGCTCAAACAATTAACCTCTAACTCTTTATTCTTGAAAAGAACCTCTCACTCTCCCAAATGAAAGTTAGCACCTTTTGTAATGAAACAAACAAGAAAAACTTGGCCTCTAAATTGCTTTTACTAACTATACAAAAATTGAAACAAGGAAGGGAAAGTTAATAAAACTGAAACAGGGGTAACTTTATTGATTATTTTGTCCAAGAATACAAAATTATGCCCTTCACTCAGCCTTTTCAAGGCTTTATATAGATTTTCCAACTAGTAAGTCAACTGTCTTTTCAAATTCTAAATATTTAACTACCCTTTCCACCAAAGTGGCCCTTCATCTTCCTTAATTTTCTTGATTTTCTCACTCTTTTTACATATTTGACAATATTACAAGTTTTGTATTTATTTTTTCCCATCTCTTTGACCACCTTGGACCTATTACATGGCTTGAATACATTCAATTTATTCTTTACATGGCTTTGACACATTATTTTAGACTTGAACACACAAATTTTACAAATTAGCCTTTTGAAGGCATTTAATGATCAAGGTGCTCCTACACCATTATGGCATTCCCCTTTTGATGATGATGATATATATGAGATATACTTTCTTGGATTCAGCTTCATTTTATGCTTCATGGATGACAATATATGATGATGTATGTTTATATATGTTTTTGTGCTTTTCTAATGTATGAATATGATGTGGATGGATGAATCAGAATTTGTCTCATATGATGTTTTATTATGGATTATCAATATATTGTCATGATATATGATGGCTGAATGCCCCATACATGATACTTGATGTTTTTACTAGTTATTATCGTCATGATATGTATTGACAAAATTGTGGATGTTGGATGGATACAGTACTAATGATGTTGCTATGCAGGATGGAAGTTATTTAGAAGGAAATATTATGATGATGGATAGAAGTTGTGATGTTTGTTAGTAGTGATAAGTTGCTTTCGCTTTGCTTGGAGAATTTGCAATTTTTGAACAATCTTTTTTGATGTAGCAAATAGATACAATGCACCAGGGTATTAATGACCAAGGTGACTTTGTATACATTGCGTGGACTTTGATTCTACAAACAAAGAGTATTTTTTCTCATACCAAGCATACAAAAACTTTGTTTAAAGTATATAGCTGGGTTGTGTTAAAATTTTAGACAATTTACTTAAAGGCATATGAAATACCTAACATGCAACTGCTACATGAATTTTGGGCTATTTACATAGAGAGGTATAAAATACCTAACATGCAACTACTACATGAATTTTTTCAACACAACTTTCATACACTTAATAAAGCAAGTATTTTCCATGATAGTATCACAAAAAAATCTTACCAAAAAAAAACCAAAATGACACTCAATTTCCCCCATTCCTTCTCTAAATCCTTATGGAAATCCTTGAGAGATCCTAGGAATGAGTCAATAAAATAAATCAAAAAGATAAGACTATAAAAAGATAAAACAATGTTTCAATATCACTTGCCATATCCATTTAGGGTGGGGTTATTATTTGATGATAATCATGTTTATCATAGGAATGGATCTATTAAGGCATATCTTAGGATGTTGTTGGGACTTGTAAAAATGATAGGTAGTTGATACTTTGGCATTGTTTCCATCTATTTATAGTCAAAGCTTTTGCAATTGTTTGCTTGAAGGTTCTAGCTTTTGATGTTTTCTTTGTTTGTTTGTTTTCTTCATCAAAGGGTGAGTGTGATGATTTGATTTATTATGGGTGAATATTTTATTGTGGATTTTGATGATGGGATGGGTCTTTTTTATTTTTCTAAGTTTTTATGATATTTTTTTTGTTGTTTACAGGGGACTAACCTTGGGGCTCTTCAAATATAAGCCTTGCCTACATTGTACATGTAGAGGCTCGTAGTTCACTTGTTGTTTTTGAATATTTTTACTCTTTTATGTTTTGTGAATGTTTTTGGATTTAGTATTTTGTATGTTTTTGGATTTTGAATTTTTGACTATTTTTGGATTTTGTACTTTGGATTTTTTTTGGATTTTATATTTTTGACTATTTTTGGATTATGTAATTTTGGTTTTTGACCAAGTTGAAATAAAGCATGATAGAAACCTAAGGGGAATGACCGAGGGTCTCATGGGATATTTAATCCTTTCCTACTTTGTACACATAGAGACCATGTAGTTCAACCATTTGACTCAAAGCATAAACTATTTTTGGATAAACAACACTAATAATCTAGATTGATAAATTCCACTTTTGTGTCTAGAGGATATGTTGTGGGAAATCTACTTGAACTAGTCATGAGGTTCAAGAAAATGTTGATATCTTAGATTGTTTGAGTGAAGGAATAACCCAATGATGTTTTTTTTGTGATGTTTTAACATGTTTTTGATCTTTGTTCTTTTTTGATGTTTTTGACTTTTGTTGTTTTTTGATGTTTTTGGTTTTTGTTGTTTTATGATGTTTTTGATTTTTTATGTTTTATGACCATAATAGGATGCTCAAAGATCTAACCCATGACTAGCTTCAAGAAGTTTCCCCTAGTTGGATACAAGACTACTTTCTTTAATTAGTAACAAGCCATATTTGGGCACATGTTTTATTATGGGATGAATGGAAGGATGATGTGGATAGTACCGATAGATAATGATGCAAGTCCTATTCAAACATAGTTTATTTTCTCCATTTTTTCACTATGGTTCTTGTTCTCAGAGTGCCATAAAGTGGTTTTCACTGAAAGAACATTTTATTTCTCCTTACTGTTTTCTTGGTTTTTTTTGTTCCTTTTGTATTTATCCTTTTTTTCATTTTTTTGGATTTTTTCCCTTTTGCTTGGGGTGTAAGATATTGACAACTTGGATTGATATTTCACTTTGTTTTTCTAAAGGATATAATGTGGAAAAGCTTACTTTAACTAGTTGTAGGGTTCAAGTAACTATTGATATCTTAGACTGTTTGAGTGAAGGAATAACCCATGTTGTTGGTATCTTTGAAGGTTACCCTGGTAGTGCACTGGTGGTACAACTTATTGTCAGGATGAACTATTTTGAAGGTTACCCTAGTAGTGCATTGGTGGTATACCTTGTTGTTTGGATGAATCTTTTCAAAGGTTACCCTGGTGGTGCATTGGTGGTATACCTTGTTGTTGGGACATACTATTTCAAAAGATACCCTAATAGTGCATTGGTGGTATACCTTGTTGGTGGGACAAACTGGGAAGGGTACCATGTGGCACATCTTATTGTTTGGAAAATTGCTAGATCATAATTTGAGCTAGAAAGCATAGATGAAGATTTATTTTGAAGCAATATGTAAGTACTTTCCCCCAGTTTCTAGAAATGTTGGTTATGGATTATCTTGTGATAGGATAATATGTTTAGATAGAGTATGCCATTTTGGATGATTCCTCCTAACTCGAATAATGCTAGATAGGATAGGATCAATGATAGTGACCCATTCAAGATGTTTTCCATAAGAAAGTGTAAATTTTACACCAAACATTTGTCAAGATCAAGGTAAGGGGGGTTTATTATGGATTAGTTGAGATGCTTCCCCCTGAAATGGGGCACATAGATGCTAGATTCTACACATGATGCATGTTTTCCAATTTTTCACCATGATACTTGTCCAAAGCACCACCATAGTGATTTTCACTAGAGGACAATTTTTTTCTTGACTATCTTCATGGTTTGTTTTTGGTTTTTATTGATTTTTTATGTCACACAAAATTCCTATTTACCTTGATTTCATTATGGTGAAATTTTTTTGCTCGTATTGAACCACCTAGTGAGGATAATGTAGACACTACTCATGTAGATATGGTTGTTGTTACTATCATGATGTACCAACAATATCCTTCTTGGATGATTTGTTTTGCTAAGATACTGGCACTTGATTGTAACCCCTGATAATTCTTATCTTCCTTGTCAATATTAGAGTTAACTTTACCTTGATGCACACATCATGATAGAGTTCCCTTAAAATATGTATATGGTAAAGAGTTGCTACCAACACATGGTCAATGTGAGATTTGGATATTTTGGATGGTGAACTACATTGAGGGATATGATAATCAGATGGATTTGTTGATAGTTTGGAACCTTTAACTCTCCAAACTTGGGATGATGAGAAATGATGGGTGGATATGGAGATTCGATTGAGACCAATGCCTTGATATACCTTGTAGGTTTCTCTTGAAGATTTATTTTGCATTACTGGACCTTTTTTATGGACAAACTTCCATTTTTTATTTTTCCCCATAGTTTCGTTTACTAATGGAGTTTGATAGGGATGATTTACTTTCTTTTTATTTTGTATCCACTTGAATATTTCTTGTCCATTTTGTTTTGTTGATTATTTTTCTTCATTGACTTGTTTTGTTCTATGGTATACCTTCTTTTCTTGTTGTTGGTCCCAATTAGATGGTTGAAATATGCATGGATGATGATTCATGATGTGACTAGTTGTAGAGTTGGTAGCAATTTCATCATAAGGACTCTTGGTGCTCTCTATGTTGATGCTTGCATTAGGTAAAGTTTCCCGTAGTATTATAGAGGTATCACTGATATGCTTAGATCCCTTAATTACAGAATAACCAACACCTTGATACTTAGGATTGCAAATAATTTGCAATGGTGCTAGGATACCTTGTTCATGTAGGCCTAATCCTTTGTCTTTATAATGCATCTATTGAAAACTTTTATTTGGAGTAGGATATAATTTACCTTGGAAACAAGGTTATAATCCTTCTCTACTTTGTTTTGGATCTTCAAAGGTGATAGCTTCTTCATTGGTAGAATCCTCCATATGTGGGATAACTTCCTGATTCATATCTTTGGCTTGATCTTGTGAAATATCATATTTTGATGGTCCTTCAAAATATATTGTTGCTTCGTTGACTTTTGTATACCCAATGCTCTATTTTTTATGATTTTCCATTATCTTTTCTGATTTTAAGATATTGTGCTCCATATTTTCATGCTCGATGTCTTCAATCTTCCTAGAGGATGTTTCTACTTTTAATGCTTCTTCTTGATCAATTTATGATATGTATATAGATTCTCCTATATCTTGATCATGTGTACAAATGTGAAGAGTAAATGACTCTTGTTCCTTGGTAATGATATCAAGAGTATGAGACTCTTGTTTTGGATGAATATCATCTACATGTCCATTAGGAATAAACATCTCATTGGTAGATGTATGTGTGCTTGGCATATGGATGTGTAATTCTTTTGGAAAACCTTTGATGTCTTGGAATATATCTACCAAGTCATTGTACTATTTTGATGATGGGGATTCTTGATCTTGACTTTGTGTGTTATTATATTTGATATGCTTTGGATCACATTCTTGACATTGATCAATTTCAAAGAAGGGATTTCTTGTAAAGGATCCTTGGATTTCCTTAAACTGTGGACATATGGGTGATATCTCTTGGATTAGATTTTCTGCATTGGGTATAAGTGTTAGCTTAAGAGTCTCTTGATCATTAATATGTACTACCATGAGGTTGGACGATGTTAAAAAATCTTGGACCCAACTATTGCTAGACTTGGGTGATTGATTTTGATAATGCTTGGGATTAAATTCTTGTTGTATGTCCTCTTGCTCACCGGATGATGTAGAGACATTGTGAATGTGATCAATGATAGATAGCTCTTGGTCATTGTTTTCAAATTTTGAGGTTGAGACATTTTCATTGTTATCATTAGTCTTTTAGACTTGAATGTCATTTTCAATAGCTATTTCTTCTTAATAAATAAGGTCTTAGATAAGATTTTTTAGTGTAACACATTTTGATGTATCATGACCTTTAGTTTTTTGGAAATCATATCATTCATACAGTCTATACCCAAGGGGTTTAAAGTATGGTTCACCATAAGTTGTACTTTTCATTAATTTTGATAAGGTCCTATTGTACTAGTTTGTGCACAATTACCTCTAAAGTCCCTCCCAAAGGGGTGAACTTCCTTATTCATTTATTATATTGCCTCTATTTTCCTCCCTAATTTTTCTACTCTCAATTTTGTTGTTGGTTGTTCAATGGATTATTTTGGTAACCGAGTTGATTTTTTATATTGAAACTACAAGGTTATAACATCAATAGGTTTTTTCATTTGGTTTGGAAGGATGTTATAACCTTGTTGTCCAATGATGTTTGCTCAATCATAGGTGGGTTTTTTTGAATTCGCGGCCCCTTGATAACCATGTTGTGTATAAGGATGGTTAAGTCCTCTTTGTGTGTTGTAGGTACCTTGAGGGTGGGGTGCACCTTGATATTGAACTTGAGTAATCATTTGATATTGAGTTTGAGGTACACCTTGGTGTTGTAGAACTCCTTGATACTGTAGATATTGGAAGTGTTGTTGATGTGGATATTGAGTTGTTTGTAGAATGATTTCCATTTCTTATTGATATGTAATGTTATGACATTACACATGGCATTGGTGATACATCAAATTTAAATTTAGTTTAAGGTCCTCAAGATCTCTCTCAATTTTATTTAGGGAGATTTGATGTTCTAGACTTATTCCTTGGTGATGATTTTGAAACCCTTGATGTTGTTGCCCTATTTGATGTTGTGGCCCTTGGTAAGACTAATTTGGGTAATAGATGGACATGTTTTGGGGATGTTTTGATACTCAATACCCTATTACAAGGTCACTTGGTTAATATTTCCTAGAGGATCATACTTGTTTCAATGCAGAAGGTTGTCACATGGGTCTTCCAGCTACTTGGTCTACTTTCTCCTCTTCTTTATCTAAGATGTTTTTTGGATTTCTCCATTGGTTGGGTGTTTCTTTTGTCTCAAAGATAAAGCTCATTAAACTACTAATGATATCTTTTTGTACTCCTTTAGTTAATTGTTCGAAGTGTGGTTGTATGATTGCTGGTGTAAGGTTTGGTTGTTGAACTAGAACAGTCGGATGCCAAATGGTCATAAAGTGAGTGGTGTTTTGAGATGGTTGTTATGTAGCTCAAGACCCTAAGATTTGAGTGTTGTTTTGGAATGGTGCTACTTTTTGGAAATAAAAATGTTGAAGGACTAGGGTTGATATTTCACTTCCTTGTCTAGAGGATATGTTGCAAGAAAGTTTACCTAAACTATCTACGAGTACTAAGTAACTATTGATATCATAAATGTTTGAGTGAAGGAATGATCCCAATGGTTTGTTTGATTTTTATTTCTAACATGTAGGATCAAAATAATGGATGAGGGACCATGTGAATTATATGGTTTTCTAATTATTTTGTTCAAACAATGACCCTATCAACATTTTTTTTCCAATATTTAGCAAGATAAAGCAATAGCACTAGTTTCTAAGAAAATGCACAAGATTGTGAGAAAAAGTGACCAGATTTATCAATTGTGGAAAAAAATGTGTCAAGTGCTTAGGTTTTGAAGAAGCAAGTGTGAGCTAGAATGGAAAGTACAACTACTGTGTGTTTATTTCAAATGCAATATTTTATCAGGAAAAAGCAAGCATGCTTTTGGTAAATGCAATCATTTTAGTGGCAAGTGTGTTGCTTTTCCATAAGAAAATGAAAGGAAATTAAAGCAAGTGCATGGGTTTGTAGAAACTGCTCAGTTTCTATCAAATGAAACTGATTTTCATCAATGACTTTTTTAGGATAAGGAACAAATGCAATGAATTTTTCACAATTGCTCAGAAATTGTGACAAATGCATAGGAATTTTGTACGAATGCAATGATTTTTTTTGCAAGTGCTCCAGAAAATGTGAGAGTAAATGTAACTAACTTTTTTTAGCAATATTTCTCTAGATTTTTTGTAAGTTTAAAGTTGGTTTTTCTCTTAATTTCCCTATGTTTGGAGTATAGAAAGTGATACAACAACACTTAACTGACTCAAAAAGCATGGAACTATGTGACCTTCATGTATATAGCTTAATTTGTCAAATCATGACACCTAAGCCACAATTTCCAAATGTTTACTTTGATCAATGCGACCTAGAATTAAAGCCAGAATATTCAGAAACCTTTAAGGAAAATCCATTCAAGAAGTGAAAATTTAGGGCTCCTTTCACAAGTATATACTAATTCAAAGGGTTTTTGGTTCAACCATCATGTTTAGTGTTTGTTTTGGATGTGTTATTTTTAGATCAAGCACATAGTGTGATGTCAAGATTGATTTGAATGTATTTGGAATGTTTAAAATAAACAAGCAATTACAACCCTAGTGGATAGAAACCATTCTTTTAGGTAGGTCTATCTCATGCTTCGAAGAGATGATTTTACATGCAACTTATGGCATGGGCCTATAGTCATACTTGGTAAGTAGCTTCTCAGAAGTAAATTCTAATGCACCACTTTCAAAGAATATTTTTGGATAAAGGGGTAGCTTCTAAAACAATTTGTCTCTTATAAATGTTCTGGGGATATTATTTTTGGGCCCTTACACATGGAATGTTTTGTTCAATTAAGAACCTCCTAGCCATTACAGGTTTTTTATGCATCACAAGGATATTGAGGGAGAATACATTGGCAGAGGCCAATAGCACCCAGAAGGCCCTCTAAAAAGGTATGCTTGAAAAATATGTGAAGATCAAGATGTTTTCGCTCACCCAAGATCACCAAAAGGTGTGAGGGGAGAAGACAAGCATCTAGCTTTCAAACACTGAATGCATATAAAACACTTCATAGCAATTTGATTCTTTTTAAGAACCTCTAGCAATGTTATCCCAAAAAATATGTGAATAAAACAAAACAACTTGTTCTTTTTAATTACACCAATATGAATTATTCAGTATACTAGTCAGTTAAGATAGCAATGGTGCAAGACATACAAAATAATTGTTCATTTTTAAGCCTAAATCTGAGTGTTTCTAAGAAATCAATCCTAGTCTTAACTTATCCAACAAAAGTGAAAATGAGCATTTTTCAATAAAAATAAATTGTTTTGCATTCCTTTTATGCACCAAAATTAGAGTTCCTAATTATGAAAACTTTGAAAGAGTTCATTTTTAGAGTAGTTTAATTCAAATGTTTTGTTCTTTTTAAAACACCAAATGACAATTCCTAACTTAAGAAAACTTGAAATGGTTCATTTTAAGAGCACCAAAATGAAAGATTCATTTGTGTTGTTCTTTTTAAAGCACTAAATAAGAGTTCCCAATTTAAAAAAGCTTGAAATGGTTCACTTTTTAGTAACATCAAAATGAAGTGTGCATTTGTCTTATTCTTTTTAAAGCACCAAATGACAATACCTATTTTAACAAAGCTTGGAAGGGTTCATTTTAAGATCACTAAAAACAAATTTTGTTCTTTTTATGCACCAAAGCAAATATTCTTAATTTTAATAAAAAATGTTTGTATATTTGGAGTGCTTCGACTATTCATCTTCTCTATAGAAAACAAGTTAATTTGTTTTAAACCCTACATACAAACATGTTAGCACCTATTACACATTCAAAAATAGGTATATGTTAGCAAAAATCAATTACAAAAGTGAAAATCCCATGCACAGGTTTGTTAGAGAAAATGCTCAAAAATCATAGACAAAGGTGCCCCTGTTAGAATTAAATGCTCATGTTTCAGAGCAAGTGTTCCCTTGCCATTAGTCAAATGCAAGGAAATAAAAGCAAGTGCACAAAAAAAATGTCAAATGCGCAATTCTCATGGAAGATGCTGGGTTTTTAGAGTCAAGTGTGTAGTTTTCGTGATAGGCAACTGTGAAATTTTCTAGGACAGTGCATGAAAAATTCTTCAAATGCTATTTTGGGACTTGTAACTTCAAAAATGGCTCAGATATATGTTCGTGTATTGGACAAGTGGTCCCACTAGACATTCCAAAATGTGTGAGGGGGAAAATCATAGATGCAAATGAGATAAAATGTGCTTGAAATAAAAATCTAATCTAAGTTTAACTTAGGGGAAAATCCAGGTTAGCATTATAAAGCATAAACAAAATAAACCCTAGCTAAACAATGAAGAACAATGGAAGAAAATAGAATAAAAACAAAGAACAATCCCACCAAGTCTTCATGCCCTCCATGAATCACCTTCATTGCACCTTCTCTATTTTCTGCAAGTAGATATTTTCCCTTAGATTTTTCATGAGAAAATATGACCTATGACAAGCCCTAAGAAAATATTGAAGGATTCAAGTGTTGCTGCAATGTACTCAAAAAATGCAAAGCATGAATTCTAAATTATGAAGTCTAGAATAGCCAAGCATGAAGTCACAAAGTCAAGAGATGTCCAAATGAGGCTAAAATTTCCCTTCTATAAAAAGGCCAATTTTGGATGAATGGCCAAGATTGTCAGATGAGATATGCCCTAAGATCAAAGGTTGAAATTAAATGTGACAAGCAACAATTAGGGTTAAGGAAATATTAGGTTAAAATTTGAAATGAAGGGATGATATTTGATTTTAGAAAAATCAAATCAATGAACAAAAATGCATGTGACAAGAGGAAATATTGGGCACTGAAAAAGAAAAAGTTGGAGAATCAAATAATAATTTGAAATTATTTGATTTAAAGACTAGGTTGACCTTTGGAATTAAAAATTAATTTAATTCAAAAGTGGTGGGACCATGTGATAGTAAATAATTATTTTTAAATTATATAATTAGAGGGAGATTAGAAAGTGGAAAAGTTTAAATAAATGCCTTTATTTAAAATTAGAAAAGGCGAGGGTGGATAATAATTAAATACATTATAGGAATTTATTTAATTATAAGAGGACATAAGACATTAATGATGTATTTAAATAAATAAATAAATAAACTTTATTTATTTAAATAATCAGAAGGACATAATGAACAATTAATAATTAAATAAAGTTAGGAATGTAGTTAATTATAGAGGGACATAAGAAATTAGTGACATATTTAAATAAAATAAATGTAATTTATTTATTTAAATAGTAAGGAGGAATAAAAGATGTGAATTAATTAAATAATTGAGAATTATTTAATTAATAGTTGAATTGGACCATAGGACATAATTAAATATTTAATTATGTTAAGAAGAGATATGGAGAAAATAAAGTTTGCAAGTGAAGATATGAAGTATCTATGCCCCCTTGGGAAAATCTACAAATTTTGGCCTAGAGTCGGAAAAATTTGGAAACTATCCCGATTAGTCAATTTGATGACCAAAAAATTAATGGTGTGAATGGTTTTAAATTTCAATGAGTTTAAGTCAGTCAACAGGGTAGTCAAAGATGGTCAAATGAGCCTCCAATAATAACTCCTTCAAGAAAATCCTAAAATTCACCCTATAAATAGGCTTCATTTTGGTGAAAGGGTAAATCATTTTCACTTTTTCCTTTTGAAAATTGAGTGCTCAGAGCTAGTGGACCTTGCATGAAGATGGTGATTCCAGTGATCGAGCACCACATATTTTGAGTATGGACCTTCTGATAGCTAGAGGGTGTAGAGCCACCTGTAAGTACCCTAAACCCACTTTGTCATTTTCTTGTTTTTCATGCTTTTTTAAGTATTAAAGCTAGGATTTTTGATGCATTTTGACGCATTTGCATTCACAAAAGACACATTTGCATTAGTGAAAGATGCATATGCATTTGTGAAAGGTGCATCTATGATCATGTTGCACGCATTTGATGTGTCACAATGCAAATGCAAGGAGTATGCTAGGTCTAAGTTTAAAATGGTGCATCCATGAGCTGGTGAGACACAATTGCCAAATTGTGACACAAATGTCAAGTTTTGCAATGCATGTGCCAAATCACAATGTAAACATGGGATGGAGCAATATAAGTGTTGTAAAGCAACAAAAATGATTGGGGAAATGATGCAAGTGCTCTAGCATGATGCATGTGCAAAGTCAAATGACACAATTGACATAGTGTGATGCAACTGCTAGATGAAACAATGCATGTGACTTTTTCGTGATGTAAGTGAAGGGAAAAATGATGCAATTGATTTTGACTAGTGTTGACTTAGTTTAGGCTTAGTTTCTTCATGAAATTTTGATTAGATAGATGATAAAGATGATTTTCAATGATGTGCTAATTCTCATTTCTATGTATGCAGAAATGATTACCACCTATCTATACCCACAATTTTAGATCGATGACGTATGCATTTAGATATCAGCTATGGGATAGGGAGTGTAAGTGACTAATGCAATTGGGACTGTACTATGCTATCTATATACCCATTGTCTAGCTAAATAGGGTTCTTCTAACAACACTTGCAGAGAGATGGCACTTGAAGACCTACGTGTTCCACTTGCTGATGGGGGAGGCTACTGTGACTTTGGAGGATGTCTACAGGATATTACAAATTATGATAAAAGGGGAGTGAGTTTTCTATGATCACCAACAAGGACTCCAAGCCATAACACAGTATTATGTGCATGATGGCATTGCACAACTTGGCATCGATGGCTATGAGATTAGATGGGAGTTCATGGTTGAGCATTATGGCCAATGGGATGCCATATTATGCACTTTGATTGCCAGGGTATTGATAGAAGACCATCACGAGCATGGCTTCCCAATTGGATGGGGAGATGTGCTTGTTTGCATGAGTTGGGACAAGACTATATTCACGTGTGTTCCTCACCTTCTTAGGATGTTATACCATTAGTTACATGATGTTTCTTATAGACAGTCATTGAGTATCAGCTACAGGATGACACTACTCATGATCTAGGCTTGGGAGCACATTCCTGTCTTCCGACCACCAGTGTAGAGACAGTTGGATGAGGGGTTTCCTTATTTCTACTTATATGGGGATGCCTTATAGTAGACGTGAGTGGGAGACACAAGATACTAGTGCCACCATATTGACACATTGATGGGGTTCATCTAGAGGCCATATAGAGATTGTACATAGTGGCTAGGAGAGGATGATCATCTTTCATTCTATTGACAATTTAGATACTTGATTGGATGGACAGTTCAGTCACAATTGATCATGGAGATGTACCTTCCCTAGTAGGTAGTATAATAGTTTAGGCAGTAGTGGGATGTTCCTATGGGCACTGCAAAGTATCCCCAATCATCATAGGAGACCATGTGTGGACTAGCGATATCGGTTCCACTAGCAGAGAAATAGATTGACAACTTGGTGGAATAGTAGTGGGAATTGAGTGGGGGTTCAAAGGATGTTAGGATGACTCTAGACTATGATGCATGGTGGAAGACTCACCGACCACTTCCTTTGACAAACCCTGATCATCCAACACTTGTTGATCGCTGAGCAGTGATACCACGAGTTCACCGAGGAGAGTGAGGAGGTAGGGTGGGTGGAAGGGGGAGAGGAAGAGGAGACATAGTGAGGGGTGGAGGGTATGGGGGTGGAGGGGATGATAGAGGGGATGGAGGAGATGGTGGTGATGGTGGGAGGAGGAGAGGAGATAGCGAGAGGCAATTCAGGAGGGTGTAGCAGTGAGTCAGTTGAGCACCACTATCACCTATCTGTGAGGTAGGTGAGGGAGAGGAGGAGGGCTATCAGGAGGAGGGTCGATAGGAGGAGGGTCGTCAAGAGGAGGTGAGGGTAGAGGAAGAGTATCTGGAGGGGGAGGTTGCCATTACAAAGGAGGCATTAGATGTTGGTGGGGAGGAGGAGATAGGGGGAGATGAGGAGGTCCATATCAGCAGGGAGGATGATATGGATGAGGTCGAGAGATAGCTGAGGGATTAGATAGTAGATTGGGAGATGAAGTTGGGAGGCCACCATTTCCTCAAGATGCAACAATGAATCAATGGTTAGTTGATATGCAGAGCAGATTGGATGAGGCCTTGACATGGATTAGGACCCTTGAGGAAAAGTTGGAGTTGATGACGGTGGAGTGAGATCAGGCTATGAACAGGCAACAAGAGTCATAGCGCTAGTGTTCAGAGTTTGCTCAACTATGCATTGGACTAGTTGGGGAGATTGCTAGATAGCTAGCCAGGGTGAGTGAGAGTTGGGGAAGATACAAGATGCTTTATGAGAGGGAGGTGTCAAAGGAGTAGTGGGATCCTAGCTTGACTCAGACTTTGATTGGGACAGGTAGTGGAAGTAGAAGGATTCATATTAGCCGTAGTCAGAGTAGTGTGGGTGGATCTACTTCAACTGGGTAGTCTTAAGGGAACAGATCTCACCACAGTCACAAGCATTGTTTAGGGCATAGGTCTAGCCATAATCATGGATCAGTATCATTAGGACACATATCACATCATAGACATCCACCTATCATTGATCCATCATCATCACAGACCTAGTTAGGTCCTCACAGGTTCCATTAGTTCCCATCAGTGAGCATTAATCACCCCATTCTTCTCCTTGAGGTGATGAGGAGAGCACTATATAGGGAATTCATAATCTTGACATTATTTTGAGACATTTATAGTTTGACCATTGAGCCTATGAGCTCTACTTTTGGGATTCTTTGAGACTCTATCCTATGACATGATTTTTGAGATATATATATATATAATGCATTTTTGGCATGGATTCTATTATGCTTATGTGATGTGATGCATGCGATGATTCCTATGATGATGTATTTTATTTTATGGGATGCATGCAATTATGATGATTATTTATGATGATATGCCATGATGATACTACTTTATGTATGATGGTTATTTATGTGATGATGATGATGATAATGTTCTCTATATTCTTAATGTTTTGACTCTAATGAATGCCATGTTGATGATCATGAATGCATTGATGTACAATGGTGTATGTATGAATAATGCAGTATATGATGCTTTATGTTATGATCTTAAATGTGTATGCATAAATGATATGGATGATGTATGAAAATTTTTAATGCACTTATATATTATGTGAATGAAAATGATGTCTTTATGCTAATGATGTAAATGCACATATCTAAATGGGATTATGTAAATTTTTAATGAACTAATACAATGTCTATATATGTATGTAATTATATTTTGTATGTCACAGGATATCATTAGGAGGTGATAGAAGAGAAATGACTAGATAGAAGGAGATGGATGTTAGTGTAGATAAAGAATCCTTCAATATACTACCAAAGAACTAATAGGTGTTGCTCTAATCATCATTGGGTAGATTATTGTAATGGCCAAAAAACACCATAATATGGCATAGATCAATGTTGTTCAAGGTCGTACCATCACATAGAACAAGTAGTCATAGACAAGGATGGTCATGAATCATATGTGGAGCTCAATTTCTCCAATATTTTTGTCAAAACCAACCATAAACAAGAAAGATAAGCCATGAAACGTCGTTGTTATTGGAAACACAAGGGAAAAAAACTAAGAGGGGTTGATTTAGTTGTCAAAGAATTTTAAAATTATTCAACTTATTAACCTTATTCTTAGATCTGATCAATAACCATGAAAGCATAAATCAACAATACATCAAAAACACACATAACACCAATATTTTTTATGTGGAAACCCTGTTTGGGGAAAAACCATAGTGGAGGTCAGTCCATAAGATTATACCCTATTAAAAGTATAAAGAAATGTAAATGGGGAATGCACATGTATTCAAACACACTTCCTAGAGCTCATTGATCAATTAAAAAAGGAAGACTCACTATCTTAGAAAAGATTTGAACTGAGAAAATATCATCTGCTAATGCCTGATTATAGTTCTGGTTAAGCACTTAAACACTTCTTCACTCATCTTCACTCTTCTTCACTCTCCTTCAAACTTTTCTCTACCTTCAAAATATTTAGAACATTATTTTCGCACACCATATATTCAAATGGTATAAAAAAATGCTTATATATATCCACAACAAAAAAATTACATCGCTACATGTCGATTTCAATAAAATAATAAAATGAATGCAAACTGTCAGCTAAAAACAATAAATATTATTAATGTGAATCAACCAATGTCAGACACAACATAGTGTAGACCTAAAATAAAATTCTCAAACATGAACCACCTTCAAAAATTATTCCTTGAAGATCCACAACATGATACAACACCTTGTCGGCCAAGAACATGAAAAAAAACATGAACACACAACAGAAAATATCTAATCACGAACACAATAATCAATGTGTACATGAAACACAAATAGAGAAAAATTTAGAAACATCCACAACAACTGAACTTGCTAAAATCTCATCATCTTCATTCATGAACACTAACTAAAGCAACATAAAAATGGTTAGAATACAACTACTCATAACTCGATCAAATCTTCATGTGGATCTTTGAAACTTAATGTGGATAAACTATATATACTCAAAAAGAAACCCTTTAATCCACAACCTTTGATTATCAATGTACTGAACTAACCAACCAACTTCACTTCACTTCACCACTGACAACTTGTAACTTATTTCATTACAATTTTCTCAATATCCTCGACATATACAACTTCTAAGACATTAATGCCAATAGTGGTGACATCAATGACAACCACATATTAGAAACATGACCACAACATCCAAAAATCTCCCCTATTGGCATTGATGGCAACACATGATGTGAAAAACACCATCAATGCAACTATCTATAGGACTTATTCCCCCTTAGGTTTTGACTCTTTTCTCCTCAATTCTTTTACATGACTCTTCTTCCCACATGACTCTTCTCTTTAGATAATTCATATTTTTTCACATGACTCTTCTCCTCATTTGACATCAATGAAAAAGATCTCTTTTCTCCACACAAGCTTTGAACCACATATTTGAACATCTGACTACTACCCCTGAGTAGTAGCCACCAAAACATCAATCTGGATCAAGATAGGACTATGAAATGCACAGATTCTTAGTTCTGATTAGGAGGGGTAATCATCCTTAGCTTCCCTTTGAGAAACTCAAAAATTTCTTTAGGCAATGACTTTGTAAAGATGTCTACAATCTATTCCTTAGTAGGCACATACTCTAATTTAACTTTCTTTTCACTCACCTTCTCTCTCAAAAAGTGAAACTTGATAGATATATGCTTGGCCTTTGAATGCAACACTGGATTCTTAGAAATGTTAATTGCATTTGAGTTATCATAGAATATAGCAATAGGTTCATTATACAGAACTCTGATATCTTTCAACATATGCTTCATCCATAATACTTGAGTACAATTATTAGTAGCATCAATGTAATTTCCCTCTATAATAGACAAGGAAATGGAATTTTTCTTCTTACTTAACCATGAAATCAACTTCTTACCTAAGAAAAATGCACCACCACTACTACTCTTTATGTCATCCACATCACAACCTAATCAGCATTAGTAAAAGTAGTCAAAGTAAGACCATCATCTTTAGGATACCACAACCCAAAATCAATTCTCCCCTTCAAGTATCTAAAAATCCTTTTCATAGCAGTTACATGAGATTCCTTAGGATCAGCTTGAAATCTTGCAACAATGCATACAATATTCATGATATCTGGTCTAGTTTGAGTCAAATAAAGCAATCCACCAATCATTGATTTGTATCTAGTCTAATTTTCTTTCAGAGAATCATCATCTTGTGTCAACTTGCATCTGGTCACCATAGGTGTACCAACTAGCTTTGAATCTTCCATGCCAAACTTCTTTAGCATTTTTTTCACATACTTGGACTGAGATATGAAGATCCCTTTATCTAACTGAGTAATTTACAATCCTAAAAATAATTTTATCTCACTAATCATAGGCATCTCAAGCTAATTCTGCATCTCATCAAAAAACTTCATCCACAAACCATCATCTCCTACAAAAATGATATCATCAACAAAGACTTCAACAATTAAATCTTTATCATGATCAATCTTGAAATACAAATTACTATTAGCAGTACCTTTATTGAATCCAAGCTTCAACAAATACTTGTCCAATCTATAATACCATGCTCTTGAGGCTTGCTTAAGTCTATACAATGCTTTATTCAATCGGAAAACCATATCTCCCTGATCAGTCAATTGAAATCCATCAGGTTGCTCAACATACACCTCTTCTTCTAATTCACCATTTAGAAATGCTAACTTGACATCCATCTAATAAACCTTATAATTTTTGTAAGCAACATAAGAAAGAAATAATCTCACAACTTCAATCCTAGCAATAGGGTAAATATTTTCTTCAAATTCAATTCCTTCCATTTGAGAATATCATTTACACACCAATCTTGCTTTGTTTCTACCAACTTCACCTTTCCCATTTAGCTTGTTTCTAAAGACCCATTTAGTTCCAATTACATTTTTGTCCTTAGGTCTAGGAACAAGAAACCATGTATTATTATTCTCAATTTTTTGTAGTTATTCTTTCATTACTTCCACCCAATGTTCATCTTTGCATGCTTCATTCACACTATTAGGCTTAGTCTTCAAAATCAGACAATATTCTTCTACAATTTTTCTCCTAGTCAGAACACCTTTGTTCTTATCAACTATAATCTAATCTTCTGAATGATTTAGTCTTACATACATTGGAGTCTTAAGATGTTCTTGAACTTTTGGCCCTTGTGATCTCTCCTTTGCACTTTCACTAGTTCCTTCCTCTTGATTTTATTGATTCACCAGAATGATCTAGACTTGATTTTGAGTCTTATTCCCTATGACTGAACTATTATTCTAATAATCTAAATCATATCCATAGGTTCTAGATGGTCTATCTATGTCTTTGTCAACCTTGACATTTGAACTTTCAACTACTTTCCTCAATCTCTTGTTGTAGCACCAATAGGCCTTACTCTTAGTAGAATAACCAAGAAAAATTCCTTCATCACTCCTAGCATGAAAATTTCCTATATCTTCATCTCTTCTGATATAACATTTACTCCCAAAGATCTTGAAATATCTAACAATAGTCTTATGACCATTCCATAGCTCAAAAGGGGTATTACCAGTATCAACTTTGACTTGTACCCAGTTGAGAATGTAAACATCAATACCCACAACTTCTCTCCAATAGATATGAGGAGCATTTTCTTGCAGCATCATAGTCCTAGCAACATCTTGAACTGTCATGTTCTTCCTTTCCACAACTCCATTATGCTAAGGGGTCTGTACGGTAGATAATTGTCTCTTTATCCCATGCACTTCACAAAATGAATTAAAGTAATAGGAAGTGAATTCACCACATCTATCTGATCTCAGAAATTTAATCTTCATACCTATCTTTATCTCAACCATAGCCTTAAAAATATTGAATTTCTCCAGAGCTTCAAATTTCTCCCTCAAGAAAGTAACCCACATCAATCTAGAGTAATCATCAACAAGTAACATTAAGTACATGTCTCCTTGTAAACTTTTAACTCTAGAAGGACAACACAAATCAATATGAACAAGCTCCAACACTTCTTTTGAACAATGTTGTTTTCTCTGAAATGAAATTCTAGTTTGCTTCCCTAACTGACATTCCTTGCATATCGTATTAGTAGGCTTTACCAACTTAGGAATATCTCTCATTCCTTGAGTAGAACTTATCTTGATAATATTATCAAAGTTTACATGACACATTCTCCTATACTACAATCAACTTTCATCAACTTGAACAATTAGAAAACTTTTACTAGCAACATTCAGGTGAAAGATGTTACCTTTCGTTTTTGTATCTGAAGCAATCACATTTCTAGAACTTCCCAATATTCTACACTTTCCATTCTTTAATTGAAGATTGTATCCCTTTTCAACCATCTTTCCAACACTTAAGAGATTATGCTTCAAACCTTCCACATAAAGAAAATCATCAATATTATTTTTACCATCAAGAGAAATGGATCCTCTACCATAGATTACACCAACTTTGTCATCACCAAATCTTACAACACCACCATCATACTTTTCCAGGATCATAAATTTTCTTTTATCACTTGTCATGTGATGAGAGCATCCACTTCAATCACCCATTCATCTTTCTCTTCAAATTTGGCTGTGAGAGCTTTCTCCACATTTGAGCAACTAACAGATTCAATAGGGGCAAGATCATTTTCCTTGATAGAAATAAGTACCCATTTGTCACACCTTCATCAGCAACGTAATAACACTTTCTTTGAAATCTAGGCTTGTTAGGTCTTGGCTTAGGGACTCTTTCTAGACACCTTGATGGAAAATAACCTATCTTATTGCAAGAAAAACATTTAATAGGATATTTCCCTTTATACTTGCCTTCTCCTCTGGCTTCCCTTTTGACAATAAGTGCCTCAAGCTCCTCTAGCTTTCTCTCCTCTTCTTCAATCTCTCTCATTTCCTCCTCATACTTGAATACCTTTCTAGAAGAAATTTCTCCCAGATCATATCTATGTTTATCTCTTCTAGAATTAGTAGCCTTGAATGCAGATTCTATCTTAGGAAGAGCATCACCAAATTCACTCAACTCAAAAGTTGTGTGCTTACCAATCAACATGTCTCTAGTTACATTTGTTATAGTCCAGAGCTTCTCAATAGTAGTGGCTTTGAATTTTTATGTAGTAGGAAAGGATTTAATCACTTTAGCAATAATATTTGATTCTTCCAACTGTCCACAAACACATCTAATACAACACACAAGTTCATTTACTCTTTGCATGAAAGTAGTAATCTTCTCATCATCACCCATTCTCAGCATTTCATATTTCCCTTTTAGAATTTGTAACTTAGCAATCTTCACATTAGCATCACCTTCATACAAAGTTTCCAACACTTTCTAGATCTCACAAGCATTCTTTAGATACATAACATTTGTCATCTCAGAATCAGTCAAATCACTCAACAATGCTTCCTTAGCCCTAATATTATACTCAACATCCCTAATCTCAATAATAATAGTAGGACCATTTTGAGGAATAACATACCTATTGCTTGTAATACTCTAGTAGGATTCACCAATGCATCTCATATGGCACTCCATTCTAGTCTTCCACAGAGAATAATTTTTTCCATCAAATCTTAGACTATCCTTCTTGTATGTCGCCATCCCAGATCACCTCAATTTGTTAAAATTCTTCCAAGGAACTTGCTATGATACCAATTGTTGGAAACACAAGGGAAGAAAACTGAGAGGGGGGTGAATTAGTTGTCATAGAATTCTAAACTTATTCAACTTATTAACCTTATTCTCATATCTGATCAATAACCATAAAAGCATAAATCAACAACCCATTAGAAACACACATAACACCAAGATTTTTTATGTGGAAACCCTGTTAGGGGAAAAACCACAGTGGAGGTTAGTCCACAAGATTATACCATGTTAAAAGTATAAAGAAATGTAAATTGGAATGCACATGCATTCAAGCATACTTCCTAGAGATCACTGCTCAATTACAGAAGGAAGGCTCACTATCTTACAAAATATTTGGATTACATCCACAAGACTTGAACTGAGAAAATAGCATCTACTAATGCCTGATTATATTTTTGGTTAAGCACATAAATACTTCTTCACTCTTCTTCACTCTTCATCACACTTCTTCACACTTTTCTCTACCTTCAAAATATTTAGAACATTAATCGTGCACAACATACATTAAAATGGTATAAAAAATCATCCATATATATTCACAACAAGAAATTACATCACTACATGTTAGCTTCAAAAAAATAATTAAATGAATACAAATAGTCAGCCCAAAACAATAAAGATTATTAATGTGAATCAACCAATGTTGGCCACAACATAGTGAAGACCCAAAATAAAATTCTCAAACATAAACCACCTTCAAAAATGATTCCTTGAAGATCCACAACATGCTACAACACCTTGTTGGCCAAGAACATGAAAACAAAAAAAGAACACACAAGAGAAAATATCTAATCGCGAGTGCAACGATCAATGTGGGCATGCAACACAGATAGAGCATGATCTAGAAACATCCAAACACATCATGAATCACTAGAGAAACATCTGCAACAACTGAACTTGCTAAAATCGCATCATCTTCATTCAAGAACACCAACTAAAATAACAAAAAAACTGTCAAAATACAACAACTCATAACTCGATGAAATCTTCACATGAATCTCTAAAACTTAATGTGGATAAACTAGATATACTTGACAAGAAAAGCTTTAATCCACAACCTCTGATCATCAATGTACTGAACTAACCAACTGACTGAACTTCACTTCACCACTAACAATCTACAACTTATTTCATTACAATTTTCTCAATATCCTCAACATATACAACTTCTAAGACATTAATGCCAATAGTGTTGACATTAATGACAACCACATATCAACAACACAACCACAATATCCAATAGTTTTTCCTCTAAATCCTGATTGCAGGATATCCTCGAGGAACTAGCAACATGACTCTAAAAAAGACAAGACAAGAAAATGATCATGATACGTCATTGCTCCTCTAAATATTGTTGTAAGGATGTCCTCGAGGAACTAGTAGCATGATGACAAATCAAAGGACAAAAGAAAACGTTTGCCAAGTGTTTTCCAAGTGTGTTTAAATGTCAAGTGTTTTGATGTCAAGATGCCAAGTTTGACAAAGTCTAGGTTTGTGTGACAAATGCCAGGTAATGCCAAATTCAGGAAGGATGCATCCTAAATGATGTCAATGTCAAGAGGATCAATTCTCAAATGTCAAGAGAATCCCTCAAAATCCCAAATGACAGTGATGATGCTTCAAAAATACATATCCTAAAGCATAAATAAATGACAAGTTTTTCTTCAGAATGACACATCCGAAGAATAACCAAGAGTTGATAGTTTGAATTGTTATGAAAGTTTGACCAAATTTGACTGACTTGACCATATGCCAGTGTTGACATGCCAATGTAGTTGAAATGTTGGTTAAATGATTGTCAATTTTTTTTTAAGAGTTATCTAATTTGGAATGAAAAATACTTCTTTTGATTTGAAGAAATCTGACATGTGTGATAGTAAATGAACCCTAATGGACTGACCTAGTGCAACCTTGGGGGCTCATCAATTGACAACCTTGCCTACATCATACACGCAGAGACCTCATAGTTCGACGTGACCAATGACTTAGTCTTGATTGATAAAATATTGAGTCATGATTTTATTCTGACAACCTAAAAGGACTAACCTAATGTCTTGGGGGCTCAAAAATGAGCCTTTCCTATGTAGCAAATGCATAGAGACAACATAGTTTGACAAATGACAAAGACTGACACAATTGACATGACAAACTTTGAATTTGTTTTTGGGATTTTTTATGTTAGTTGGATGTTTTGTGTTCTTGACATGTTTTTATTTATTTTTATTTCTTCAAGATATTTTTTGAATTTTAGGGATTTTTTTTGGACATTTTATGATTTTTATGGCTTTTTTCTCTGACATTTTATGATTTTTAGGTCTTTTTTCAAGACTTTTTCAATTGTTGGGGACCATGTGTGAAACCCACTGCATTCATGTGATACAGGTGTTGCCCCTAGTTAGGTTGAGGACTAGCCAAATTGAAGGGGATGGAAAAAGACATGCTCAAGGTGAAAGATGGATGGTATGCAAGACTTGATGCCAACCATTGCCAGCTATAGAAAGAAATAGTGAAACTTTATGACAAGAATTGCAAAGATGTTGGATGACTAGGTATTTATTATGGAAAAAGGTAGATGGAGTGAAAGTATATGACGAAGCAAAGACTGACTACATATAGTGCATGTTTGCTAGATTTTCACCATGGTACTTATCCAAAGTGCCACCAAAGTTTTTTTCACTATTGGAAAAATTATTTCTCTTTACTATTTTTGATATATTTTGATTTTTGTGGTGTCACCAAGACAATTGTTTGCCAAGTTTTCATTAGGGTGACAATTTTTTTTATTTTTTTGGTTTTCAGCCAAGATATCTAATGCTATGTGTAGAATTTGTGGAGATGTAGACTATTGATTGGTTATGTCAATTGTTCACCATCTAGAGTAGCTAGCTAGTAAGCTCCAGTACTGAATGTGGTAGTGATGACATAAGGGGCTAGCCAATTAGGCTCAAACTTGTTAGGCTTCTCTCAGTTAGATTGATTCTTAGGATTCTACATTAAGACCAAGTCACCAATGTCAAAATTTTGGACCATCACTTTCTCGTTATAACTATGGAAAATGAGATTTTGATATGCCCATAAGTGATTCAAGGAATTTTTTCTTCATTCTTCTAACATTTCTAGCTCATGCAGTCGTGCTTGTTGACATTTTTCATCATCAATCAAGCCCTTTATGGAGACTCTAAGAGAGGGAATTTTGACCTTGATGGGAAAGATGGCTTTGGCTCCAAAGACTAAGGTGAAGGGTGTGGCTCCAATAGGCATGTAGATGCTCGTGCGATAATCCTACAAAGAATAGTTAAGTTGTAAATGCCAGTCATGGCCAGCGTCATTGATGGTCTTCTTAAAATTTTTGATAATTGTCTTATTAGACACCTCAACTTGACCATTTCCTTGTGAGTAATAGGGTGTGGAGAAATGGTGTTGAATGTGGAAGCATTCACAAAGCTTATATATGTCTTGATTTTTAAAGGGACGACCATTATTTGTGATGGTGGATTGTGGTACACCTACTGGTAGATGATGTGATTGAGAGTGAACTTGGAAATTTGCTTGTCTATTATATATGTAAGGGGATTGGCTTTGATCCACTTGGTGAAATGCTTAGTGGTGGTGATAATGAATTTATGGCCATTGGAGGAGGTCGGATGGATTTTTCCCATGAGGTTGAGTCCCCATTATGTGAAGGGCCAAGGAGAAGTGATCAACCAAAGTTCTTGTGTTGGTGCATGAATCAAATCACTATGTATTTGGCATTGGTGACATGTTCTTACAAAATCAAGTGCATCTTTTTACATAGTCGGCCAATAATACCCAAGTCTCATGATCTTCTTAGCTAAGGTTGGGCCAATCGAATGAGATCCGCATATACCCTCATGTACCTCACATAAGGTTGTTCACACTTTGTTAGTGTCGAGACATCAAAGAAAGTTATTGTCAAAGTTGTGGTGGTATGAGGTGTCACTGATGATGGTGTAGTAGGTGGCTTTGCAGATAAATGATTTGCATTGATTATTGGAAAGGTTCAGGGCAAGCGTCTAGGATTGAAGGTAATCATATATGCCTTGATACCATGGTGAATTGGGACAAACAAGCTCACAAACCATTTCTAACTTTGGAATATCATATGTGGGAACCAAAAACTATTCCAGTGAGAACTCAAATTGTGGCACGTTGTTGGGAATGTCTAGAAGAGATCCAATCGTATCCATTGCATTCACTACCTTGTTTTGTTCCCTAGGAATTTTTTCAAAAGTGAGCATGTGGAAATATGACTAAAAGCTATCAACCATGTGTTTTTAGGACATCAAATCTTCATCCTTGGTGTCATATTCATCATTTACCTAGTTAATTACCAACTAGAAATCTCCAAAGACTAAAAGTGTTTTTATTTTCTATTTAATAGCCATTTGGAGTCTTATGACAAGTGCCTCATATTCTACAATGTTAATAGTATAGGCAAAGGTGATGTAGAATGAATTAGGAATGGAGTCCCCTTGAGGTGTGATGAAAAATATACCTATTCCTGAGCCATGACCGGCATGAGACCCATAAAAATAGAGCTTCAAAGGTGATTTAGGCTCCACATGAAAGATATATTCATTGGGAAAATCTGCTACCAACAGATGATCACCCTGTACAATGCATTTGTGAGTTGATCGACTATTACTTGTCCTTTTATAGCCTTGTGTTCCATGTATTGTATGTCATACTCACTCAGTATCATAACCCATTTTTCCAACTGACCTATTAGTGTTGCCCGACTGAGGAGATACTTCAGGGGATCAATCTTTGCTACTAGTAGTGTCTTGTGATTTAGCATGCAATGTCTTAACTTCTACATGATGAAGACAATTGCAAGACAATCACATTCAATTGGTATGTATTTGAGTTAATATCTTACCAATGTGCATCTGATGTAGTGTATATCCCTTTCCTTCTCGTCATGATCATTTTTTGCAAGCAATGACCCTAGTGCTAAAGTGGTTGCAAAAATATACAGAACTAGATGATTTCCATTAATGGGTGGCATTGAGATAGGTGATGTCAATAGATAGTCTTTGATCTATTGGAAAGCTACTTGAAACTTATCAGACTATATAAAGGGGTTTCCCTTGCATATTAGATACTAAAAATATTGGCATTTGTCTACTAGTTGTGCGATGAAGTGCCAGATGGACTATAGTCTTGCTTGCAATGTTCTTAGCTCACTAATTCCTTTCAATGAAGGCATGTCCAATATTTCTTTCACTTTAGTGGGATCAAATTCAATGCCTTGGCAAGAAACTATATATCCCCAAAGTTTTCTTTAGGTCACACCGAAGACACATTTCTTAGGATTCAAATGGACCTTGTATTCTTCTAGCCTTTTGAAAATTTTGTCTAGCACATTAAGATGATCGCTACATGTCAAAGACTTTTCCAAGAGGTCATCTACATAGTCTTCCATTGGAGTGTGGATGAGGTCATGAAATATTGTTTTCATGGCTCATTAGTATGTGGCAGCTACATTCTTTAGACCAAAAGGAATAGCGTTCCAATAGTATGTACCCCAATGACAAGTGAATGTTTTTTTGTGCTTGTCTTCTAAGGCAATCTAAATTGGATTGTAACCTAAGAAACCATCCATGAGGGATATCATCTTGTATCTCACTGTAAGGTCCATAATGATGTCTATGTTCAGGAGTGGAAAGTCATATTTTGGGCATGCCTTGTTTAGATTGTGGAAGTTTGTACAAAAGCATATTTGACCATTTGGATTTGTGATAGGTACAAGGTTTGAAATCCAATTGGTATAGTCTATTTATCTTATGAACCCCACATATAACAACTTCTTGAGCTCAGCCTTGACTAACAATGCTATCTAGGGATGCATCTTGCATAACTTTTTTTTGACTAGTTTGGCATCTGGCAATAAGGGAAGATGGTGGAAAACTAGTGTTGTATCCAATCCTAGAATATCGACATAGGACCATGCGAAGTTAATCTTATGTTCTGAGAAGAAATTTGTGTATTCAAGTTTTTCTTCTTCTATCAATGATGCTGCAAAGAGAACCATTTTGGGATCGTCTAGTGTGGCTATATTAACTTATATGGTGTCTTCAATTAGAATTGCCAATTTTTCATATGTAACAAGAAGAAAGTCCAATCCTCCATCCTTGAGATTTTCTAAGGGGTTTTCACCCTTAGATACATCCTTTATTTTTACTTTTGTATTTTCAGAAGGTGCCTTGTGGTTTTCACCTAAAGACGTTCCTTTTTTTTTTTTTATCATTTTTGGGACTAGACAATTGCATAGTCTCCCCAAAGTATGTTGAAAAATCAAGATCTATGGTGAATATAGCTTTGTGGTCCCCATTTGTTATCCCTTCACGGAGTCCCATAATTTTTTTAATAGCTTTTCCATCTTGAAAAATTTCCATAGTGGGTGCGCCTTGTTGATCCTAGTTAATGAGCTATGGGTGGACAAGGGAGATACCATCATCAATGTTGGAAAATGGTGGAGATGATGAACAAAGCATGCAAACTAATGGGGAAAGAGTAAAGACAAAATTGTCATCCTCAAATTCCCATTCAGATTCCATCCAGTAGTCATCTTCATTCGATTTAGGCAAATCAGACTCATTGGAAAAGTAGGGGACAAATGGATTAGAATCACAATCCATAATGTCAAGTGGCCAATCAAATGAGTCAAAATGATGGTCAATAGGTTTAGATGGCCAAGTAGATGAGTCGAGATGATTTTCAATAGGATCAAATGATGGCTTCAGTTTTTCATCATCATGAGGCCAAAAGAGTCTTACCCATTCTTCTCTTTTCAAAGGGACTTTAGGAGGATCTTTAGGGAATCCAACTTTAAACATTTGTTTGAATCTTCCATCAAAAGAAAGATCGCCAAGGTCTAGAAACATGTCATCAAGGAAACAATTGCTTAAGGATCTTTGAGAACCAAATTCCCACTTATGTGAGTTAGTTTTGGTAAAGGAATCTTCAGTTGTCTCAACACTTTCAGAAGCATTCATGCTCACCTGAAAGTACATTGGTACATAGGTTCTCTTCTTCTCGTCTTGTCTTTACCAAGGCCACTAGTTCCATCATAGCCTTTTTCCTTCATCATTTCATAGCCTTTGCCATATTGTCGTACTGGTAGTGGAGGTAGGTCTTCAATCTCTTTGTAGATCTAGCCTGATATGTCTTCAATGTATTCTTTGTTGATTTCTCCCCATTTTGTGAAAGTCATTGTTAAAGGAACCTTAAAAATCTCTTTGGGCTCTAGTTTGAAACAAGGCCTACCATAAGCTTTTGGAGACTTGGGTATTTTTTTGATACAATAGGCCATGTTCAACTTGTACTCTCCACACCATTGGTCTTGGATCTTGATATTAGGGTCAACACTTGGGATGATGGAAGTGGATGGAGTGGTGAAAGTTGAAGAAGTGGACATGGATGGCTTGGCAAGTGTAGATGGGTCAATGTATTTGGAAGAAGAGGATGTCGAAGCTTCATAGTTAATTGGAACTTGGAGTTCATAAATACCTCACAAATTGGTGCAATACTGGAAAGGATCAGGATCCCTTGGTATGGTAATTTTTGTGCCATTGAAAGGAAACTTCAAGCATTGGTGGTAAGTGGATGGTACATCCTTTAAGGCATGGATCTAATGTTGACCAAGTAAGATGTTATAAGGTAGTTCAAGATCTAAGACCTGACATGTTGTATCTACAATGACCGGCCCCACACGAATGGGATGTGTGATAATTACCCTAGAGGAGCATTTCTCATCATCATATGCCTTTATCACAATACTTTTGGTAGCATCAACACAAGCATCAGAGAAGCCTTGTGCTTTGACGAGTTTTAGGGAGTATATATTCAATCTTGCTCCACCATCTACTAAGACTCATCTAACCTTATGTTTATGGATGAAGATGCCAATATGAAGTGTGCCATTGTGAGATGGTTTTAGGTGAAGAATAACATTGCTCCAAAAATTTAATGTGATGGGGAGTGGTCACACATCTCACCATGGCTTCGAATTGGTTGACATCAATGTCATTAGGGACAGAACACTCGTGTAAGGTTTTATTGAGTATGGCTTTATGTGCAGGCGAGATGCATAGTAGCTTGAGTATGGAGATTTGAGCAGGTATTTTTCCCATTTGGTCAATAATATTAAACTATCCTCTGGGTTGTGATTGTTTGGAAGATGGACCAAGTTTCACGATCTTTGGTTGTGTAGTAGGAGGACCAACTATTGTGACTTTTCCCCCATGGGGGGTAACATTGCACTCCAAAGACTTCTTAATGGTGATAGTATTGACATGTTATCAATAGCTCGAAGGTGGTTAATGATAGGTCCACCAAAATAGTCAAAAGCAGTGCAAGTGTAATTGGCTCGATTGTTATTATTATTCTTTGGACATGATGTAGAGGGATTATTTGAACCATGATCTTGCAGTGGGTTTTGATGAATTGTATGGTCTGAGTTTGAATAAAATTGTTGTCTGTCTAGTTCAATGGTACAATTTTCAATAAGATTCTATACAATATTTCTTAATTGTCTACAAGAGGAAGTTTTATGCCCTTTTTCTCGGTGAAAATAACAAAATGCATTATCATCCCACCATGATGGCTTGAATTGACCTAGGTCATATGGATTAGATTCTAGCAATGTGATGACATTATTTTGGAGGAGCTTTTTAAGGACAACTTCAATTAGTTCACCTAAGGTGCTATATGTGATTCTTTCTGGAAATTATCTTGCTTGACATGGTTTCCCTTGGCTTTGATTATTCTGGATGGTGTTTGCAGTAGGTTTTGGTGTGGCCAATGGTGTTTTTTGTGGTTGAGCTCCTTTGAGAGTGATTGCAGGACCCGTCATGTTCACTTCTTTAGCATCAACAATGCCATCATTGGTGATGTGTTTATTTTTAACCCATTATTTGTTTTTTTCATTAGGTTGGTTTGGGTTTATGTTATTTTTGCCATATTTGAGTTCTCCTTTAGCAATAAGGGCATTTTTAAGTTGGACTCCTTTTTCAATGAGGTTTGAAAAAGTGGTGCAACAATGAACTTGTAAATTGTATCTCAATGGGCCCACAATGTTTTGGACAAACATGTTTACTTTCTCTTTTTCTAGTATCTCCACAAGACATCAACTGGCTAAACGTCACCATCTTTGGAAAAATGGGATGAAGGTCTTGCTAGTTTCTTCTTGAGTAGTCATGCATAAATTGGCAATGGTAATGTCAGTGTCACTGTTATAGGCATTATTTTCTATGAATTTATCCACAAGTTCCTCCCATGACTTTATTCCTTTGGGAAAGGTAGCAAACCATTCAAGTGCGGGACCTACAAGACTCCTAGAAAAAAGTTTCATTAGATATTTATGTTCATATGCAACGTCCACGTAGTTGGTTGTAAATTCTCGTATGTGTTCAAGGGGATTAGTCTTGCCTTTGTACTTGGTGAAGTTGGGTACTACATATCCTAGAGGGAACGATGGCATATGTAAAATCATGTCAAATGGTTATGGACATAAATCATATGATGTGTGGGTCATTTTTTTTGACAATTGCATGTTTTCCATTTGTTTTTGTAGGACAACGACTTGAGTCATGAATGCATCAATTATAGGGTTTTTTGTAGCATCACATATGCTGGTAATGGGTATGTTCTAATTTTGGATGTGTTGTTGTGGAATGTTTGATTCATTTTGGTTTGGAATTTGATGGTATTGAGAATTTTGATTAGGAATGTGTTGTGTATGGATGTGTGATGCATATGTAGTAGCATGAGTTCCAATAGTGTTAGTTTGTATTTGTGGAATATGATGTTCTTGTGTGTTTTGATGTCCAAATCGAGTCATGTGTTGTGTTATTTGGTTTCCTTTTCCAAATTGGTAAATGTAGTCATGCAAGATTTTTTTGCTTTGTCTTTGGGGGATATTAGCATTGGTATTGATTTTTGAAGTATTAACATTTGGTTGAGGTCATAGAATAGTGATTCGTCATTTATTTTTCCTAAAGGGGTTCAATGAGTTTGTTCCCATGGCATTAGTTGAGGACCAAATTAAAATATTTGATGATGTTGTTCCCATAGCACTAGATGAAAATCCAAATAAAAGGTCTGATGAATTTGTCCCCATTGTATTGGTTGAAGACCTAAATGTAGCTCCAACAGTTTGTGATGGACTTGCTGATATTTGTGTGATATATTGTGATATGGCTTGTGATATGGTTGATGTTCCCACAATAGATGTTGTGTTGATAGTGTTAGATGTATTTTGAGTGGTAGTGCTAGTGGAAGTAGCATTCATGGCATTGGTTGCATTTTCTGTGGTGGCATCAATGAAGGTATTGTTTGCATTATATTGGGGTTGACTGGTGTTGGAGGTATTGTTTGCATTATGATCAGGATATGTTTCTCTTAAGGTGTTAATGTTAAATTCTCATGGAAATTTAGTCGCTTGGTGTAAAAGCATGGCTAGATATCTCTTTGAATCTTATAAGATTAATTCCTCCACAAAAGGAAGCCATATCAGGATTTTGGGAGGTAGCTTCTAAGTCTTCCATGAATACTTGTCCATTTTCGTCCCTATGTATAAATTGTTCAAAGGGATTGTGTGAGGAAGATTCCATGTTCATGTCACTAAATTGGTTGATGAAAGACCCCCCCATGTTTGTGTTTAAGTTCATGTCATTAGAAAATTTGTAGGGGTTGTTGTCTTGTCCCAAAGGGTCCATTTGTCTTCTTTTGCTTTAGAGCCTAGTCTCAACCATATAAGGATTTTCTCAAATGATGGAGTGATGATGAGCACTAAGTCAATGAATGGGGATGATATGACACTATGTTTTTGGATTTTTGGAATAAGTGATGCAATAATGATAATGTTGTCTAAAGGTTATTTCAAATGCAAAGTGAAAATGAGGACTAAAATGAAAGGTATGACACTATTGTTTTTGGATTTTTGGAATAAGGGATGCAAAGTGATAATGAGGACTAAAATGAATGGTGGAGTACTAAAATGTTTTAAGGTATGAAAATGCAAAGGTCTAAGTTGCAACCAATTTTGATGGACTTTTAGTAAAGGTTTATTAACCATTCAAAGCTTGGTCAATGTCTCAATTTGGATTATCAAGGGAATTTTTGGTAGGACTAAATGACAGGACAAGATGACAAAGTGAGGTTTCCTAACTATAATTATGAGTTGGAAAGGTCTCATAAAAGGACAATGACTAAAGGAAATTATTTTGACTTATTCCAATGATAACCCACTTTTGAAGGAAAAGATTTTGCAAGGTATGGCAAGTTTTCCTATGCCAAAGTCTACAAAAATGAGGACCTAAGGGCTGGTTTATGCTAAAAATGATGATGGCTACTAAGATGCAACCAAAAATTTTCAAAGGTGTTCAACCTATGGTAAAATGCAAGCTAAAAGATGCAAGAAAGGAAGATTTGAGCAATTATTTTTCTGATTTTGAGCAGAGGCCACTGGAGATAGATGTTTGGCAACAGATTGAAAATGTTTGGTCTTGGATTTTGGACAGTGATAGTGGTTTTTCTCAATGATAGGAAATGGCTTCGTTTTAGGTGGAAAATGTGTTGCAGTTAATCAAATGCATTGCATTTTAAGTAGATGTGTTGTATCAGGTCGCATATGTAGTTCAGAAAGTCAATTGTGTTTTTCTAGAAAGAAAATGTGTTGTAATATAGTTAGATGCATTGTTTAAGCTAGCAAATGCGGTTTAGCAGGTAAATTGCATAGAAAAAAGTCTTGGATGCATTGTAGAATGTATGAAGTTTAGTTTTTTCTTGTAATTTTGGTAGATTTTGGAAAAAAAATTAGTTTGGCTATGTTTTTACAAATTTGTGAAGGATTTTTATTTGTTCATTGGTTAAAAAAATACTTGGAAAACACATGGTTTTGTCTTTGTTTGAAAAAATCACATTAAAGACAAGCAAAAACCTAAGGTTGGAATGGAAAGCACCTTAATTCAAATGTTTTATTATTTTCAAAACACCAAATGACAATTCCTAACTTAAGAAAACATGAAATGGTTCATTTTAAGAGCAACAAAATAAAGGATTCATTTGTGTTCTGTTTAAAGCGCTAAATAAGAGTTTCTAATTTAAAAAAGCTTGAAATGGTTCAATTTTTAGAAACACCAAAATGAAGTGTGCATTTTTCTTATTCTTTTTAAAGCACTAAATGACAATTGCTATTTTAAGAATGCTTGGAAGGGTTCATTTTAAGAGCACTAAAAACAAAGTGTGTTTGCTTCTTTTTATGCACCAAAACAAATATTCCTAACTTTAATAAAAAAAATGTTTGTATATTTGGAGTGCTTTGACCATTCATCTTCTCTACAAAAGACAAGTTAATGGGTTTTAAACCCTACATAGAAACATGTTAGCACCTATTACACATTCAAAAATAGGCATATGTTAGCAAAAAATTAATTACAAAAGTGCAAATCCCATGCATAGGTCTGTGAGAGAAAATGCTCAGAAATCATAGTCAAATGTCCCCCTGTCAGAATAAAATGCTCAAGTTTCAGAGCAAGTGTGCCCCTATCATCAGTTAAATGGAAGGAAATAAAAACAAGCACAAAAAAAAATGTCAAATGCACAATTCTCGTGGAAGATGCTTGGTTTTTAGAGTCAAGTGTGCAGTTTTCTTGACAGGTAATTGAGAATTTTTTTGGGAGAGTGTGTGAAAAATTATTCAAATGCTATTTTGGGAACTATAACTTAAAAAAATGGCCCATAGAATTTTTTTTGTATGGGACAAGTAGTCCCACCAGGCATGCAAGAATGTGTGAAGGGGAAATCATAGATGCAAATGAGCTAAAATGTGCTTGAAATCAAAATCTAATCTAATTGTAACTTAGGGAAAATTTTTGGTTAGCATTATAAAGCATAAACAAACTAAACCCTAGCTCAAAAATGAAGAACAATAGAAGAAAATAGCATAAAACAAAGAACAATCTCACCAATTCTTCATGCCCTCTGTGAATCACCTTCATTGCACCTTCTCCATTTGCTACAAGTAGATATTTTCCCTCAAATTTTTGATGAGTAAATATGACCTATGACAAGCCCTAAGCAAATATTAAATGATTCAAGTGTTGTTGCAATGTACTCAAAAATGCAAAGCATGAAGTCTAAAGTCTGAAGTCTAGAATAGCCAAGCATGAAGTCAAGAGCATGAAGTCACAAACTCAAGAGATGTCCAAATGAGGCTAAAATTTCCCTTTTATAGAAAGGCCAATTTTTGATGAATGACTAAGATTGTTAGATGAGAGATTCCCTAAGATCAAAGGTTGAAATTAAATGTGAAAACCAACAATTAGGGTTAGGGAAATATTAGGTTAAAATTTGAAATGGAGGGCTAAGATTTGATTTTAGAAAAATCAAATCAATGGACATACATGCATGTGACAAGAGGAAATATTGGGTATAGAAAAAGAAAAATTTGGAGAATCAAATAATAATTTGAAATTATTTGATTTAAAGATAGGGTTGACCTTTTTAATTAAAAAATGATTTAATTCAAAAGTGGTGGGACCATGTGATAGTAAATTATTATTTTTAAATTATATGCTTGGAAATTAGAAACTGGACAATTTTAAATAAATTCCTTTATTTAAAATTAGAAAAGGCCAAGGTGGATAATAATTAAATAAATTATAGGAATTTTTTTAATTATAAGAGGACATAAGACATTAATGATGTATTTAAATAAATAAATAAAGTTAGGAATTTATTTAATTATAGAGGGACATAAGAAATTAACAACATATTTAAATAAAATAATTGTAATTTATTTATTTAAATAGTCAAGTGGAATAAAAGATGTCAATTAATTAAATAATTAAAAATTATTTAATTAATAGTTGAATTGAACCATAGAACATAATTAAATATTTTAATTATGTTAAGAAGAGATATGGAGAAAATAAAGTTCACAGGCCTAGGTCAATTTTATGTGTCTACACTAAGATAAAGAAATGTATAAATATAGATTTAATCCTACACTTATGAAATGAAATATTTAAAGTATTGAATTCAAGAACATGAAGATACACTACATAAACAAATGAATTCAATAATAAAACCATTACCCATCTCATATCAGAGTGTGTTTGCCTGATGTTGGATTGCTCATATGACTGTGAAGCCTCCATAGTTCATGTGAAAAAGCTTGAAGAATGATGTTTGATGGTGGTTGTTGGAAGAAATGTTAAAGCTCTAATGGTGGTTGTGAATGTCGATAGTACTTCGTTGTGCAAATGATATTGAATCTTTGATCTTTTTTTGTGAGGAAAGAGGTTTCTTATATAGAAAATAAGATTCGAAATAGACGATCGAGATTAAACAAATGTTAAATCAAGATCAACAATTGAAAGGTGTTGAGAGGATTTAGACATGAGAAGATTGTGCAAAGTATATTGCAAAATTTGTGTGATTGAGGAATAGATTGGCTAGTCAAGAATTAGATTAATCAGTTAGGATTTAGATTGATCAGTCAAGATTTAGATGGATTAGTTAGGAGTTGATGGCTTAGTATGAAATTATAATTTTCTCAATCAGAAAGTGGTTGAGGATAATTGATTAATTGATTTAATTAATTAATTCCTTTTAGGAATTGAATGTGAAAATCAAGTTTGACTTTTACAAATGAAGCTGCATTATTTTCATTTGATTTTTTATGATGTTTTGAATAGTTTCATTTAACTGTGAAAATTTGGAGGGAATTATTGGCAAGAGACACTACACATATTTCATGGTGTTTTCATTGATGCAAACCCTTGTTAGCTAATCGATCCGTACATTACAATTTTCTCATGTTGG
>VDFB02086081.1:240337958-240410729 GCA_007258455.2 Sequoia sempervirens
GAAGTTCTGAGTTCAGCATCTGTGTAATCAGTAGATGCTTGCTAAGGGAGCCCACTTAGTAAGTATCTATAGTTACTTAGTTAGATGTTCTTTTCTGCTGATATCCAGTTAGCTTTCATCTTTTGAAGTTTTTACGCAAACTCAGTCTTACACTGCTCCTGCAGCATAGAGAGTCCATCCCTGTGACTGTTCCTGCAGCATAAGGCCAGTTCATGGTTTGTGCTTCAGTTGTAGCTATTACAGTTTCTGTTTTAATCAAGCATAGTTGAGTTAAAGAATTCTGCATTACCGTTAAATGGCTTAGATAGAGATTTCTTTCCGATTATGTATTTTGCTGGATTTGAGCTAAAACAAATTCCGTGCATATATTTTTGCTCGCCATTTAAAGTCGTCCACTGGTTTGACAAGTGATAAAAGCGTCCCGCGAGAGGATATTAGTCACTGTCGGAATGTCAATTCCCAAGAAATTTTTCACTGTGATATTCATATCCTTTTGTGAGTGTGAGCCATTTTTGGCGCCGTTGCCGGGGATGGTGTCTAACTAGGAGTCTGACAAAGTCATTTTCAGCATTAGTTTAGTCTGTTAGTCAAAAAATTTCAAAATCTTTCAAGCCGTTATTCACCATATTGCATGCATAGAAGAAGAAGAGACGCACTGGGAAGGTTCCTCCCTGAAAATTTGTTTATTGAACTACCATTTGACCCAGCTGATAACGAACCTGAGGAAAACCCATTTGCTCTGCTATTCCAGCACCCAAACATGGAAAATAATCCACCTAATAATCCACCTCCTGCATTTGAGTTTCCCATTATTCCCCAACAAGATATTGATAATCTTAAAAACATTCCCTCTTCCTTGCTTCCAAAGTTTTATGGCCTGGTCACAGAAGATCTAGAAACTTTTCTGTTTGAATTTGATGTCCTCTGTCACAGTTATGACTACAACACCGATGCTCATAAACTGAAGCTATTTCCTTCCACTTTGAAGGAGGGAGCTCTCAGATGGTTCATGAGTCTGGGAAGAGCCGTTGTAAATAGTTGGGCAGCCATGCAGACGAAATTTCTTGAAAAATATAAAGAATATTGTAAGAGTGCCAGCAAAGGTGATGACATATTCCGAATTTAGCAGAAGGAGGATGAAAGTCTGGAAGACTATATTTCAAGGTTTTTGTTTTCATTAAAAAGAAACTCAAACCATACTCTTAACGAGGACTCTCAGAAACTACTCTTTCTAAGGTGAATCAGTGATGCCTGTATTGACGCCCTGGACCTAATGGGAGGAGGTGATATAACTCAACTGCCTTGGGATGATATATAGAAGATATGCCTTAACTACTCTCGAGCAATAGTTAAGAAAGGTCGAGGTCATCATGCTTCAGTGGGGAAGTCTTCTTCTGGTGGAGTTTCCCGAATGGAGATCACAAATATGCTATCTGATTTCAAGTAGGACATCATTAATAATATGGCTACACAATTGGATACTATGCAAGCTTGGAAAAAACATGCAAAAGCTGAGGTAGCTTTGGCTGAGTTCTGTCCCTACTATAGACAAAAGAAGCGTGATTGCAGATGCAAGATGGTGGCTAATCTAGAAGCCAGACAACTGCCTACTGACTTCAAACCAGTGGAAGGTGATGATGATCAAGTGTTCTTTGTTGCACAAAGGAGACCATGGGCCCAAAGGCAAGGTATGCCTCAAGACCCTTTAACTTTTGGTAATCCCTATTCTAGCTATAATAACCAATGGCAACAAGCATATGGACCACCACCACCATGGAATCTGCCTCAACCAAGCTGGCCTAATTATCAAACCCCGCAGTGGCAATCTCCTCAAGGAGGTTGGCAGTAGCCACAAGGTCAATGGACCCCACCTTCAGGAAATTGGCAACAAAATCCTCAATGGAGAGGTCCTCAACAATGGCAAAACCAGTCTCCTGGGTTCACCGCAGCTCCTGACCACAACAAGGGCCCTTATGCGCCTCCTGCGGCTACCACAAATCACGGACCTCAAAACTAGCGCCTATGCCTTGACATTTGCCTAATCCCAATAATAAGCAACAGCTGACAGCCTCTGCTTGACCCTATGTATATTTCTGAAGCCAACCAATATCAAACTTATGCCTTAAATGTTAATGACATCCATCTGAGGTCTGGAACTACTTTACCTGCTCCCAAACCACCTCTGATTACAGAAATATCTGATTCACCCTTTGAAGAATCTAATGCACCTGTTGTTTCCACTGAACACATGCCTATACCCGATATAGTTTCTATGGAACCTGTTCTGCAGAGACAAGATAAACCACCTTTTCCTCAGAGGTTACAAAGTACTGAATCTAAACTCATGGAAGAACCCACTTTTGATATACTAGATCATCTCAAGAATGTGCAAATTCAAATCCCTTTGTTTCAGGCTATTAAAGATGTTCCCATTTTTGGAAAAGCTATTAAAGAAGCCTGTTTGAAGAAGCCTGGATGAAAGAAAAAGGATCCCCAAACAATTCATGTCTTAGGGAAATTGGCTGATATAATATTGGGAAATGTAGTCATTCCAAAGTATATTGACCCTAGAAGCCCTGTAGTACAGATACATATAAATGGCCAAGTTGTAAAAAATGTTTTGATTGATTTAGGAGCTGCCATTAATGTAATGACAAAGCATACTATGGACTCCTTGAATATTTCAAACATTAGGTCTACACCCACAGTTCTGCATCTTGCAGACAGCTCCATAGTCAAACCTGATGGGATGATAGAAGATGTAATTGTCACTCTTGAATATTGGGAGTATCCTGCTGATTTTACAATATTATCAGTTAAGGCAACTTTAGGAGGGTATCTAGTTATCCTTGGTAGGCAATGGTTAGCAACTGATGATGCTTTTATAGAATGTCGTTCTGGAGATATGACCATTTCTGATGGGCAGTCCACAAAGAAATTGGCTTTGTATCCGCCTGCTAAACCTCAACCAGATTTGTCCCAACCTGTTTGGCCAGATGTGGGAGAAGAAACTGAAGAAGCCAATTTTTTGGCTCAATTGATGATGCTTCAAAATGATCCATTCTCTCAACTTCAAAGTGAAGATGCTTTGCTTTTTCAAAATTTGCAATTCAATCTTGATACAGATAATTTATCTGATCCAAGTGACAGTCAGCATCAATGTTTCCTGCAGCAGCTAGATTCCGAGAGTTCATTGCCTAAACTTCTGACAATTTTTCATAACTTGCTTCCACAAGAGGTACAAACATTACCTGTTGATTCTATGAGTAATCTCATTAAGCAGATAGAATTGTCTCCAGATCATTATTTGAATGTTAATAGCAAGTTGTCTCAGTCTCAAGAGGATGACTTATTAAAAATGCTACAAGAACAGCATAAAGCTTTTGCATGGGAATATGGAGACATGCAAGGAATCGATCCTCAAGTCTATACTCATAGGATATATATCAAAGAAGATTGTTCACCAGTTAGAAAACCTCAGAGAAGAGTAAATCCAGCACTTAGAGAAATAGTGAAAAATGAACTTCAAAAGTTGCTTGATGCTGGTTTTATTTACCCAATTTCTGACAGCCAATGGGTTTCTCCATTAGTCATTGTCCCCAATAAAGGAGGAAAATGGAGAGTATGTGTAGATTATAGAGAGTTGAACAATGCCACTAAGAAAGATCATTTTACATTACCTTTTGTAGACCAAGTACTAGATTCACTGTCTGGTAAAAGATATTTTTCCTTCTTAGATGGTTACAGTGGGTATAATCAGATAAAAATTACCCCTGAAGATCAAGACAAGACCACTTTTACCTGTCCATGGGGAACATTTGCTTATTTGGTCTTGCCTATTGGCTTATGCAATGCACCAGCAACATTTCAGAGAGCAGTAATTAGTATATTTGTTGATATATCTCATGAATGTATGGAGATTTATATGGATGATTTCACTACATATGGAGTCACATTTGAAGAAGCACTGGTGAATTTAGAAAAAGTATTAAAAAGGTGTAGAGAGCAAAATTTATCTCTAAACAGTGAAAAGTGCTTTCTAATGATGGAAGAAGGTATTGTTCTAGGTCATCATATTTCAAAGAATGGAATTCAGGTTGACCCTGCTAAAATTGAAGTTATTCAGAATTTATAAACTCCTGCAAAACAAAAAGATGTTAGAAGTTTTCTTGGTCATGCAGGGTATTATAGAAGGTTTATAAAAGACTTTAGTAAAATTACCAGTCCACTTTATGCTTTGTTAACAAAGGATTCCCAATTTGAGTGGACCGAGGCCTGTGAAAAATCCTTCCTGCAGCTAAAGGACATGCTTACCAAAGCCCCTGTTCTTCAAGGTCCAAAATGGAACCTGCCTTTTCACATATATGCTGAATGCCTCTGATTTTGGTATAGGAGTAGTTTTAAGTCAAACAGAAAATTCAATTGAGCATGCTATCTACTTTATCAGCAAAAACCTTTAAGGTTCTGAGCTCAACTATACTGTTATAGAAAAGGAATTGCTTGCAGTAGTATATGCTTTGAATAAATTCAGGCATTATGTCACAGGTTATCAGATATTTGTCCACACTGACCATGCAGCAATCAAGTACCTGATGAACAAACCTGCCATTTCTGGTAGATTGGCACGATGGCTCCTGTTGTTACAAGAATTTGATATCACAATCATTGACAAACCAAGAAGAGCTAATGTCGTAGCTGACTTTTTATCAAGACTTCAATCAGCTGCATCTGAGGAACAAGAGGTCATTGATGATAGATTTTCAGATGAACACTTGTTTTCCATTGTTGCACATACACCCTAGTATGCAGATATTGCTAATTATCTGGCAGCAAACAGAATACCGGCTCATTTTTCCCAAAAAGACAAGAAGTTGTTGACAGAGAAAAGTTTCAACTTTACCTGGATTACCAATTGTCTGTTTTATACTGGCCCTGATAAAGTAATGTGAAGATGTGTAAGAGAAGATGAGACTTATGATATCTTGCATGCCGGCCATGATGAACCATGTGGAGGGCATTTTGCAGCAAAAAGAATAGCAATGAAAATTCTTACAACAGGGTATTACTGGCCAACATTACATAAGGATGTTGTGGCCTATACAAGGAAGTGTGACAGATGCCAGCGTATGGGAAGACCAACTAAGTCAGATGAAATGCCACTATATCTGTAGGTAATAGTCACCCCTTTTGATAAATGGGGGATGGATTTTGTGGGACCAATTGATCCACCATCAAATGGAAAGTCATATATTCTAGTTTGCACGGATTATGTCACAAAATGGGTCGAGGTAAAAGCTATGACTAATGCCCGAGATAACAAAGTTGCTAAATTTTTGTATGAACAAATTTTCACCAGATTTGGAGTTCCCAGAGAGCTTGTAACTGATCAAGGAGCTTAGTTTATGTCAAATCTGATCACTGCACTTATGAATGACTATAAGATCAAACACAAGAAGTCCAGCCCCTATCATCCTCAAGCCAATGGTCAGGCGGAGGTAACAAACAGAGAAATTGAAGCAATCCTCACAAAGACAGTGCAGACTCATAAGAAAGACTGGAGTAATAGACTTCCTGAAGCAGATTGGGCTTACAGAACTACATGGAAAACAACAACTGGGTTTACACCTTTTGAGTTGCTCTATGGGAAAACAGCTATGTTACCCATTGAATTTGAACATAAAACTTTGAGGACAGCTCTTGAACTCAACATGGACTTATCTGAAGCACAGAAGGACCGTCTCCTGCAGCTAAATGCTTTGGACGAAATGAGAAAAGCCGCCTTGTAGCATACAGAAGTAATCCAACAACAGAGAAAGAGATGGCATGATCAACACATCAAAAACAGAAAATTTTCTACTGGAGATTGGGCCTTGTTATATGATTCCAGGTACCAAGAAAACCAGGGTAAACTCACAACACGCTGGCTTGGCCCCTATGAGGTTGAAAATGTGTTTGACAACGGAGCTGTGCAGCTGGTCACAATTGATCCAGTCTGTTTCAAATTGCTCGTCAATGGCCACCGACTCCGACTGTACCATAAGCCAGTTTCCAAGGAAGACTTCATGAAGCAGTTCATTCAGGTTCCTCCCGCTACTCTTCCTGCAACCGAAGGCTCTGGCCTTTCTCCTGCAACGTTCCTCTAATTTTCAAAAAGAATGCCCATAATAAAGGTTTTCTTTTTAAGAAAACCCCTTTTCTCCATTTAAATTTATCGCCCCCACCTCATTTCTTTATCTTCTATCCATCCATTCCATCCATCCATTTCATTCATACATTTCATCTGCCCACGTCACCCATCCACTTCATCCGTCTGCATCAACCTTAATTCAGATATCTTTCCAACTTGTCAATTCATGCAGCGACGTCATCTTTCTTCACACGTACGTGCAATTACTAAAGGTACGCCATATCTTTTCATATCGCATATTTGATTTATTTCATTCCATTCAATTACTGCTATGCATGTACCGGTCATTATCACCTGAATCTCTACCTATTTTTTAGTACATGTGAGGACACATGTCATCTTTTAAGTAGGGGGCGGGGTAATTCATCGTTTGAAGCCTGTCTTTTCGCCGCTGCCATAACTGCAAAATAATCTTTCTTTAATATATTTTTGGTACTTTCCAAACGTGATTGCATGACCTTCTTTAATGCATCTTTTTCTTGCAAACTACGATTAAGACTGCTTGTTTAAGAAAGTTCATTTTTGGAAAAAAGAAAGAAATGTGGCGGCCTGACGGAGAAAAATCAGAGCAGAAAAGGAAATAAAGAATTTGAATCTTCAGCAAGAAATTGAGTTCAGCTAGAAAAACTGCAGACATGGGTGGTCAGTTGGTACGACATGAGCCTGTAGCTCATGAATTGTTGTTGCAAAACCCGCAGACTACCCAAGCATTTAGCCTCTGTGGATGGTTAAATTATTTTCTGAGTTTAAATGATTTTGATGAGGAGGCTGCGACAGAATTTTTGAGAACACTTTCTGAAGGGGAAGCCACCGTATGGGGACTAACAGTTGTTGCAACCGAAGACAAAATTGCTGAGGTAACCGGGATCCCAGCCGTTGGAGAAAACTTTTCTTCAGATGCTGCAGCTGCAAGGGCTGAATTTTTGATGCCTACTGATGGACCACTGGACATCTCCAAGCAAGGATGCAAGCGAGTGTCACTACATCTTCCATATTCATAGTATGCCACTTATATAATGAGGTATTTAACCTGTGAAGGCCGTTTTTCTTATCTGCATTCGCATCATTTTAAATTATTAAGCCATATAAGGCATGGGTTGGCTGTGAATGTTCTGAATTTCTTGTTAAAGTTTTTAGAGCAAAGTGCCCATGGAACTCAACAGGGGAAAGATAACTCTGTCACTCATCATGGCCTTATTAAATTGCTTATTGAGCGCTCTTTGAGAGACGTTTCACCTCTCCTCTGGCAACAATTTGTTGCCCAAAAGAGTTTACAACCTCCACAACCCCCTAGGGTAATTACCCCATGACCTCAAAGAAAGAAGAAAGAAATTGCATCTACTAGTGGAACAGGGCAAGGGTCATCTACTCCTGTAGCACCCGATCCTGTAGCTGTCACAGCTGAATCTTCTGCTAGGGTACAAACTAGGTCTGCCGCTAGGAGGGAGAAAGGAAAATCAAAGGCAGAAGGGTCCCCAGAATCTAACCCTCGTTCTCAGAAAAGGCAATGCTCCTCTCCTGTAGCACCTTCCCCTGCAGCAGATTCTCCTACAACAACAGCTGTTGATATTACCAGTTCACCATCATCCTCTGGTAGGGCAGAGCCCCCTGAACAAACAAGAAAAAGAAAAGCTACCGGAACACCCCCTGCAGCCACATCAATACCAAGAAGGGTTTCCACAAGGAAACAATTTAGGGCCTCCCCTGTTTCACCGCAACCTGAGGTGATTGTAATTTCAGAAGGATCTGTTGAATCTGAGAATGCTGCTCAGAGTTCGGTCGTTCCTGAAGAGGAACAAGTAGAGACAAAAGAAGCAGGGCATAATGGGCATGAGTTGCCAAGTCTTGATGATCTGGTTAATGCTGCTATGCAATTCTCGGAGGAAGCTCAGACTTCTTCACCGCAGCAACAAGAAGAATTTATCCTGCAGCAAGAACAAGAACAGGCTGAACAACTAAATGTGCCTAATGAAGTTATATTTCATCCTGCAATGTGTAAAGCCATTGTTGTGTATAGGAGGACCTTTTTAATTGAATTTCTAGAATTTGTTAAAAATAATTGGGAAACAGTTACACTGCAAACTGTGACTTTTCGACACATTGCCCAGACTGATATGCAACAAAGTCTGTGGCAAATAGAAAAGAAGAAATTGAAAAAGAAAATTGAAAATCAGAAACAGGAAATTGCTGAATTGAAAGCAAAAATGGATGAAATGCTAAAGGTAACCGGTCAAATTATGGAATGCAGACCGCCACCCAGAGTTTATGCTCTGTGCCTCAAAGAACAGTTTTTATGGTTTCAATTGATGAGAATTTCTAGAAACCAAGACCCCATAATTCATTCTGCCAAAGAATTTTATGAAGCATATCAAGCAGCCCCTAACTGGTTAAGGAATTCTCTGTGTGAATTCTATTTGCATGGCTTTTTAATACCACTTGAAACAGAATGGAATCCTCTTCCATACATTGGTGATATTCATTTGAGAGCATTCATGTCATGGGCAGCAAATGAGGTGAATTATGGCAGACAGTGGGAAACGTATGAGGAAATTGAGAAAACAGAGCCTGTCCCATTACGCTCTCAAAGTTCAAACCCACATGCAATGCTGAAAGATTGGTTTGCATTGACATATGGTATTAATAATGTTTCAGCCAGAGCAAAAATATTTGACATCAGAAAGCAAGTATATGATGAATTCCAGGCACAGCAATATTCATTTTGGAGATTAGCATATACCAGAACTGAGAAAAGATGGGAAAAATTGACTGTTGGGTTAAGAAAGTCAGAACCACATGGTCCCCTCAACTTTACAGCTGCACTCAAACGAACTAGCAGATATATTCAATTGGGACTTCAAACAAGATTTGAATTGTGGCTGCCACTGACATCCAGACCCCCTGTGCTAATGTGGCCCCTGTATCCTCATCAGCTACAAATCTTAATAGTGAATTAGAAGACCGCAGATATGAAAGGTGTCGGGATTTCAGAGGATTCTATTACAGGTTTGGACATCCATTCAAGAGTCATGCAGCCACTACTGACTTCAGAGAAATCACCAGGAAAGTTAATGCTGGAGGACCAGCATTGGGCTAAGTAGGGGGCAGTGATGAGCCTAAAATATGCTCATAATTTGATGATATGATAAACTTTTAAATGATTTCATTTTTGTTATTTCATGGCTGTTTAAACTTTGATGAAACCTTTTATGGGGATATCCTGTAGCAAGACACTTTTATATTCCTGCAGCCTATTGTGTTGACTTGATTGCATTTATTGCCCTGTTGACTCCCGAAAATGGCTGGTATATCGTATACAGTTTTTAAATGGTGAAGTAGATTTGAAATGTGTGATTAATGAATAGATATCGTGTATGTACCATATGCCTCTTCTTGCGCGTCTGTTACCTTTTGTTTCGCAGTTGTTGAAAGAATGATCGAGTCAAGCGCAGCCGATCTCGGCCTTAAGTAAAGCCCATTTCCTGCACGACTTTGAGGAAGCTCCGCCAAAGACTCTTTGACGAAACTGATTTGGAAAGATTTTTAATGAAAAGTCAATCTGGAGAGAGTGGAGCGCTAGATTCTCTCTGAATCGGGTTGAACACATAAATTCATTTATGAAGTTTGTTCCTTGATTTAGGGATATACTTTACTTCCACGTCTTTCTTTGATGAAGTTAGTTAGTTAGTTGTTCTTTTAATTTAAAAATAAGATACTCCTCCTGCGCGAGGTGGTGATAGAAGAGAAATAGAATGAGTAATAGATGATTTTTAGGTAAGATAGAAACAGAGTAGCAGAGATCATGTAAGAATCAGTATGATAATGAAAGACAAAATCTGTTTGACCAGAAGCAGAGTTTGTTGTTAGTTTTCACACCAACAAGACAATGTATTTCATTTTGTCTTCATAAATAAAGATCGATGAAGTTTTGAGTTCAGCATCTGTGTAATCAGTAGATGCTTGCTAAGGGGGCCCACTTAGTAAGTATCTGTAGTTAATTAGTTAGATGTTCTTTTCTGCTGATATCCAGTTAGCTTTCATCTTTTAAAGTTTTTATGCAAACTCAGTCTTATACTGCTCTTGCAACATAGAGAGTCCATCCTGTGACTGTTCCTGCAGCATAAGGCCAGTTCATGGTTTGTGCAGTCGTAAAATTCGGTTTCTGTTTTAATCAAGCATAGTTGAGTTAAAGAATTCTGCATTACCATTATGTAGCTTAGATAGAATTTCTTTCCAGTATGTATTTTTGCTAAGATTTGACTAAAACAAATTCCTAGTGCATATATTTTGCTGTGCCATTTAAAGTCTACGTCCCCTGGTTTGACAAGTAAATGAACGTCCACAGAAAGATATTAGTCACCTGTCGGAATGTCCAATTCCTAGGAAAGTTTCACTGTGATATTCATATCCTTTTGTGAGTGCGAGCCAATGCATCCCAATAATGATAATTGAATTCAAATTAAGGATGTGCAACAAGTGTATAAAAAATACCAAAGATGCAATTGAATGATTTGTGCTAGATTTTTATCGATGAGGATTTTCATGTAATGGAGATGATGTAGGAAAATATATTTAGACTAGAAAATATATTAACCTAAACTGAACTTGATAGATGAGGAAAGGATATGATGGATGGAAAGGTTCCTTGAATATCAAATCTACATTAGCCCAAAAGGAGTGAAGAGATGATGAAATGATTAGGAAATAATGAAAATAATTTGAGACTAACATGTTGGTGTCATCCACCTCCCAGGGGCAACATCTGCAACATAAACCTTCATTGAAAATGAGAGAGGCAACAGAATTCCATTTCACCAAAAATAATAGTGAATAAAATTAGATGCTAAATTACATATTATACAGGCTTTTCAAAGTTGTGAAAAACACAAACAGGTGAAAAACTACCCTACGAGAAAAAACTAATTACCCCTATACATTAAAATTTAACACATTAACACCCCCCCTTAAGTGAAAACTTAGGGAGAATGAAGATACAAAAAATGAAGATGCAATATGGGTCCCAACTACACAACCATGTTAGGTACCCATTTACAACTACAAAAAAAATTCTCTTATAACTAGATAAAAGGAGAAAAAACTTGTGGGTAAAAACCCCTCTCCAAAAGAGAGAAAAGAAAAGAAAATTATGCATGGATGGAGGACTCAATCACACCCCCCAAGGACTACATACATCATGTATATATAATAAATAGACCCCCATAATAGGGAAAGAGAGAGACTATATAGCCCCCCTACAATGTGTAATCACTTATAAAAATGGTAAGTGCCCGAAGACAAAACACAATTCAATGTCAAAAAATAACTTGTATCCCTTTTGGAAGAAACAAAATCAATTAAAATTGTTGGAATTCTTCCCACTCCGGATAGGAATTGAAAGAGAGAAGCATGAAAATGTAGGATGATGTTTCTAAAATCTACTCATGTGTTGCCAAGACCTTGGAAGGTGACTTCTATGAACCAATTAGGAACTTTCCCAATCACAAAAGGAGGTGACAAAAATGGTACCACTGGAAACTCATTTTGAACATTCTCCAGAGACTGAGATGGAGTGACAACAGTGCAAATTTTTTCATCAAATAGGAGGGATATACCCTCAAATGTGTCTTCCAAGTTAGAAATGTGAGATTTCATGAACAATGAAGCAATTTCTAGAAAATATGAATCCCAATTAGGAAGACAATGAAATACTTATTGTAATGAATCATTGGACATGCTCAGTGAATCATCAACACAAGATAAATGGCCTTGTTGAACAGGAATTATCGGAGCCTCAATCAATGAATTTGCACAATGAATCACTAAAGGTGAAGGTACATCAACTATCCCTTATGGAGAATAAGGAGCATCTAAAGAACCCTCTCATCCTCATCTAAAGAATCAAAGTATTCCCAAACTTCAAACTCATGCATAGTAGTGTGATCATAGGGTATCTTTTCTAAAAAATGAAGAGCCACAAGACAATCTGAAACTGGATCATCTAGGAATAGTTGAGTATCAGGATCTCCATGTATTTCCCAAATTTTAGTCCAAAGAATATGAGGACACTCAAAATGATCAATACCATCCAAAGTGGCATAATCAATATGTATTGCAATAACTCCTAGGACATGATCCCTTTTCTAATTCCATGCAAATTGCCTACTATTAGTACTAGGAAGGGGAACAAGATTATATAAATGTGGCAACAAATGAAGCCATCTGAGATGTTTTATGATACCATCTTTCCATTGTTTGTAGTTTCCCCCTTTCAACATAATCACAATAGGATGAAATGAAAAGCCCATAATCAACTATGAATAATCTCCATGAATACAAAGACATTAACCTTCAACAACAAATATAAATTCCAAAATACTACAAATGAAGCCTTCTCAAAATACTTCAAGAAGCATTAATGCAAAAGGGGTTAAGAATCTAAAAATTTTGAGCAAAAAATTAAACACCTTATTGGGTTCTCGCACCAAATCACCAAGTAAGATCTCAAATCAACTCACCAAGCAACTCTTGAGAGCACACAACACCAAATACCATGTGTGAGCCAATTAAAGTCCACATGAGGCTTTTCTCACACCATCCAAACAGAACGGGGTGCATTTAAATGGACAAAAATAAACATAGGAAACCAATGTGGGATTATTATTTGCAACCAAGTTAAAACACCAATGAATTTTTTCACCCAGCCAGAAAAAGAAGGAAACCCTAAATAATATTTGCGCAAAAATTTAGAATGCTAAATTCTTGAAACCATAATATATATTCGGTAACTAGTAACCCGAGTTTAGAAGTCACTAGAACTTGAGACTCTCCCAACAATCTTCAACACAAAACTAATGGCTTCTAAGAAAACTTGGTGGGTCTCTAAAATTTTCATGCATAATAGCGATCCTGAATCTTGGGAAAATGACAGAGTGTTATAGTTCTAAAAATATCCATGTATTGTATATGTCCTTTCTTATATCTGAAGGTTGAGAAAGTAGAATTCAATAATGGAATGATATATTTTATTTTCCTCATTTCTTCCATTGTAAATAATTCCTGTCAATAATCTTTCAAATATTCGAAGTAATCTTGGATGAAAAACATCAAGATGAATATCCAACTTGACTTCAAACCAAGAAATATTTAGCCAAACTCCTTTTAATATATAAGATTTATCAAATCCTAAATATAAACCTCCATTATGAAAGATTAATATTTACCAATTACCTATTATAGCCTTGAATATTTGACTCATTATAAATTACAGCAGGTTTAATAATAATTAACTACCTCATTTCTTATTGATATGGCCTCTAGAAACTAAAAACTTGATGGTGTAATTTTTTTTAATTATATTATATTCATTTTTAATTACATTTTATTGAATTAGTAGAAAATTTTAAGTGAGCCCATATTTTGAATTCTATAACCTAATAAAATTATTACATTTAAAGAGAAACCTTTAGTTATCAATATTTTATTAAATATTTAAAATTAGCCTTTTTATCAAAGATGTTTCCAATTCCATTTTTTTAACACTTTTACTTCCCTTCAAAATTATGAATATTTTACATCCTTTGACCTACCTATTGCACCATGTGATAAGATTTTATTCAAAATTTTAGAAGATAAAACCACAAGAGCTTCATCTTAAAGGGCTAACCCTTGGGCTTATGACAATTATTTATTTTGAATCATATAATTAAATTATAATAATTACAAAGAAAATTTGAAATAAAATAGACTTTTAAAAATTATCCAAGTTAAGCAAAATAATTATATTTTATGACATAAGTTACAATAGGTAAGCCTATCATCTTTAGTATAAGTATCAAATAATTCTTTTTTAAATGTTTATCTAAAATGTGATTAAAATGTCTAAATTAAAATATTTTTCTCTTATATTTGATTGAAGCAATTATTTTGTGTCAAAAATATACATAATTATCATTTTATGAAATATTATTTGAATTTTTTGTAGGGGAGAAGACCCAGTATCTGCCAGGGCTAACTTCGCGCAACCGTAGAATTCAAACCGTATGTCGAATCGGAAAAAAAAATTATGGGTTTTTTTCGCACATGAGTTAAGATCTTATAACTAAGGTTTTGGCTTCTGGGCAATTCAGTAGAGTGCGGTAGCATCCAATATGCGCGTGGATGTCAAAAAGACCCCTTTCAGAGGTGCCGCCCACTTGCCATCACCTAACGTCCCAGTACCTCCTAAATATAACCACCAATTTTTTTTTTTAAAAACACCTAAATATGTCACTTTTAATATCTAATTAAAACTCTTTTATCATTCAAATCCGCTCAAAAGTGAATAGGTCTAATTCATGTTAGCACCTTCTAGAATCATTTTGGCACCCATTACAAATCACTCCTACATATTAATCTCCTTACTAAATCACCGGACACCAAACACATTACACCCCAAATAATCTTTATTTGGGGTCCGATTAACGAATATGACTAATGTTTTTTTGTGGGTATCCCATCCTATTCATTCGCTTTACCGTGCGCTGTCTGGAAGCTTCCCGGCGATGGAGAAGGCTGTGGATGGCGACGGCTCCCCATAGCTCCTCCACGTGCACACGGCTCCAAGTAACATCTAACATCTTTTACCTTTGAATATGCAAACAATGGTACTGGTTAATCATTTTCTTCTGCATCTTTCATGACCCGTGAAGGGTTTATTCGATGGTTAAGACCTGTGAAGGGTTTGTTTGATGATTGATAAATTATTACTGCTTGTCTATGAAATAAATCATGCATCTTACATGCATCTCGCCATGTGATGTTTTATTTTGCTAATGTCATGGTACTGGTGTTATACACATGGGTTTTTTTTGGGGTAAAATAATTTCCTGTCCTCATGTTACTACGCGCTCACAATGTGGTAAAGTCGACTGTATCATGATTTTGTCTGCAGAAATGATAACGAATTTCATGGGTTTGTGAAAACCCTTGCTTTGTTTTTCCAAATATGGGTTTTATTGTGCTTAAATTACTAAATACAACCCGGTAAAGTCAATTGTCTCATGATTTTGTCTCCAGAAATGATCAGGAATTTCATGGGTTTGAACACATGTCTATAAAAAACCCATGTCACTTTGGGCATAAATTGAGAAACCCATTAAAAATAAATATGTTTTTGTCAAAACCCTTGCATGGTTTTTTCCAAAAGCATGTGCTTAATGAATTAATCTCATGAAACCCTTGTTTGGAATATTCTGCATCTATCTCAAAATGAATTCGTGAAAACCCTTGCTTGGCTTTTTCCAAATTCGTTTGCTTAAGGAATTAATCTCATGAAACCCTTGCCTAGAATATTTTGCATCTATCTGAAAACTCACTTCTGCATTCCTAGCTTGGTTTTTTCCAAACTTGTTTTCTTAAGGAATTAATCTCATGAAACCCTCGCCTGGAATATTCTGCATCTATCTGAAAACACACTTTTGCATTCCTAGCTTGGTTTTTTCCAAACTCATGTGCTTAAGGAATTAATCTCATGAAACCCTTGCCTAGAATATTTTGCATCTATCTGAAAACGCACTTCTGCATTCCTAGCTTGGTCTTTTCCAAACTCGTGTGCTTAAGGAATTAATCTCATGAAACCCTTGCTTGGATTATTCTGCATCTATCTGAAAACACACTTTTGTATTCCTGCGAGTGAGGAATTATTATTATGAAACCCTTGGTTAATTTCTTGTGCACATTTCTGAAAAACCAAATACATACATACATATATGTATGGTATGTATGTGCACATACATACATACATATATGCATGTATGTATGTGTACATACATACCATGTATATATGTATGGTCTATATGTATGTACACATACAGACATACATATACACATACATACCATACATATATGTATGGTTTGTATGTATGTATACACACATACATACATACACACATACATACATACATATATGCATGTATGTATGTGTACATACATACCATGTATATATGTATGGTTTGTATGTATGTACACATACAGACATACATATACACATACATACCATACATATATGTATGGTCTGTATGTATGTATACATACAGACCATACATATATACATACATACATACATGTATGTATGTATGTATCTGTACATACATACAAACATACATGTATGTATGTATGTATGTGTACATACATACATACATACATGTATGTATGTATGTATGTATGTATGTACACATACAGACATACATATATACATACATGTATGTATATACACATACAGACATATATATATACATACATGTATGTATATACACATACAGACATACATATATACACATACAGACCATACATATATGTATGGAATATACATACATACCATACTTTCCATTGCACATACATCAGGCCTCAGGTAACATCTAACATCTTTCTCCTTTGAATATGCAAACAATGGTACTGGTTAATCATTTTCTTCTGCATCTTTCATATTACAAAAATGTATGTATGTATGTATGTATGTGTACATACATACATACATATATGTATGTATGTGCATATACATACATACATGTATATATGTATGTATGTATTGAAAGCAACGACAAGCATCCTCTGCACATTCCTCTAATATCCCAAGTATCAGGTAGGTACTTATAGTTATTTTTATTTATGCAGTGTCTTCTTACTTTATACATTCTAGCATTTGTTTATATTTTTGTACTTTCCATTGCACATACAGCAGGCTACCATACATATATTTGTCATTTTACATTTTGTGTCTCTTGTTCATTCAACAAATCGATGTATATGTGTGTATCCTTTGCCTATCCTTTCAAAATACAAACAATGGTACTGGTTATTCATTTTCTTCTGCATCTTTCACGACCCATTAAGGGTTTATTCGATGATGTCAAAATTATTACTACTTGTTTATGAAATAAATCATTCCTCTTACACTCCTTTTTGCCATGTGTTGTATATATGTATGCATGTATCTATGTGTGTATGCACATACATACATACATACATTTATATATATATGTATATATGTATGTATGTACATGCATACATACATACATACATGTATGTCTGTATGTATGTATGCACATACATACATACATACATATATGTATGTGTGTATGTATGTATGTATGTATGCATGTATGTATGCACATACATACATACATACATATATGTATGTCTGTATGTATGTATGTGCATATATACATGTATGTATGTATGTATGTATGTATGCACATACATACATATATAGATACATATATATATATATGTGTGTGTGTGTGTATGTATGTATGTATGTATGTATGTATGTGTAGCTACAAAGACAGTGCGCAGTAAAGCGAATGAATAGGATGGGATACCCACAAAAAAACATTAGTCATATGCATCAATCGGACCCCAAATGAAGAGTAATTGGGGTGTAATGTGTTTGGTGTTCGGTGCTTTAGTAAGGAGATTAATATGTAGGAGTGATTTTTAATGGGCGCCAAAATGATTCTATAAGGTGCTAATGTGAATTAGACCCATTCACTTTTGAGTGGATTTGAATGATAAAAGAGTTTTAATTAGATGTTAAAAGTGACACATTTAGGTGTTTTTTCTGCTTTGCAATGTATATTACTGATTTTCTGCAATTTATATGTATGTATATGTTTATATGAATACATGCATGTATGCTTATGTTTCTATGAATGTTTGCATGTATGCTTATGTTTGTATGACTCTATGCATGCATGCAAACCTGCAAAAAATCACAGATATATAAGGCTTCCCAAATGAACATCGAATCCAAATATAGTGCAGAATTCAGTCATATCATCTCTAAAAACCTACGTAACTGGCAGCTACAAATTCAAATGCTATAACAAATTCATATTTGAAACACAACAATCAAATTGAATGCATTCAATTGTCAGATTCAAATTTCTAAATAAGAGGGATAGCAGCCAGTGGCATTCACAATTTTTCTCCTCTACTACTATATTCGCAATTGAACTTGATTAATTATGTGTTGTTGTACATGCATTATTTCAAAGGTCATATGATGTTTGTATGTTACTAGCCTCGGTTGTGACTACCCGTGGTTGTAAATCTTTTCTTGCAGGCATGGGAGAACAAGGAGAGGTGGTGTAACGATGTTCATGGTGGGCAGTTTGGTAATTGTGTTTATCAACACACCAAATAATTAAGGATTTTTTGTTCAAATTGTTCTAAGTTTCAATTATTGTTCTATATTTTTTACTAACTAGTATATCTTTTTATTTATTTCAATAACTATTGTCCATGTTTGTTTGTTGTATTATATTTGTTTGTTGTGGCAGGCATGTCAAATGGCTAGGAGGTTGTGAAGAGCATGTCAATTTGTAAGATTACATATCAGGTAAAGTCTTTCAAGACTTTACTTTGGCTGTGACCCGATAGACATTGTGTTCATTTATAATGTTCATTTTTATTATTCATTGTAAACTTACATTTACAATTTACAATTAAATTAATTTCCAAGTGTATGTGTTCAAAAATTTATAATTTCAAATAGATTAATTTATGGATATGTTGCATATAGATGTATAGTTATATGTATGCATATACTTAGTTGTGTATACATATGTATGTATGTATGTATGTATGTATGTATGTATATACGTACATACATATATATATATATATATATATATATGTATGCATGTATACACAACTAGGGAGGTTGTAAAGAGCAAGTCAATTTGCATGATGACATTTCAGGTCAAGTCTTTCAAGAGTTTACTTTGGCTGTGACCTGCTAGACATTGTGTTCATTTATGATGTTCTTTTTTCTGATGATGTTCATTCATGAACCTGAACAATGGGATTTGATTTATGGTGGGATTTACTTATTCATTGTAAACTTACAATTTAGAATTAGATTGATTTCCACTAACACTTACAGTTACAATTTATGGATATGCTACATATAGATGTATAGTTATATTATATATATATCTATGCAACAAACAAACACATATGTGAAGTTAGAATTTTCAAAATAAATTGATGTGAGAAAATACATAGAAACTTATTGAATTATTAAGTTAGAATTTTCAAAAAGTCTGATGTCAGGAAAAATACAAAGTTTGAATTATAATGTTTTCAACCTTTACCAAATGCATTATTTAGAAAACATAGAACTTGAATAGACTAGTGAGTCATATTTTTAAATCACATTAATGATAGATGAATACAACAAACACAAAACTGATTTCGAATCACAAAAGCATAGATCATTAACTTGGAAAGAAGACAAGGAGTCTTCATATATACAAAAAACACATTGGAACACATCGAATTAGATAAGTTGAGAACAAACTACCATTTAGTTCTACAAAATTAGACACTAGTATCCAAATGTTATCCAATACAACAAACTAGTATCCTTTGGCTGTCCAATACAATAGACTAGCATTCAGTTTTACAAAAAACACTCTAGCACACTTCGAGGTCAAAAAATTGACAACAAAAAATCCTAATCAGACATCCACATATCTGATTATGAAGTGGTGTGTCCTTGGGGGTCAACTGACTCTGCGTCAACTGGAGAAGATGTTGAGGACTGCGGATTGTTCTGTATGGCACTTGCTATACAAGCAAGCAATGCATGATTTTCCCCTAGAGTTAGCTGTAACTGTGGAGAGCAGCCTTCAAAAGACCCTTTTTGTAGGCTGCTAAGAGCTGCAAAGGCTGGAGACAAAATGTTAATCATGTCCCTTAAAATTGGATGTTGACTTGGAAGAGGAGTTGTAGGAGTACTCTTACTTCTGTTTCTTTCTTCTCTTTCCGCGTGCTTTTGGTTTTCCTTCAATTGTCTAGCAATCTTTGCTTGCTCCCTTTGAAGCTCCTTTTCATGTCGCTGCCTCAGTTTCTCCTCTGCAATTTTTTGTTTTTTTGCAGCACACTCCAATTTGTTTGCCTCCCTCTGTGCGAGGATTGCTTCTCTTTTTGCCTTCCTTTCAGTCATTTGCTCCCTTTTCCTTTGCTGCACTTCTTGGTTTCTTTGCTTTTGTGCCTCTTGTTCATTCAACAAATTGAAGAAATCATTCGATGTCAAAATTTGAGACTTCCTACTAAGGCGTAGGACCCCATTGCGACCTCTGTTAGATGATTGGCGCACTCGTTGCATTAGTAGTTGCAAAAAGGTGCTTCTGTTGCCTGCTGGTTACTGATCATTGACTTGTGTGCATGGCACATAGTCAGCCTCTTCATCACTTGAGTCATTACCATCGAGTCCATCCTCTTCATCATTTTCAGCCTCCCAATTTCTCCCAATTGTGAAGTAATGGATGACATCTTCAGGATCAACATTCGGTGGTGATGGCATGGACAACCCTTCATCCACTTGAATGAAATTGAGATGCACCCCTAGGTTCAAAGTTGCATCTTGAAATTCAGATGGCAGATTCAGACTCTCTTCATTTTCAGCTGCCTGATTACATGATCGAATTGCTGGTTCTTGTTGAATTTTTGTTGCCTCAATGTTTTCTAGATTTGGGGGAATGTTTGCAGAAAAGGTATCCACAAACTGTCTAATTTGTTCCTCATTCCAACCTGCTATCCTCAAACAAGTCTCAATGGCCATGAACTGTGCCTCTTCATCAGCTGTATCACCCTCATTTTCTGCTCCCAATGTCATTCCTTCCTCTTAAACCACAAAAGCTTGGCTTGGCCCCATATCCAAGTCAAGTGCATGTCGATCTAATGGCCAAATTATTGTTTTTCTAAAACCACTTGCAATGTTATTAGGAGTCAAAGCTTGTGCAAAAGTTTTGTTGGCAAGTGTTTCCAACTCTTCCCTTCCAATGTCAAGTTGAGGATTTGTAGAGAGCCATATAGTCCTTTGCTGTTTGAAGTAGTTCTTAAATGGTGAGAAAACACTAACATCAAGGGGCTGCAATTTGTGGCTACAATGTGCTAGAAGTGTGAGCAAATCTATTCCCATAGCCTTTACTTCTTCAACCATTTTGAATGCCACATGGCTGCCATGACCATCAAAGATTAGAAGCTTTTTGTTGGTTGGTGACACACCTCCTGGGACATTTTTTGCGAAGTGTTTTAACCATGCCACAAATAATTCTTTGGTCATCCAAGTATGCTCTTGGATTGCCATGCATGCCTTTGGGTCACAGTTAATAATATAGTTTTTAATGTTCCTTTTGGACTTGAACAAATAGTAACCAGGTATAGCTTGACCTGCTACACTAACACAAGCTAGAACAGTGATCCATTCTCTGCTTTTAGCAATTAATTGTGGAACACATTTCGCCCTATTTTTGCAATAACTCTCATTGCACAATTTCTGCTAGCTTGCACACCTGTTTCATCCCAGTTCCATATGTTGTTGGGCCCATAATTATGTTTGTTGTACAACTCCTCCAAGTTATCATAGAATGAAGAAACTATTTCAGGCCGCAGCATTATAGCTCGATTTGTGTCCACTCCTTCGGGTGTTCGAATTGTCAGATCAGGATGCCTTTGATGAAATCCAACCCACCATGACCTCCCTGGTATCCCATTTGTGAATGGGTTAGGCCTCACTCTAACCATGTGGGCCACCGTTGACTTAAGCTGTGACACTTGAAGGCCATGGCAATATTAGCCATATCTTTACACCATTGCACAATTTCAGCTTCTTCTTCGTCAGTCAAGATTGTTGGTGGCCCCCTCTTTTTTGTGGATGTCACACCATTGAGCCATGACCGCAAACTGCTAGGCGAGATTCCCCATTTGATCGCTGAACCTCTGATTGAAATTCGATGGTCTTCAACATCTACAATGGATTTTTCCATGTCATCCATAGACCAAATTTTCATGCTATGATCTGGGGTTGTCACTTGGTCAGCAGATGGCGGTTCCATTTCTATGTCAGTATTATGAACAGCAAGTTCAAAACCATCATTTTCATTGGTATGTTCTGCATTTTTAGAAATAACTTCCTCATCCATGTTCACTGCTGGCTCTTCATCAACATCTAGAACATTGAATGTCACTACACGAGGTACTCTATTCAAGCGCCTCACACCCGATCTTTTCCTCTTGTGCCTTGGTGCCATGATTGTCAATGATCTTGTACATTATAAGTGATCAAGTGTCAGAAAAATAATGTATAAACATTGCAAAACACAGATATAAATACAAAACACAGGTATAAACTTTGCAAAATATAAAACAGATATATTTTATCATTCAAATCTGCTCAAAAGTCAATGGGTCTAATTCAGGTTAGCACCTTATAAAATCATTTTGGTGCCCATTAAAAATCACTCCTACATATTAATCTCCTTACTAAAGCACCAGACACCAAACACATTACACCCCTGTTAGGGTCTGATTAAAGCATATGACTAATGTTTTTTTTGTTGGGTATCCCATTCTTTTGCATCATTTAATTTGGGTTTACATATATATGTAGATATAGATGTATTTATATGTATTTGTATAAATATATGTATACATGTATCTGTGGATACATATAATTACATAGTTACATGTATGCATATATCTGTACATATACATATATATATATCTATATATACATAGATATATGTATGTATATATATCAATGTTCAAAGCACATTGTATAGACTTGGGTTTTGAAAAAAGAGCAGAAGAAATTAACCAAGGGTTTCATAATAATAATTCCTCACTGGTAGGAATACAGAAGTGCATTTTGAGATAGATGCAGAATATTCCAGGCAAGGGTTTCATGAGATTAATTCATTAAGCACACGAATTTGGAAAAAACCATGCAAGGGTTTTGACAAAAACATATTTATTTTTAATGGGTTTGTCGATTTATGCCCAAAGTGACCTGGGTTTTTTATAGACATGTGTTCAAACCCACGAAATTCCTGATCATTTCTGGAGACAAAATCATGAGACAATCGACTTTACCAGGTCGTATTTAATAATTTAAGCACAAAAGAAAACCAAATTCACTTTTTTTTTAGGGTATGTATGTATGTATGTATGTATGCAGATACATACATACATATGTACATATGCATATATGTATGTATGTATGTATCTGCATACATACATACATATATACATATATATATGTATGTATGTATGTATGTATGAAGCTGCATACATACATACATACATACATAACTTCAATGTGGGAAAAGCAGTGTAAGAGGATTGATTTATTTCATAAACAAGCAGTAATAATTTTTCAATCATCGAATAAATCCTTCATGGGTCGTGAAAGATTCAGAAGAAAATGATTAACCAGTACCATTGTTTGCATTTTAAAAGGATAGGCAAAGGATAGACATATACATCAATTTGTTGAATGAACAAGAGACACATAATGTAAAATGACAAATATATGTATGGTAGCCTCTGTATGTGCAATGGGAAGTAGAAAAATATAAACAAATGCTAGGCTATTGTATTGGACAGCCAAATGAAACGTATTTAAACAGAGTAATAGATGTATATATGTGTGTTTGTCTATGTATATACGTACATATATACATGTATATACGTATTTGTATATATGTGTATATGTTTTTAAATACATAATACACATAATAAATGCATGTATATATATATACACACACATATACATATTAAACCCTAATAAATGACCAACCCTGACAAATGACCAAAAATAAACAAATATAAATAGGTACAAATATAAGAAAAAATAAATAACAACTATAAAGCCTGATATAAACACTGAAGTAAATGACAAATGAGAAAAAACAGACAAATAGAAATATAGGTACCATAGTTTTCATTTTCAATGGATAGGAAAAGGAAACACACATATACATCGATTTGTTGAATGAGCAAGAGACACGTAATGTAAAATAACAAATATATGTATGCTAGCCTACTATATGTGCAATGGAAAGTAGAAATTTTTTAACAAATGGTAGAATGTATAAAGTAAGAAGACACTGCATAAATGAAAATAACTATAAGTACATACCTGACACTTTGGATATCAGAGGAAATGTGCAGAGGGATGTGCAGAAAATATTTGTCGTTGCTTTCAACTTTGTGGAGAGTAACATGCAATTGTGAATGCTGCTAGCTACTTTCCCCCTCTTATTTAGGAATTCGAATCTGACAATTGAATGCATTCAATTTGGTTGTTGTGTTTGAAATTTGAATTTGATTGAGCATTTGAATTTGAAGCTGCAAGTTACGTAGGTTTTTAAAGATGATATGACTGAATTCTGCATTACATTTGGATTTGATGTTTAATTGGGGAGCCTTACACCTGTATTTAATTGTACAGGTACCTACAGGAAATGAAATAAATACATATAGCTGCCAGGGAGTGTGTGAAAGACTATGCATTTCAAATCCCATATAGTTTAAAGGAGATTGTGATTATGTCATCTAAAGCACCTGTAGTTGTGCATGTATACTTGTAAATATAAAATTTAGTGATGGACAAACATTTGCAAGTGGGGGTAATTGTAATAGTAAATGATTTAAATGAAATTGTAAATGGGCCTTTTTATGTGCAAGTTGACTTCTTTTATAAATGCAAAGGCATGTTTAGCTGTGTACTTTGATTGGTGAGTGACTCATTCTGTTATGAGCAGCTATTGGTATTGTTGTAATTTTCTATTGGTGTTGTAATTTTCTATATGTTAATAAAAAGTTTTTTAGTGGATCAAAGTTAAAAAAATTTTGGAGGGTGGAGTGAGCATGGAGGTGGCGGTTATTCAATGGGTGGTAGCTACTGGGTCTTCTCCCCTATTTACGTACTAGTTTTTCTTCTATCGGACATTTCAAAACAAGAAACTATTTTCATATTTTTAATGTTTTTATTCCTTTCATAGAAAACAAATCTTGTTTCTATATAAATAATAAAATAGTTACATTCATTATATTAGTCTGATTAATTAATATTAAATTAATAAAAAAATAATTATTTATATTGATTAGTTACATAAATTCAATTAAGTTGGTGTATTAAGAATACATGTTTGTTAATTAATTTAAAATTTTAATCATTTTTCCCCTTAAAATATAAAAAACAAATAAATTGCATTCATCAAGTTTAGTTCAAGAAATTATATTAGAGCAATTCATATTTATTCAATATTAAATGAATCAATTTTCTTTTCTTATATTCAAATAAACTACATTTATCAAAATTGAAATTATTTAATCTAGCTCAAAAAATTAGATTAAGCAAATTCATATTTATTCAATATTAAATAAACTAATTTACCTTCATAATAATAATAATTAATAAATAAATAAAACAAAACAAAACATAAACATAAAAAAAACTATTAAAAGTTAATATCAAACATAAAAAATAAATAAATAAAAAATCAAGGCAAGCAAATGTTAAAGGAATAAAACTTCGTAATCCACGATCTTAGAATTTCAGAAGCATTTAAGGTCAAATTATGATTTAGGGACTAGCATGTTCATACATTGTTTCCCTTTAAGAATCAAGATCTAAGATTTTAGGGAATGTCTTATTTGGTGAGTGGGTTCTTAGGTCATTAAAAAGATGAAACCATCCATAAAACATGAGTATGGAATGATGACCAACGTAAGATGAAAACTATATTATATGCAATTTCAACATTACAATATTACACTTTTTATATAAAGTCCACCAAATCATTTTTTATATATCCATTCATCTCACAAATAAGTACAACATTTAACTTGACATATTGTAAATCCCTCAAGATATATTTTATTAATACTATAAATTTAGTTAATTAATTAGCTAATAGGCTATTTTGCTTGAAGTTTCCACCAGGATTTTCATTAGCCTAACTACGAATTGGATTTGCTGGCGACGGAGGTCTATCGGTCAGTAGGGAGGCCATAATTTTTTTTGTGTTGCGATGTGGGTGCTGCTAATTACGTGCACTGGTGGTGAATGTTGTGCTAGATATGGGGAATGTGATTGACAAGTACTTGTTAGCGCAAGGCCCAATGTTCCCTATTGTTGCATGATGGCGGCGAACAAAGTAAATGCAATATTGAATGCTAGCATGTGGGATAGTATACTTTGATGAAGTTTTATTGTCGAAAGAGCCATTGTGGTGTTGGTTTGATAGCAGGCTATTGTTAAATTCGTCACATTCAGCGGGTATGTGCAAGATCATCATGGAAAAACTAGGCCCTTAAGTGGCAAAAAATTTAGAAAAGTCAGAGTTAGGAAACTTGACATAAAAATTTGAATAAGTTATCTATATTATTTCAAAAATATGTAAGAATAGAATCTGTAGCAAATTGAATGTAGTTTTTAAACTACTAGGTTTGTTTAAAATTAAAAAAATCTATTTGGTGAAAATTTGAAATTTCAATGCAGTGGTACTTAAATTTTAGGGAAAAAATAAGTAGGTGTCCATCTAACTAGCCTAACCACAATAAAATGATAATATTTTTTTATAATATTTTAGATATAAGTAGATGACTCATGCCCCGATGTGATGCATTTTTTTTATAATTTTTTTACAAGTAAATAATTAATTATGAATTTTTTATTACAACTTTTTTAAAAATATAAAAAATCGTATGTCTGACCACCTTAACTTGGTGAAAACTTCATGAAATTCAATTTTTCTTTTTTTAATCCTATAGTATGTGAAGTATAGAATGTGACACATATTTTGGATTCAAAAAATGTGATATCGTTTGAAAGCTATAGATGTTTTTCAATCAAGCTATCAATCAGGACCTTAGTTGTAATTTGAATAGAAAATGAATAATAATTACTTATTAAATTCAAAGTAAAGCATAATTTATATTGGTGGAAAGCTGAGAATCTCCTTTAAAAACCCTTTTCATTTCATCAATTTTGGGTAAAACAATAGTTGCCAGCCACATACCCATCATATTGCCACTTTTTGGCCCATCATTATCCTACATATACCCCGGCTCCATTTTTTTGTAGGTTCGAGGGTTTTAAAATTGTTGAGGTGCAAAATCAATAAGTCATTTTGCATGGGTTTTCTTCAAAAAAGAATTTATTGCACGTATGTCTTTCCTTCTCTGCTTATTGTTCGTTTTGATAGCAGGTTTCATGGTTTCAGCACTGATGTGTTGCGTAATGTGTGGTGAAGTATATTGATTAAGTTGCATTGTCGAAAGAGCCATTGTGGTGTTGGGTTGACAGTGGACTATTGCAAGATCTGTCGCCTTCGGTTCCCTAGTTTATTTCATAGGGGACAACTATAAAAACAATCAGGTTTCACTGCTTTCTGTGCCAGATTGTAGGGTTTTATAGCTGTCGTTCCCCGTAATCTGTAAGTCATTTTACATGCGTGTTTTGTATGGATTGTTTTTATTTTTTGGATTCTGTAAGCCGTTCTACATGGATGTCTAGCATTATCTTTTTTGTGGGTGGAGAAATTACAGTTGAATCTTTTTTTTCGTCAAGAAATATGGTTAGGGTTTGTAATTTTTTCGTTGCTCATTTAATGTTTGTAGTTATCTCTATAGATTTTTTAGCTTATTCCCATTACCATAGGAGCAATAGTATTTAAATGTAGGTTCTTCCATTAAAATGGTTAGGGTTGGTAATTTTATTGCCCAATTGTAGATTAAGATAGGAGTGATTGTATATATATGGATATATAGAGGGTTTGTTATTTGTTTGAAGTTTCTGATAGGATTTTTTTTAGTTGAGCCTTGAATAGTATTTGTTGTGTAATAGGTGTATTACAATTTCTTTGTTTCTCTATAATATTGAGTTCTAGTGAATGTAGCTCAGATTTTGTGCATAATGTGTTAGGAAGTATATTGATTAAGTTGCATTGTCGAAAGAGCCATTGTGCTATTGGTTTCATAGTGGACTATTGTAAAAATTAAATCATCAGCCTCTACACCATTTTATGGCAGATTGGAGGGTTTTAAAACTGTGGTGTTGTGCAATCTATATGTCATTTTACTTGGGTGTTTTGTATAAATGGTTTATTTATTGTTTAAGTTAAAACTCTTTTTCTCCATAATTTGTAAGCCATTTCCCATGCATGTCTATCATTATGGTTTTGTATGGATGGAGAAATTGCAAATATATAGATATGAATATATATATATATATATATATATATATATATGCAGAGTGTTTATTATTTGTTTGAAGTTTTCGAGGGGATTTCTGTTAGCCGAGTTGTGAATAGGATTTTTTTATGTTTAACCTTAGAGATAGAAACATATAACAAGAAGATATTAACAATAAACTAATCATCTATGCAAAACACCCATGTAGAAAAGAGTATAACCCGACAAACTTGATTGAAAATTTGAGTTGCATCACCTCACACTAAATATTATAGAGAAATAGAAAAATTCTAAAAGAGGTATTAGAATAACACTAATGTAGGTTGGAGTCTCGATTAAGTGTGTATAAGTATATGTGTGTATATATATATATATAAACACACACATGTATACACATGTATATACATATATTTTCTCATGAGTTTTACAGTACACCAGTGTTAAAACCCTCGATCCTACTATCAAAAGGAACAATAAGCAGAGCCAAAAAATCCAATTCGCAGATGGGTTGATGTATTGTATGTATGTATATATACATGGATGCATCTATATATATATATGTTCATGTTTATAGATATGTATATATGCATAAATATATGTATGTATGTTTTACTAATAGCTCTCTTACAATTCCCCCATTTCTGTATAATATGGAATGACAGATAATGCAACTCTTTTTATACAGAGACATAAAGTGAGAAGACATTAACAATAAATTAATTATTTATGCAAAACACCCATGTATAAAAGAGTATAACCCCACAATCTTCATTCAAAATGAAAACCAAACCATGGGTATGGTAGCAAAGATGCACAGAGTATATATATGTATCTATATATGTATATATATGTATGTATGTATGTATGTAGATATACATATATATGTATGTATGTATGGATATGTACATATATGCCAATGGTTTCATAAAACCCTAAACCCTGCACACAGATAGCTACAATTCCTCCTATGGTAATGGCTGCAACAACAAAGATATACACAGATGATGAAAAGGCTCTTTCAATATGTAGTGTTGTGTATGCACAACCCAGTGAGGTATTCTTATTTTTCTATGGGATTACTATTTTTTTATTCTTTGCATAAGAAGAGTTTATAAGATCTGTAAAACCAGCTGCGTTCAACATAATCTCAACAATTCTATTTAGTTTGACATCTAGATTATATGTGTGGTTTTATTTGTAGAAATTAGTAGAATTATGCTCTCCAAAAAACCCACAAGCTTCATTGAAAATTTGAGCTACATCACCACAAATAGACAAATTGTAAAAGACTTGCTAGAATAATATTGGACAACCACCAAAGTAATTTTATCTCCAATATGTTAATGCTTTCATACAACCCTAAACCCTACACATAGATAACTACAATTGCTCCCATGGTAATGGCTACAATGCCAAAGATATACATAAACAACCAAAATAATAGACTAATAGTGTACAAATAACCAACCCTAACCATATTTTTGATGGAAGAAGGAAGATTTAGGTACAATTTTTGCATCCATTCAAAATGATAATCTCTTTCAAATCTGCAAAATGGTATACACATAGACAACCAAAACAATACACCAAAATTTAACTACAATTGCTCTTAAGGTAATAGGTATATACATGTTATACATATATGTACACATATACATACATATATACATGAATATGTTGTAAATTCGAGCTGCATTGTTTGGGATTAAATATTATAGACAAATAGGAAAATTGTAAAAAAACTATAAGGAAACCACTAGAGAATGACATACATCCGATTTGTGAGTATCATCCTAATTTCTCTAACAACTGTTACATAGGTTGCTTGTCTTGCACCAATATGTTGCATGATACTCTTTTCCCTGTTGTCCAACTTTCACATAATGTGCATATTTTCTAATAGGGCCTTGCTCGAGATGTGAGCAGGTTTATCCCTGTCCATTTTTGGTCTTATACCCGTTACCATAGGAGCAATTGTAGTTGAAAATTGTTTGTTTGCTCAATAAATATGCTTAGGGTTAGTATTTTTTATTTCCCTGCATTTATTATTTTGGTTATATGTTTGCATTTTTGTTGTTGGACGATTTAACAAAGGACCATTTGCAGATTATGACCATTTACAAAGCCTACTTTCCTTCTATGAAAATGTTTAGTTAGTGGGTTCCAACTCATTTGTGATTCAGCTATGATTTTTAGCTTTTCTTTTAATAGTTGTTTTACAATTTGCCTATTTTTTCTATAATATTTAGTGGGAAATAATGTTGCTTGAATTTTCAGTTGAGAAACCAGTAAAGGATGTGTCTAATACTTGTTATACAATTCTCTATTTGTCTTCGATATTTACTAGTAAAGGATGTAGGTTGAATCTTGTATAAATATGTTTCAAAAAATTTTTTTTGTCTATAATTCCAAATAAATTGGCAAGGTTTTCCTTACATAAAAAGATCTAGGGTCCCCAAAATACAAGTAAGCATCTAGACTAGATTTTCCCTTAGCCGACTGGTTGAGAAGGCTTCAAATTCAACCCTTTTTCTGCCTATACTAATACCAAACTTCAGAGTAGACAATATGGTATAAGCAACCAAAAAGGTTTGAATTTGTAGCCTTCACAGTTGGTTAATTGAGGGGAAAAATAATTTGAATGTTTCTTTCCTTCATAAATTCCAAGGTCAAGAGTTAGATGGTGATAAATAAATATACTTTACACAAGTATCTAGATATAGTCCTCTGTATATAAACACATATATACATATGTACATATCGATACATATATATGCTTATATGTGTGTGTTTGTAAATGTGTTCATAAAGGGTAACTTCAATGCATATATGTACTTGATTATTTCTACACATATATACATGGATATATTCTACATTCAAGCTCCATTCTTTGCCAGTAAATATTATAGACAGATAGGAAAATCATAACAAAACTATTAGGAAAAGACTGAAGCATGACATATGTTTCATTCTTCAGTAATTGTTGTTCTTTAATTTGATATTAAGGCAGGAAAATATATTGATTAAGTTGCATTTCCAAAAGAGCCATAGCAGTGTTGCTTTAAAATTATAGTATTATAAGAATCGTCTTCCTTGGCTCTCGTGTCTAACAAAATAGAGGTTTACTAAATTGTTGTGCTATGGAATCTGTAAGTCATTTTGCATTGGTATTTTTCATGAATATTTTTCCCATAATATTTAATACCACACAACGTAGGCCGAATCTGCAATTTAGGTGGTGATGTTATATGCATTTTGGAAAGATTATTGCACCATATTATTCTTTCCATAACATAGTAAATTTTACAATATGCATAAATACATATTGTGAGCACCCTTCAAAATCTGCACACTCTCTAAACTCTTTTTCATGGGTTAGTCATATGAAAACTTGTTCAATGCTCCTATGAAATAACATGTCAATGCTCAAGAAATGCAACAAATAACAAGGGTTAAAAGACATATAATAGCATTGCATGTACCTACTCGATAGTGGATTGGTGTCACCTGTGCAAAGTGACCCTTTCCCAATCCTTGCTAAACTCAATGATAGATGCCTTGAAGATGGAGTGAAATGGGAAAAATTATCTCTCAAATTGAACAGAGTAACTTTGCATGAAGATTTTGGATGGATTGTTGAAGAATGAGGCTTCTCTTTATAGATTCTCAAGTTGAAAGAGTGCTCAAAATGGACCAATGTGGGATAATGTTTTAGCCAATGAGATGGAGCCACTTGTCAGATTGTGAGTGGTTGAGGAATGTGCAATTTTTGGTCAATGTGCCAATAAATGAGATTGGTTGGCCTTTTTCAAATTCAAATTTGGCTTGTTGGAGGGAGAAAAAGTGGCTTTAATGCCAAGTGGGGGACATGTAAGAGGGAAGTTATTGCCATGTTGGAAGGGACAAGTCAACTTGCTTTCAAATCACTGATACATTTTTAATTCAAACTGTATCAGTGAATTCAAACTTGAGGAATATTCTCAAAAGATTCTTTGTTGAGGGAAAATGATGATTTTAATTAATGAATTAAAATGCTTTATTGGTGCAAGTGGGAAAAGCTATAGGATGTGATGGGTGATTAGATTAGATTGATCAGGATTAGATTAGATAAGATGATGTTAGATGCTTTTGACCCATTTGACTTAAATACTTTGATTTATTTAAATCAAAAGGGATGGAATATGAATTTGGGATTTAATTAAATAAAGTTTGGTTTATTTAATTAAAAGGGTGATGTGAGATAAAGGTTAATTAATTTGAAGGAGATGAATCTAGGAGATGATTTATGAAAGATGGAATGTTAGGATGTGATTAAAAATTTATCTATTTAATCAAATGAGATAATGATAGTCTTAAATTAAATAAAGTTAATTTATTCAATTTAAATGGATGATCCTTAGAGATTGAATTAAATAGACCTAATTTATTTGATGAATGGATTTGGTGAGGTTGATTTATTTAATGAGTGGATGAATATGAATTTAATTAAGTGCATAATGCTAATTTCACGTGTCTACATTTTGAATCCCCTCTTTGAAGCAATGTACTTGCTGTGTTGGATCAAAGAATAAACTTGCTGTGAGCAAAATTCAAAAAATTTCTAATTCTTTTTTAATGCCCCCCAGTAGAAAGAAGTACACTAGTACATTGCCCCCTTGAGAGATTGAGCGAAACTATTCGATTTGAGGGTTGATCTCACGATAAAGAGGTTGAAAGTGGGTGGTTATGATGATGATGCAAATGAGATTGTTTTAAGATGCTTAGAATAACCAATATACATTATTCTAAACAACTTAAATTATGATATGGTGCATGTGAGATGGATGATGCGATAATGCCTATATGATTATGCAGTAGATGTTTTAGGAAAATGTATGATTTTATGAGATGCTTAGAGTAACATATCTATATTATGATGATGAACATGCGTGTGACATGATGTGTAGAATGTTGATGGTTTGTGGATGAAAGATGGATGCATTGATGATGATGACTAACTATTCATGATGTGATGTTAGTGGGGAAAAGAAGAAATCAGGGGATGACAAGAGGATCCAACAAGCCATCTTTATGATAGATGATGGTGAGAAATGGATAATTTTCTTATCAAGAATTGGGATTTTAAAATGGTCACTTACCTTATGTTTGATAACACACATAAGCACAATGCATTAAGGTATAAAGAACTAGGATGGTGTTGCACTTAGTGTGATGGACTTTGACTCGAAAAATAGATAGGAGTATTCTTGTTCATACTTGACATACATAAACCTTGCTAGGATGCACTTTAGAAGTTTCAAACACCTCAAACCATAACATGGAAAGGTATAACCTATCAATGCAATAGTCAACAAGCTGCCTAAAACATCCTCCATACATATCTAACAAAGCAAGTATTTTCCAAGGTTATTTTACAGGAACATCCAACAAGCATAGCAGACAAAAGATAATGATCGTTTCCCCATTCCTATCTCTCTAAATCCATTTGTTTGGACATCATCGAGAGGTTATTGGAATGAGCGTAAAGAGACAAGTCAAAAGAACAAGATAAAGTAAACAAACAAGCTGATGTTCTTCAATACCGTTAACCAAAAGGTAATGTGTTTTTAAGGATAAGAACCAAAACTATTGCCAAAAGATAATTCCCATTGTAGGAAGGATGCATCGTAGGACATGTTAGTGGATGGTGGCATGTCATTTCGTTTATCCAAAGCGTTCTTTTTGATAAATAATGCCCATTGTAGGAAGGATACATCCTAGGACATGATGTTATTAGATGATTGAAATGGGACTGATTGGATGATGGGCTATTGACACAAAGAGATGTCCAACTTTTTTACATATTGACTTAAACCTGAGACTTGATGTTTTGAGTTTTACTTTTAACCTGCTAAACTTGTTTCTGATTGTTTCACCAAAGATTGAGGATGACGATTGTTTATTATGAGTGGTGTTTATTACGGGTGTAAGCGAGATTAGATGGATGGATTTTTTCAAATATTTGGATGTTTTTGGAGTTATGCAATGTTTTGACGTTGTTTTTTGGTATTTTTCAAGATTTTCAAATGTTTTGATTTTTTTGATTTTCTAATGTTTTTGGGGTTTTCTGAGATTTTGAGCAAGAGACTAACCTAAAGACCTATCCTAGGGGCCTTGGGGGTTGATCAAACAATTAGCCTTGCCTACGTTATACATCCAGAGACCACGTAGTTTGACTGACGAGTTGATTGATTTACATATGAAGATATCCATGATGAAATGTCAGTTTATTATGACAGATGCCTAAAGGACTGACCTAGGTGTCTCGGGGGATGATCAAAGATCAACCTTTCCTACGTTCAAGGCTCAGAGACTTGTAGTTCAACACAATGAATATGCTTTTGATTTTTTGACTGACTTTTTAACCTGTTTTGGGATTTTGCTATGTTTTGAATGTTTTTGGATTTTGTGATTTTCTAATTTTTTTAGATTTTATGAGATTCTAGGACTTCAAGAATATACACAATTCCGATTCGACGATAACATGCCCCCAGCGTGATGCAATAGACTACTCCAATAAAGGAATGACAAACTGACCTTAGGAATGGGCCGGGTAATACTAGGATGGGTCATGATACAAACACAAGACCAAGCTATGGTGCGGATGCAGGTCAATGAGTGATGGATCGGGATCTGAATGCGATGGATGATGGAAATGTAATGGATGGATGACGCAGAACAAGCCATAAAGATCCTGGTGGATGGAAAATGTTTATTTACACAAGGCACCTATTTTCTAGGTTTTCACCAAGGTACTTGTGTAACGCCCATCGTGCAAACCCCAGAGAACACACACAATGCAAATAAATTTTTTTTAAAACAATTAAATTAAACATGCAATAACATTAAACCATAACCACATAGCATATTACATAGCATTGACACACTTAGTTCTCTGGGGCACGTGAGGTTACTTCGCAACACTAAACATAAATAAATATAAAGATTACACATAACCATTTATCTTATAATGACCATAAACAATGATACATCCAATAACCATGATGCGAGTATAATAAACATCACATAATACCACCATAATAAATCTCTTAATAAAGATACAAATAATCCTAACTATTACAACATCGTTTTAATGTTACATTACAATCTCTTGATAATTGAATTACATTGAGTTTCCCAGCATGGGGATTGATACAAGAAGAATGAAATCTGAAATACAAGGTGAATACTGGTACAACTCCAACTGTGGGAATGCAGAGACGCCAAGATGCTGATGGGGAACCCAACGGGTGCGGAGCACGTTCCACCCAACCATGTGAATTACAAGTAACTCACCCCCCGTGCTCAGAGGTGATGAGGAAGTGAACCCGACCATGAATGTCAAACCGACTCAACAACAACATGATACAAAAACAAGTACAACTCAAAGCATACAACGAACAACCATCAATGCTCACAAATCACATAACAAGTTAAAACTTAAGAACTCATCACAATAACATAAAGTACCACCAAATAACAATCATGAAACAAATTCACAAGAATCAAAAGCATCATAAAGATACAATATCCAGAGGCAACTACAACAAAGCACAAGAGTGTCAAGTGGAGAGGGTCATCGCATAGCTGTCATGGGATCCCCTGGCACTTCCTCCAACTGAGGCGCGGGCACCCATCTATGGTTTCCCTAGCCCTCGAAAACAACATAAATAATACCATATCCGGAGGCGACAAGAAACAAGAACAAGGATGTCTAGTGGAGAGTGTCATCGCATAGCTCTCATGGGATCCCCTAGCACTTCCTCCAACAAAGGCGCCGGCACCCATCTATGGATCCCCTGGCCCTTCCTCCTAACTAAGGCGCCGGCACCATAGGGTAGCTAATGCGGAGCCGATAATCTCTCATGAAGACGAGACTATGACTTTGCCGACCACGGCCTACTCAGTCTATCATTAGTCTACGGTAGCCCTAATGCATAGACGAGGAATCCAGTTAATTATCTTGTGTGTTTTACTACCCATCCCCCTAAATTCTATTTTTAGGTTATCACTTGTTTAACTACTCTTATGTGGGTTCCCCTGAGCACTTCCTCCTTCCGAGGCGCCGGCGCCCACGAAGAGCCACTCTCCCTATGACCCCTAACATAAATCAAAACTAGGCAAGGGTTGAACTGTAACATAAAGAACATAATACCAAAACAAGAACCATGCGAGGCATTAACCCTCTCGCATCACTCATAACCAAAGGATCTTACAAGGCCGTTCAACCCTTCCAAACGGAATGCCAATAAGTTTCAACTGTGAAAGTATAACCAAAATGACGATAACATTTAAAGCATAAAACTCAAAACAAGACATATGAGGCAAATCCATCTTGCGATAAATCGTAATCATGACTAAAACCACGTACAACCATTCCAAATAATAAAGCTCAAAATCATGTAATATTCTAATCACAAAGATACAAGTATAAACATCAAAGGATATAAAACATGCCTCTGGAGAAAACCAAGATTTACAATAACCAACTGAGATTCAAAACACAACAAAGGTCCCACATAGACAACACAAAGCGATAAAGAAAAATATAACATCTCAGGAAAACTCACATCACATTTTGCAAGGTTGCAACAATAAGGTTGATTCCATTCCCAAATAAATAACTCAATACGATTGTCTCAATAAGGCCCACAATCACAACTGAAGGCTAAATCTTGTCTAACATATTTGTTTAATCAAAATAATAATTAAACAGGACCCATTTTAAAATATATAACAATTACTGAAATATAACAAATTTGCACATTTAAATCAAACATAAAATTACATTCTTAAAATGTAATTATCTAACATTAAAAAAAAAATAATAATTGTAATTTCATTTTTGAACAAATAATATTAAATAACCTGATTATAATTTTATTTAAAAAAATACATTATAATTATTTATTTTTAAAAAAAATTATAAATACATATAAAAACATAAATATATATATGTATAAATATATACATATATATATATATATATATATATATTTTGACATACATAATAAATAATTAAAAAAAACAAATATAAATTATTCCAAAAGGGTCGTAGCCCTAGACTGCTGTGAGCAGTACGTACGGGGGCGAGGCCGAGGGTACGGCTTCGGCCGTCCCTTTGCCCTCCCCTGTACCATTAACTTATATAAATTTTTTTTTATAAAACAAACTTTGGGTTTTAAAATTTCGGTATAAACCAAAACAAAAAAAAATGATATATATATATATATATTTCGATTTCTGAGCAAGTCTATAAACCAAACAAATACAAAAAATTTTGATTTCTGGTAAATTTAAAATTCGTTTGACTTCCATTGAAAACCAAATGATAAGGCGTACTGCCGACGCATAAATACATTATAAATCTAAAACAATACAAACCAAAATATATATATATTTATTTATTTAAATATACTGAGTAAAAGTACAGAGAGTAAATATAAATTAGAGAATAAAAGAAACAACACACAACAATGAACAGGTCCAGTCATACTTAATCATATATATCCAAAAACCTCAAATTTATCATTTTCAACAAAGAATTCATCTTTCTTAAGATTCTATTTTTTTTTGTTAAGTTGAATATTTCAGAAGGTAAGAGTTTTTGTTTTGACAAGTTGGAAGCATTTTTTTTAAAAAAAAATTCTAATCTAATATATTTCACTAGTTTTAAATTCAACGACAGTTTATTTTTCTTTCTTCTCATAAATCATATTCACTAAATCTTGTTTTGTTTTCTCTGAAGCAAAAGATGAAGGAGGAAATACTAGAAGGAAAATATAAGTGGAACCTGATGTCCAGCGCTTATTCGAAGGTCTGAAGATGCCTGCTTGATTCTGATGACCTCGAAGAGTTCCTTGATCGTGCCTCCAAATCTCCTCTACAGAATTTCGCCTTCGAACTTGAATCCTATTTTGTTGTTCAGAAGACTCTCCAGAACATTCATCAGAAACAGATTGACAATCTCTCTCTATAACTCTCCTCCAAATACAATAGAAGGTTTCAATACCCAGCCAATCTCTTGCACAACTTCTGTAAAAAATATCTCTGTGTGTGTGACTTACAAAAATTCTTAATTAAATAAAAGATAATATCCCTCTCTTCCCAAAAAATCAAAATTAAAAGAAAATCATTCTTTAAAAGCCAGCTTTTTACCCAGAACTGTATTCTTATTGGCTCACCCACTCTTTTTATCCTTTTATTTGTTTTATTGTTTTTATTTCTGTTTTCACCACTTTCTTGCACCTCACATTATCTATTTAATTTAAATAATTTATTCTAATAATTATCCTCAAATAATTTGATTAAAATAATTAAAACACATTTAATATTTAATTATCATTTAATAAAACACATGACTTTCAAAAATATTTAAATCATTTAAATCCAACATTAAAAATAAACAATTATTTCAATCATTTAAATAAAATAAATCATTACTTATAAAATGAAACCTCAAGTAAAATACGACAAAACACAAAACACACACACAAAAGACGACAATTACACAAAAATGAACATTACCAAACAAACGAGACGATCTGACATCATGGGACAGGATGAATTCATCGTCACCTCTGTTTCAACATTTAACCGTTGGGCTATTGGTGCTCGCCCTGTCCTGCCGAAGCAGGTGGAATCGAGACTTGTACCTACAAATCCTGCATACAAACGAAGTCGTGTACATGTGCATATATATATAAAATCAAAGCATTAAATCAAGCACTGTATTGTGAGAAGGAATCGCAGCGTAACAGAGCACTCGCAACCGAGTGATGCTACACTGTCCTTCATCACATCTATCCTAACAATTATAATCTAATTGATAAACTAACATTTCTAAACTAACAATTCATCTCATGACATAATTCATTAAATCATTGCATCATAATATAATTTTGAAAATAAACTAACCTTACCAACCACAATGTCATATGAAATAATCAAATCCTCAAGTGTATAAGCATAATCACTAACAGTCTACTTAATGGCATAACAACATCATCAAATGTCTAACTATCTAACTCTCACAATAACAGTACCATCATAGTATCAAGGTATCAAACGAACACATAGAAAAATAATAATAAATCCAACCAGTAAGAGGAGGGGTATTACAACTTGTCCAAAGTGCCACCAAAGTGGTTTTCACTAGAGGATGATTTTCTTCTTTACTAGTTTGATTTTTTTTTAATCCTTTTTCTAATTTTTTTGGATTTTTTCCTTTTTTGATTTTTTTGTTGTCATCAAGATGCCTGTTTGCTAGGTTTTTGCCAAGGTAACTATTTCTTCAGGACATTTTCTAAATTTTTTTTTATTTACTTTTTTATTCAAACAATTCCATGTTTCATTACCTTAGTACCCGCAACTTCTCTATATTTGGCATCCTTCTCGCATTATGTTGTGAGAGCCAGCGAGGGGAAGGGGCGAATAGAGATGGAAATAATTTTCATTGATAACTATCGTTCATCGTTCGATTCTCAATGGGTGTACTTACCAGTATAAATTCATTACAAAGCGCGTCTCAACAAATACAATTTAATGGCCTGGCTTGAAGTGCGTGCTGATCATTACCAGATAGAAATACAGTGTCTATAAAATGTAATGTTGTTTTGGTTCGAGCTTGAGTGAGAGGCACGACGAAGAGGAAATATGCACTTTCTGCTAAAAAAATTAGCACTATTGACCTTCACAGTCAGGTCTACTATTTAATATTAGCTATGAAGAGGTTTTTTTTTTTGAATATTTTATCCTAAAAAACATAAGTTTTGAGATGTTCATGAAAAATTAGCTATAAAAAAAATGCCCATAAGAAATATCTTGTTAGTTATCTTTAGGAAATACTTTGTCAAGCTAAAATAGAAGTTAAAGTAACATTTATAGCAGTTTTTAATCTACTTAAAGAAAAAAAAAAAAAAGACTCCAATTTTAGTTAGGAAAGCCCTCCTTCTAGCGCCACATGTGAGCACCCTTCAAAATCTGCACACTCTCTAAACTCTTTTTCATGGGTTAGTCATATGCAAACTTGTTAAATTCTCCTATGAAATAACATGTCAATGCTCAAGAAATGCAACAAATAAGAAGGATTAAAAGACATATAAGAGCATTGCATGTACCTATTCCATAGTGGATTGGTGTCACTTGTGTAAAGTGACCCTTTCCCAATCCTTGCTAAACTCAATGATAGATGCCTTGAAGATGGAGTGAAATGGGAAAAATTATCTCTCAAATTGAAGAGAGTAACTTTGCATGAAGATTGTGGATGGATTGTTGAAGAATGAGGATTCTATTTATAGATTCTCAAGTTGAAAGAGTGTTGAAAAGGGATCAATGTGCGATAATGTTTTAGCCAATGAGTTGGAGCCACTTGTCAAATTGTGAGTGGTTGAGGAATGTGCAAGTTTTGGTCAATGTGCCAATAAATGAGATTGGTTGGCCTTTTTCAAATTCAAATTTGTCTAGTTGGAGGGAGAAAAAGTGACTTTAATGCCAAGTGGGGGACATGTAAGAGGGAAGTTATTTCCATGTTGGAAGGGACAAGTCAACTTGCTTTCAAATTCAAACTTGAGGAATATTCTCAAAATATGCTTTGTTAAAGGCAAATGATGATTTTAATAAATGAATTAAAATGCTTTATTGGTGCAAGTGGGAAAAGCTAGAGGATTTGATGGGTGATTAGATTAGATTGATAAGGATTAGATTAGTTAAGATGATGTTAGATGATTTTGACCCATTTGACTTAAATAATTTGATTTATTTAAATAAAAATGGATGGAATATGAATTTGGGATTTAATTAAATAAAGCTTGGTTTATTTAATTAAAAGGGTGATGTGAGATAAAGGTTAATTAATTTGAAGGAGATGAATCTAGGAGATGATTTATGAAAGATGGAATGTTAGGATGTGATTAAGAATTGATCTATTTAATCAAATGAGATAATGATAGGCTTAAATTAAATAAAGTTAATTTATTCAATTTAAATGGATGATCCTTAGAGATTGAATTAAATAGACCTGATTTATTTGATGAATGGATTTAGTGAGCTTGATTTATTTGATGAGTCGATGAATATGAATTTAATTAAGTGCATAATGCTAATTTCACATGTCTACACATATATATAGAAATAATAAAAGCCTGCATGCACATAAATATAAGCATCCTGAAAGATAGAGAGATACATATGAGGGTATATGCATTTTCATTTATTATTTTTATTCTTCTTCATGTATCTCCTAGTGTTTTCATACCATTAAAAGTGGATTTCTATGCTTCTTGTTGTATCTCATTTTCTTTAAACAGTATTAAAAGTGGAATGGTTATAAATTGATATTTGTAAGTTGTGTACCAATTACCATTTGGATGCTATAGTACACTGATCTTTTTTTTTAATTGTGAAATAGAGTTATCAATTAGTGAACTAAAAATGAAACATTATGTCACTACAAATAATCTCGTACAACTATGCCTATGGAAGTGGATTTGTGGATGGGTACATAGAGGCCCCCAATATTGATTTGTTGGTAACCCCCATTGGTCTCCCTGTAGAGTCTGGCCTTGAGGACGTGGTTGCCCGACCTTTAAATCCTAATTCTATAAGTATGGTTTCACTTTATCTTGTACTTGTCATAAATTTGGAGTTATTGTTTCCAATTCTCTTTGCTTCTACATGTACATCTACATGGGCCATCTTGACAAAGCATATAGATGTGGAAGTAGATATGCATTCCTATTTTCTAGCATATAAAAGGATGGGTTTGATGTATATGTATATCTGTATGTATATGTATCTATATATATGTATATGTATATGTGTATGTATATGTATATTTATATGTATGTATATGTGTATATATGTCTTTGTATATATACATGTATATGTACGCATATATGTATATATGTATACGTATATGTATATGTATGTATATTTTTGTATATGTATATGTATGCATGTATGCGTATGTATATGTATATGTATATGTATATGTGTATGTATATGCATGTGTATATGCATATGTGTATGTATATGGACATGCAAAAACAAATACTACAATATAATAGATCAGATATGAGGACAACAAATTTTGCGCTTTTGCTATGAAATGAATGGCACAATGGCTCTTTTGATAGTGCAACTTAATGAAAGTATAGTTTTTGAGACTACAACAATCAATATTTTATATGTATATGTATATGTATGTCTATGTGTATATATGTCTATGTATATATATATATGCATATGTATGTATATATGTATATATGTATATGTATATGTATGTATATGCTTGTATATGTACATGTATATATGTGTATTCATGTATGCATATGTATATGTATGTCTATTTATATGCATGTGTATGTATATCCTAACATTCCCAATTCCTATATGTATATGTGTGTATGTGTATATATGTATATGTATGTCATTGTATATGTGTAATGTATGTATATCTATACATGTATATATGTTTGCATATGTATACATGTATATATCAGCCATGAAGATAATTCTATATGCACCAAGTTAATAATTTGCAATTGGTCCTATGTTAACCCGTCCACCGGTAGAGATGCACATGTATAGCTAAAATAATAAATGGAGGTCAATGTAACTAATAACCCTAAATATATCTTTTTAGGAAAGGGACAAGATTCAACTAGAATTTAATATTTCCTAATGTTCAACCTATGCTATTCCTTTCTTGGTCATTCATAGATATTGATTCATATACAGATGGATAAACATATATTTTTTTTATATGTTTATGTATAATTGCCACTTTCAATGTATGCATGGGTATATATGCATATTTATATATCATAATGTACTTGAGCTTGTATGTATACTCATAGGCTATATGAGCAGAGTCAAGTAGCACATCCCAATGAATTACTAAATTTAAAAAGGGTAAAAAAAAACAACAAAAATATTTCTACTATAGGGAGCATAGAGAGGAAATATCCATGAAGCGTCGCAAAAAATACTTACAGTAAAGGATAGCTACAACAACCACATTTGCACATGAAAGTGGTAATAGTGCTCCCTTGCATCACACAATTCCAATGGAAAATGAAAACCCTTGTATACAATCTCAGAGGAGCTCCGCTATTGCACAAAAACAAGAACAATACCTCAAAGAAATATTCCATGATATCTAGCTATCTTTCTATGGTAAAGATATTTTGACATCGTATAGATGCACTTTCCAACTTTTCTATTCACCAAATATGTAGGGAAAGCTACATAGGGATGCACACTCCATTGTTAGGGTGAAAATCCATATGTGTAAGGTGTTATTCTAAAAAAGGTGCCCATTGATTAAGCTCCACAAATGGAATGGACCCAGGCCCACAATCATTGTTACTCAAAAAGCTAACACAGGTTGAAGAGATGCTTATTGCTAGGGTGGCTCAAGTTTTACAGGTTACCCACTCTAGACGGAGCCAATTTAAATATAGTGGTCACACGATAAGCTTACATTAGGATATCTCAAGCATCGCAAGACTTTTACCACCTCGTATGTAAGACCTTGAGGTCGTTATAGTTCGTAGGACCACTATTGAAGGTGGGAATTATGATTGTTATGTTAGTAAACATCATGTCATGGATGCATTGAAATACAAAATCCAATATGACATACTGCAATGATGTTGAGATTGATGTTGAGGCTCTTAATATTTTACCTGATTTAGCTGTTCATGTCTCCAGTTTGTTACATATAATGCAACAAGTTTCAAGTGAAAACCTAATGCCATCAAGTAGCTCAACAAATGATGGACAAGAAAAAAATGGCTCTTCAAACTTTTTATCATTTATTCCTTGCTTACCAAATACTAGATGAGAGTTGTAAGCAATAAAAGATGTCTTGTAAATTGAAAAGAAAGACTAGAATATCTTATCTTGGCCTGAAATTAGCTCTTCATATTTTAGTGAATACAACAGTGAAGGTATATTTTCAATGGAATTTCCAATATTGTTCCCCACTAGAGCAGTGCTTCCCCTTCAACCAGGAAATATTAAAATTCACTTGCATGAATATTCCCTCCACCTAATGAGATCTTTTGACCACAGGTTTGGAAAAAATGTTAGGTTTAGATATTTTCTCTACAACTTGATTATGAGACATCGCAACCAACAAAATGTCTCTATTTTTGTTAGAGTGGATCTCGAGGATAGAATCCCCAGGTCGTTGATTGTTTTCAGGCAACAACTTCAAGCTGCTCCCGACTACCAATTAGTCGAGTAGTTGATGTGATTTGGGGCATTGTTGCATGAGACTCACTCTTTTTGGAGCTCTTGCCCAGCCCAACTAACCGCTATGATCGAACAACTTGGTATACCCACCCTTTTTTTCACTTTGAGTTGTGTAGACACAAAATGGGCTGACCTTTAGAATGTTTTCTCTACTGCAGCTCATTTAGTGATGAAACCTTAAAAAAAATGCTCATAGATAGTATTGTTTAGAATCGACATATACTATCTTTATATTTGCATCATAGATTCTCATTTTTTTGTGAGGAGGTGATCAAAAAGCTTTTGCATGCAAAAGATTATTGGTATTGATATGAATGGCAACATCATGGCTCTACACACGTGCATGGTTTTTTTATGGCTTTCAGAAGCTCTTGACAGATACTCTTGATTGGTCCAATGACCATGATCTTACCATAGCAAGGCACTTTTTTGATAGATATGTTTCAGCTTGGAATCTACATTGCCCTGCACAAAGATTGCTTAGAACGTATCATTGCTCTGAAGAAAACCCATGGTTTCTTACCACGAGCTAGATCTCAACCAGTGATCCAATCATAGATTATGAAGAGTTGCTAAACATAGTTCAAAGGAACACAAAATGCTCTGAATATACTTGTTTAAGAAGAAAAGGAGAGTAATTGCAATGCCAGTATAAAGCACCATGGCAGCAACACCTTACCTCTACATTGGCATCTGATGTTGAGTCTAACAAATCCTACAAACCAACAAGAAATGATGATTTCCTAAATATTCACAGCCTAGCTATGCTTGCAATTTGGCATTCCAATGTTGACTGTTAGCTAGTTGTTTCTAGGAAAATTGTTTTGAATTATATTTCTAAATATGCAACTAAATCTAAGGAAAAACTAGAAAATTATCTAGATATGTTGAAAAGAGTTGCAAATACAAATATAGTTGAGGATAGAGCACTCGTTGCATACCAAAAATTCATGATGAATATGCTTGTGGAATGTGACATCTTTGCATAGGAGACGTGCCATATGTTACATAAATTGCCTCTTCTTACTTCAAGCTGACAATACCTTCGCTTGAATGTTGGAAAAAATTCATGGTTTTGTATAAAGAAAGATGATACTAATGAAGAATTTCAAACAAACTATATTCATTTCTATATGCAAATGCCTCAAGAGTTAGTTGCTTTATCCTTTATTGACTCGGTCTGCCTATATACACACTCATAGCAATGCAAAAAGGCTAAATGGCAACCAAGGCTCTAGCCTGTAGTTGTCCTTGTTTACCCATTATTCAAGACTACTCTTGTTGAAGATGTAGAGATATTTGACAAATTTTTTTGGAATGAACTTATGTTATACAAACCTTTCCAGAACATACAAATAGATATAGGTCTTCAAAGAGAAGAGATAATAGAAAATTGAAAACTTTTAAAAATGGTCGGTTATCATCCTTGGCATGTTAATAGAGTTCCAGTTACATCCACAATTGAAGAATAGGATAATAGTGATATTAATGATTTGAACCATCATCCTTCTATGGATGAGTATGAATGGGAAGTTTTCTCTCGACTTGGTGCTACTACTAACTTTAGTATAAATTAGCTTCAGCTATTGGGTAGGTGGGATTTTGATATGAACCATCCATGGAATGCAAACCATGTTCTTGAAGAACTCCATAATATTGCTTTATAGTTCATCTCATCAGCAAAGGCACAATGTGAGAAAGCTATTGTTCAATTCTTGCCTGTAGATATTTCAGCCCATCAACTTTCATCGAAGTATCAATTGGCCCTTCAAATAATTCAAACCCACCATATCCATCCTTCACCCAAATCCCTACTCTACACGATTATTCAAGGGACAGCTGGCACTGAAAAATACTTCCTGATAAATTGTAGTCAACAACAAATGAACACCTCTTTTGCTAGACCCAATAGTTGCTTTCTCACATTGGCTCCTACAAGTGTCGCTGCATACAACATATGTGCCTCTACAATCCATATAGTGCTTTAGATTCCCAAAAAGGATATGAATCTTTTGCAAGGGAAACAATTGACATTATTCCAAGAATAATTTATGTATATTGAGTACATATTGATCAATAAAATGAGTTTTCTATGCCCAAAGTTCCTACTGAAAATAGATAGCCAATTATGCCAACCATTCCCAGATAAGTAGATAGAGCCATTTGGAGGTGTTTCTATGATCCTTTTTGGTGATCTTGTTTAGTTTCCACCTGTCATGGATACACCTATTTATGCTCCATCCCCATTGGTTGTAGCCTTGTGGCACACTTTCACAGTCTCAATAACCCTAGACACTATCTTTCGCTAAAAAGGAGATAGCCCTTCGCTACGAAAGTTTTAGGAAATTCTTCTTCATATAAGAAATGCTAAGGCTCTCCAAAATGATAGGGAAGAGCTTATGAAACAAAAAAATAAAATTCTCTCAGCCACAGAAAGAGAACAATTTGATGTTGCTACATATTTGTTTGCGACAAATGACTTGGTTGCATTCCACAACAAAAAAGTGATAAAATAGTTAAATCTACCAATAGCCATTAGCATTGCTTGGATGGAAAAATAATAGGCATTTAATCATGGAGATGATAACGAGCTTCTCCTATAATTGCTACTTTGTATTGGTGAATAGGTAATGCTAACAAAAAATTTGTGGATTCAAGTTGGCCTCATCAATGGATTCTTTGGTGTTGTTACGGCTGTTGTGTACAAACCACATTCTAAACCACCAAACCCACTTGACTATGTTGTTGTCTGCTTCCAAAATTACATTGGCCCACCATGGGACCCATAAAATATGAGAGAAATTCCCATCCCAGCTATAATTCAGGGGAATCGAACACAAATTCCACTTACTATGGCATGGGGAATCATAATACATAAAGCACAAGGCTTAAAATTGGATAGAGAAACAATAAACATAGGTAGCAAAGAGAGGCAAGGGTTGAATTTTACAACTATTTCATGTGTAAAATCAATTGAAAGACTCTATATTCATCCACCTTTCTCATTTGAGAGATACTCTAGGATTGGCACCAACAAGTAAATTTCTCATCGACGCAAGGAAGAAACACGCCTCAAGCAATTGCAGGCCTTTCCAAGTGCTTTTGGTTCCACCTGATAGGCTGACTTACAAAACAGGCTCAAGGATAATTATTCTTCCATCTACCTCAGCCTATGTGCCATTGCCTCCTCAAACATTTTCTAAGTTGTATCTTTAAAAACCATACCAAGTAATAATTTGTGTAAAATGGGTATAATGCCAAAGATGCACAAAGATACCACACACAAATAACTAGAGGCCACAACTTGTACAGGCCAATTTCATGTTTTGATGATTCTATTCTATTAAACTGTCAATTTCTTGGTCTAAGATTTCATTGTGCGATGCTCTTACTATATGGCATTCAAACCAATACACTCTTTTGTATATTCCATTTTCCCATCTTTGTTTAAGTGTTTTAAAATTCCACGAAATTAACTATTTATTGGCATACCTAGAATTCTCTTCCACCTAATTTTAACATACAGTGGTGTAAACATATAGTTACAATTCTTACACATTAATACATATGCAAATACAAACAACATCAGTTGTCTACGATGCACGAAAATTGGAACCAATAATAACTAGAAAAAAAAAGTTCTATAAGTAAATAATGTCTTTATAATATTCCAATATATTAAGCTATATATACACATGTTGTAGATGCATTCTCAAAAAAAAATGTTTTTCATTTGACTAATAAGTTTAAAATCCTTCAATGATGTGTTTTCTATTCTGACAACCTATATACGTTGGCTTCTCACATTCCTCCTCTGTGCTTTCCTTCCAAAAATTTAAATGTCTTGCTATTATCTTTTCTATTAGCTTTATTTGATTCAAATTGCTACAAATGTTTGTCTACAAAATTATTTTCCCATCATTTCCTTGTTTCATTGTTCTTATATATTACATTCATAGATATATAGTGTCGTGCACATTGATTTTCTTTCCCATGATACATGATAAAATTCCATGTTATTTTTCATGGATTCCTCGAGCATCTCCACAATAACCATGGAGTTTATTGGCTTCGTGATTTCCTCATTGTGCCCTGCTCAACAGACACAAAATGGTAGGTGTTTGTTCATATGCCAGTTGATAATATTCATTGTTCTAATATAACGATATCAACTATTTTGGCTTCCTTGTGAAATGACAAACTCTGGTGTTTGTTTCATAGCAGAGATGTCAACGAAACTAATGTGCACCTCCCTTGTGTACCAGTTTGGAGAGCTCCACAACTTCCCTCATCTGCAGCCTACAACAACATTGTTGTTGTTCTTGCGATGGGCCATTCTGCAATTCCTTTTCCCCATTCCTTATCTAATTTCACACATGTATTCTGATTATACATTAAATTTTCCCCTCCCTCTATGGCTACATACCCTGTATATATTTTTTGCTTTATATAAACAATCATGCACAAATTTATACATGTGCTTGACTACAATAACTATAGTTTGTTGTTCAGATTAGATTTGTCGATGATCCCATACTTGCCTCTTATGCAAATCCAAATGAGAACTTGAAACAAATAATTGATAGGAAAATGTGAATTGTTGCATCAATTCCTTCTTTTTTATTCTTATGTTTGATGATATTCTATTTCCCTTATCTCTTTCAACCTCCCTTTATTTTGTATTTATATCTAATTGATTTCACTTCAAATCTTTAGAAAGAGGACACTGTAGATTGTGAATGGCTACGCAATTTTTTTTTCCTTTTGCCTATATAGATTTGCACTTCATTGAGTTGGCATGGTTTTCATTTTACTTTGATGCCCACCTTCTTTGTATTTTTCTAACAAATAGAGGAATTGTATAACAATAGTTGCATTATCTTTCATTGAGTATTATAGAAAAATATGGAAATTGTAACAAAACTATTAGTAAAACATACATACATATATTTATCCATACATACATATATATACAGGTGGAAGTAGACATGCATTGATCTTTTCAAAGACTTCAAAATATATTTTCCTTAATCATTCTATCCATGTGTTGTGATGATGTGCATTGTCCTTCATTGCACTTGTTTGTCTTATTCTAATACCTCTTTTACAATTTGTCTATTTCTCTATAGTATTTAGTACAAGGCAATGTATGTGGAATTTCTAATAAGGTTTGTGGGGTTACACTCTTTTTTACATGGGTGTTTTGCATAGATGATTAATTTATTGTTAATGTCTTCTTGTTATATTCTTTTCAATAGGGCTTCCATCAACCCAACCATAAATAGGATTTACCATCTAATAGCTCTTTTATAATTCATGCTTTAAGACAAATAGATAGGAATTGTCTATAGGGATTTTACTGATAGCTTGGAGCTTACCTCTTAAACAAAGGATCTGCCTAAATCTTCCTCATTGGTTAATAGACACAGAGAACCAAAACCATAAACAAATGACTAACAAATTACTAACCCTTAGCATATTTTCTAAGGAAAGAAAGGACATTTAATTGCAATTCCTCCATCCATACAAAACAATAATCTCTTTCAAATATCCACAATGGGTATAACGACAAAGACACAAACATTTGACAAGAACATGCAGACAATAAATTAACCAATATGTATATTGTGTACTTTGCATTAATGATTAATTTATTGTTCATGCCTTTCAATCTCTACTTATTGTTCCTTTGGATAGTAGGTTTGAGGGTTTTAACACTCATGTGCTACAAAATTTGTGAGGAAGTATATTGATTAAATTGTATTATCAAAAGACCCATTGAATTTGTTGAACTTTATATCTTTAGTTGATACACTATTTGTTTGAAGTTTCTATTTGCTAAGAACAGACCTGTGAAAATGCAATTGAATAAACCTAATTTCTTGCATATTTTGGACCACAAATTCATAATACCAAAATGCCTATTCTCACAATGCAATTGAATTAAAAATATTTTCTTTCATTTTCTAGTGTATACTTTCCCACATTGCTACATTCTCTACTCTATGCATCTTTCGAGCATTATAATTCATTTAGGTGAAATCCTTACAAATACGTTGTTGTACATTGTTAATCACTACATAAGTTATTCTTGTGTTTGCATATATACATTTGCACATTGATTGAACTGCTTCTTTGTACCATCCTAATAAATAGAGTAATTGCATATGCTAAGTGTTTGCTCGCCTAAGGCTTAATGCATTATGTGGTTGTTGTACTATAGAGGTGGATGAAGTAAATTCGGTTAGTCAAAGTAAATGCAATATTGAATGTAGCAGTGTGGGAAAGTATATTTTGATTAAGTTGCATTACATGTATATATATATATATATACATGTATATATATCTATACATGTATATATATATACATATATATATAGATGTATACATGCATATATATATATGTTCACATGTATGTATATATGTATGTAAATGGAATATTAAATGTTGGGATCTGAGAGAGTATACTTTGAAGTTGTATTCTTGGAAGAGCCATTGTGGTGTTGGTTTGATAAAACGCTATTGCTAAATTCATCGTGTTCAGCTCCAGTTTTTGGTAGGTTGGAGGCTATTAAAATTGTTGGCCTGTGTAATTAGTAACCCATTTTGCTTGGGTATTTTGTATAAATAATTAATTTATTGTTTATATCTTTAATTCTCTACTTATTGTTCATTTTGATAGAAGGTTTCATGGTTTGAACACTGATGTGCTTAATAATTTCCAAATTGTTCAACGATCTAACAACTCAATCCAATCCTCCTTCCGGTTCTCAAGCATAATCAACAGTACATGTAAGTAAAAAACTTCTCCATAATCAATAAATAGATTTCGTGACCCCCTTGCAAATATTATTCATCATTTCTACTTTCTAGTCATGTTTATTGATTTTCGCTATATATTTACTAATCATTGATCCTCCCTTACTCATCTTCTTTCCTCATCCATTGAAATACCTCTCTCTTCTATTTGCAGGTGTTAGGATAAATTATAGATGAAAATTCCAAAAGATGGCCACAAACTTCCAGTGGATGTTTCATATTGCTTTTGCTCGGGGGGGTGCTTAGGGTCCCCAGGGCTCCATGATGCCAATATGGAAGGGTGAATAATGAGCATGGGTTTTTTTTTCCTTTTCATTCCATATATCTTTTCTCACATAGATACATGTATAGAAAACATGGTTTGTAACATGTTTCTTATGTACTACCAAGTGGTCGCATCTTTAGCTTATGTGCTATTTGTTTGAAGTTTCTATTTCTTGAGAAGCCAACATTTAATTGTGCAGTATTTGTAACATATCTATAGTGTCAAAATGACTCTTTTTAGAATGCAATTGAATCAATATATTGTCTTGGATGTTTTGTACTGAACTTTCCCCTCCTGCAACATTATCTATTTTGACTATCCAATTGCACTATGCAATCAATCATTTAAAAGTGGATTTTTTTAATTCTCAAGCACATTGTAATCTATAATACTTGTGTTCTATGGAAGTTTATACTGTGGATTATGGCTCATCTGTGATTTAGCTATAATTTTTAACTATTCTTTTAGTAGTTGTTTTACAATTTCCCTATTTTTTCTATACTATTTAGTGGAAAATAATCTAGGTTGAATCTTCAATTGGGAAACCAATTGTTACATACAAATTGGTGTCACACCTTGTCTATATAGTAATAGAATTACAAGTGGAGATGCCTATAGCTAATTTCCATCTCTCGTCAAAAAACACACGCATACTAAAACTTTAATTTGCAAAACTATAGAGATATACTAATTATAAAAAGTACTCAATATTGAACGTCTTCCCTTCATAGAAAAAAAGTGTGCGCTTTTTATCCTATATTAAAAAGTACACACATGTGTGATGACCCTTACAAAAAACTTCCATTAACTTCAAAATTAAATAATTAATTGATTGAATAACCTACACAAAAAGTGACAATATACATGTGCATCTATTGCCAATAAATATAAAACTCAAATATTCTTGCTAGAAGAAATAATTATTTTAAATTTGATATTTAATTTAATTTTTAAGTTCCCACTTTTAAACAAATTTAAAAATTGATTTTCAAATTTTCTAATAGTATTAAATGAAATTTATACAAAAATTTATTCGTGACTACTTGATTCATACAATCTAACTCATCAATTTCATTCACAGTCACCTTTCCATGCAATTAAAAAGCTTCAACCCTCCTCACCGCAAACATTGCCCGCCGTGGAAGACCCGTATCGGCTGATTGTTGCATGCCTGTGGATATGACTGCTAGTGTTTAATATTAATTTAATTGTAATACAAACATCAAATACCAAAAAGATATTTTGTGATATCTTTTAAATAGATTTATTTAAAATAACTGCACTAATTTTAGAAAAAAAAAAAAAAAACCCTCTAAATATATAAAAATATATAGACAATTTAGACTTTTCACTTCTATTCTTTAATGAAATTAAAAAGTTAAATTATAATGATTCATTATCATTTATGCTGAACTATGTATATTAAATTTAAATTTTATTAATTATTAGCCAATTATTCGAAATTGGATGCAAATATAATCACGTTTATAAAAAACCGGATCTAATGATTAATCAAGAAATAAAATGTCTAAAAATTAAGAAAACATGCTGAAAGCTAAAATGAGAATGAGAAATTGAACATATAGTAATTAAAGAAACAGAGTGTGGCGAGATTGTCTTATGTAAGATATGTGGACATGGATAAACTTAACACAGTGAACGACTTTGTGTCAGAGGTCAATATCACTGATTATTTTAGAGTTGCAATTAAAATAAAAGACTATGAACAATTCAAAGATATTTAATCAACTAATTTTGCGCAATCGCAGGTCATGCATTTTTTTCACCATATGACTTCCATCGTCAAGAACTTCGTTTTCAATATGTCGTGCGAAGCTTGTTTTCTACGAATTGAAAAGAAAACCCGACCGAACCTTTGGTTTAATGGATTTGAATTTACATTTTTCAAGGTTCAATTTGCATGGTGCAGGTTCAAGGCTGTTCTCCGTGGAATTTGTTTGGAATAGAGAGGTGTATATATGAGGTGAGGAAAAAACGTTTGAATATGGGGACAAGAAATAGATAATAAAAACAAGTGTATAGGATTGATTATAGAATTGCAATTCAAATAGAAAACCTTGAACAATTCAACATAATCGATCAAAACAAGAAATACATGCAAATAAAGATAGGATAGGATGGAATATTTCAAAATATATTTAAAGGGTAAGTGGTAAAGAATTGGAAAATGTTTGGTAATTTTGATGAAGACAAGAAGTACATGCAAATAAAGATAGGATATGATGGAATATTTCAAAATATATTTAAAGGGTAAGTATTAAAGAATTGGAAAATGTTTGGTAATTTTGAATGAGAGTATACTCTTTTCTAGTATATAATTTTTTGGAATATTTAATTAAAATGATTTCAAAATTACATGAGAATTAGTAAAGGTATGTGTATTCAATCATTATATTTTGTTAAACTTTAAGATGCATGTGAAATTTAAAAGATATATTTTAGAGAAAATGTATAATCATTGTCATCATTAGTAAATATTAGAGGAACAAGCATATTATGTTTTATATAAAACATAAACCTAGCTTGATCTCTTTGTACTTTAATCCTCTCTTACATGTCGATTCTAGTAATGTTTTATAAAATAGAGAACAAATATGGAATAATTAATTTCTATTGTATAAATAAAGATAAGAACAATTAAGAGTTGATTTTATTATATATTTTACAAAAGAGAGGGAAAGTGAGGAGAGATCATGGATACAAAAATTCAAGAACTTGTAATGAATGTGATGTGACATATTAACCTCTACATATCATATAATCAACTCCATTGAGACATGATTATCATCTTCTTCATAGGTGTTTATAATTGTCTACAACCTCAAGTCATAAGAGTGTTAGTGATATGATAAATACCCATATTAATTGGGTGCATCTATTTGATGAAAGGAATTCAAGAGAAACACAATACATTATAATAAATTTAATAAATATGAAAATACATAGATCATAAAAAATTATCAAAGTCATAATTTCATCATGTAACAAATAGGTTAGGAATCTAAAATGGTAGACATGAAAAAATATAGAGATTGGAGGTAGCAACCAATGTGTATAAGTTTGTGCCTAGTATAAAAAATGATAAGTATTAGGTTTCGCTAATAGCAAAAAATAAAAAATTAATTATATAGTGAGGGAGACATGAATTAAAAATATTTCTAAGAATATAACATATAGAATTATAAAGAGCACATTAAGTGCACAATGATTGTTATAACTCTATAATGGTGATATAAATTTGAAATCATAATATAAAATATAGAAGACATAATTCTCCTAAATACACTAAATAGATATAAAAATATGATATGATTACGAAAAAGAATTAGTGATGTATGATTTATATATCCCTAATATTACAGACATGATGAGGTATGTTTTTTATAAAGGAAAAAATGGGTTTTACAGGGACCCGAAACCACCAAGTTTACAACAAAAGAAAGAAGGACAAAAAAGTCCAGCGAAATAAATAGGTTACAATAAAAGAAAAAACCAGAATAAACAGTAGCCAGCGAAAAAAGGCCAGGAAGGTCAATCAAAGAGCCAGCCAAAACGCAGGCCAAAAAACCAGTAGTAGCTAACCCAGAGTCTTCAGAACAGACTCAGTCTTGGCCTCCAGGTCCTGCATATCTCGGACACCCTTCTTGAAAGTTTGAATCATATGTGGCACATGGGGGGTGCCTTCCTTTTCAGATTAGCCCTGGTTCTCTTCGAAATCCCAATGTCCTCTTCCTGGTTTTTATCTTTCACCTCTTCCAAATCAACAACCAAGGACCCCTGTTGAGCTTTATCCAATTTTTCAGTCATAGCCATTGATAATGATGGCATTATGTCTTGCCATCCTATTATTTTTTTTAGTAATTATCTTCACAGTATTTTTCATTTTTTCCAAGTCAATTTCTATCCTTTTGTCCTTACCTGCATTGTCTTGGATCTCTTTACTAGTAATGTTTTCATTATGCTCTACATCCTTCTTGCATAACACAGAAACCTTAGCACCCATTTCTTCTAGTTTACTCTGGAGGGCCCAGTTTTTTATTTTTAGTTCATTAATTTCATGAAAGACCCATTTTGACATTCTGAAATGGTCCACAACATTACTCCTAGCTATGTTCAGAAAATCAACAGAAGGTTCCCTATCAAGATTGAAGCAACTTTTAGCAGGGTCAGAGGCTCTAGGGGACCCAGTTCTAACATCTTTGTCTGTCGATGGGACAAAGAGGAAGAATTATTATTTGCACCAGAGTCCTAAAAATCAAGAGTATCTTCATAATACGAAACAAGGTTTTTGACAGGTAGATTCTTTCTAGCGCCTTTGGCTTTAGGAGTAGAGCTTCCAAGGCTTAGAAGTAGGGTAGACTTTAATAGACTGGGGATTATGGATTTGGGTTTTCTTTCCAGTCTGGATAGAAGGCGGATTCAGGACCATCCTAACTGCACTCAAATTAGGTTTATTCCCCAAACAACTAGGTTCAGTGTCATCCTCCTCGGACCAAAGAGGCATCCAAGTTAGCAAGGGCCAACATATTTTGGAAATGTTAAAAAATTAACCTAATCAGACCAGTATGTAATATAGGATATCTTTTAGGGTTTTTCTTATGGTCTTCCAGACTCTTTCTTAAGGAACAAAGTAGATAGTAGGGGAGAGAAACCATGACCTTATAGTGAAAATGATTGAGCAAGATAAAATGATAGTCGTAGACCCTAGTGAACCGACCATCCAGGATGATATACTCCATAATGACACAAGAACTTTTCTCTGGAGAGCTTTAATGGTGTCGGCCTCAAAGTAACTATTGGAAAATTTCACCAGTTTCAATTTTTCCTTGTCTTTCTTCAGAAATCTGACCATCGCTTCATCAGAGAAATTCCTGTCCCCAAAAAATTTGTGTCCTTCAGTGGACATACCAGTCACTTCAGCAATGAGATTTTCATGAAGCTTAACTTTCCTGCCAAAAAGGGTTATTTCCCCATTGTCCCAATTCTTCTCAAAATGCTATGTAGCTTCCTTGATTATACCCATGGAGTTTTTCCAGAAAAGGGAGTAAACCCCCACTTTTAACTTTGTTCCATGCTTTAGTGTTTTTTGTGCGCATCTTGAAGCTATCCGACTTAACTCTTTTTCTATCTCCTCCCATTTTAGCAAGCACAGTGATGCAGACATAGATGAAATCTTGACTCGAAATGGTCCCACCAAACCTATGAGCCCACAAAGCATGCCGAGCAAGCTTACAGGATAAGCTAATTAGCTTGGCCCCATGCAATCTAATGATAGTGATGTAGTTACCCCGTTCTATCATCATTAATGAGGTGACACACATCTTTCCCATGTGACGCATCATAGTTCAATAAGGCTTAGACATTAACACCTAAATCACTAATGTTCAGCCATGTGCACTGTCCTTTGCTTTTAACCCCTTCATTCGCAAAAAAGTTTGCCACAACATTGGCTTCTCTATAGGCATGGAATATCTTTATATTATCAAACTTAGCTAAGGTTGAAATAGCATCATCAATCCAAGACTTTATGGTCCATGAGGGGGGGACCTACCTAGAAGACATTCGATAATATTTTTTGAGTCCCCTTCAAGCCAAAGGTTTTTAAAATTTAGACTATGAGCCAAATTTATGACATGAAAATCTCCAACACCTCAGCTAAGTGATTGGTTTGTGAGCCAAGGGGGGTGGAAATCGCACTGAGAAAATTGCCAAAAGAATCCCTTATAACTCTGTCGCATCTCGCTGCCCTAGGATTACCTTTAGTTGTCCCATCAAAGTTGGATTTGATCCAATCGTTAGGCGGAAAAGTCTAGTAGACACCCTCCCTGTCCTTCTTAGCATGTTTAGGAGCACAGGAAATATCATAACTAATATTCCATTCCTTAGCAATCGTAAGATCATAGGAAAAAAAAGCCACTTTCTCGGTGTTACAAACCTTCCAAGGGATTGCATTGAAATTTTCTTTCATTAATCTGATTATTTTATCAAACACAATGACCATCGAAGATTCTTTATCTCTATAAATTCTATTGTTTCCTTCTTTCCATAGACCCCAAGCAACATGAGGGAAGGAAACATCCCATAGTTTCTGAAGTGTTGGGTTGTGAGTAGGGGTTTTCCATTGGATGAAGAAGTCTTCAATTAACGAGGGGAACACCCAAGATAATTTCCAAAAATAGAGAAATTTTTCTTAGATCGAGGCAACAAAAGGACAATGAAGAAACAAATGACAAACTGACTCTACTTCCATCTTGCAGAGATAGCATCTATTGGGTATTTGAAAGCCTCGCTTGCAAAGATTATCAATCGTGAGCACTTTGTTTTGAAGTAGGATCCAGAAGAAGTGGTTGAATTTAGGTATGTTACTGATATGATATTGTATGATATGGTAGTTTTTCAATGTGTATACTTGTTTTATACATTTGAGTCTCTTAAATTATCCATATTTTGATCTAATATTTAAACTATAGATACATTCAAAAGAACATAAGTATAAAATTTGTATATGAATCAAAATATATGATCAAATAATAATAAGGATCATAAACATGTGATAAGCATCATAGAGTATACAAATAGAAGAAAGGGTTGGTGAACATAGAAATTGCAAGAAAATAAAGATCATAATAAAAATAATCAAACTTAAGGATGAATAAGGTAGAGCATAAATATAGAAAAAAAATGATATCATCAACCTGAGCTCTAAACGTGAGAAACATAAGAGGAAAGATAATTAGTGCAAGAGCATAAAAATACATACAATATGGAGAAGAATAGATGAAATCATATCAAGATAAAGACAAAAGGATTCCCTCAAAGTGGTGGAAGTAAAAACATGAAAGTAATATAAAGGATGAGAGGAGTGTAAAAATAACAATAAACAATGCATAGATAAAATGAAATTATTTTAAAATGCAAAGGAAAAAGGTTAAGAATATTTAAATATTATAATAATCATAGGATATGAAGAGTAGAATCATTGGTATGTGAACATGATAATTATAGGAAAAAATCATCTTATAAATAATCTATCTTATGGATGAATAAGGTACCATGTATATTTAGAATAATTAAGCAATTATTAAAAAAAGTTGGAAACATGAGAAAAATAAAGAGTGAAGACAAGTAGTACAAGAGAATATCAATAATTAAGGAAGGCCTTGAGAAGAATAGAATAAAATATATAGAAGGAACAACCTTCTATGTGATTATTGAAACTTTAGATTCCCTTAGTAAGTTCGTTATATCCACATAACTACATAAAAATTGATAAATTGTACAAGCTTATTTTGGGATGTTGTGCATGTCATTAGTCAAATTGAAAAAAATTATGGGAATCCTTTTGTCTCTCTCTAAATATCATGATGATAATGTATTTAAATACTAAAGAAAATGAAGACTATTATGATTTTTTTGAATAGGGAACTACTAATTTTTGTATCTCATTAAACACTCTATACTCAAATGAGATTGCTCATTTTAAGTGACTATACTATGAATATTCAATCTTCTTTAATATATCTCATAAATCTAATGTGAATTAATTTACATTATCAAATTTTGAATAGTAACAAACTAGTATAACTAAGACATAACACTCAAGATAAGCCTAGGAAATCTCAAACCAACATAATGAGCCTCTGATTGAGTATATTTTCCCAAATCATCAATTGGTTGCGTGCTTGCTAAAATTTTAGCAACATAAAAATGCCCCAAGTGAAAATGAGTGAGATCCCTTGATAAATGGTTAAGGGTTGGATATATAGATTGGGGTGAAAAGGGATCAAGGGTTGAGATTGCTTGATGGAGATCAAGGTTTGAGATGAGAGGTGATCTCTCAACTCATGAGATTGTGACAAGCAACACAATGAGATGATTTGAGAGAGATGAGGTTACTATGATAGGACAAGGCACATGTGACATGGTACCAAGGCTATGCCACAAGTACAAAGGGCCATGTGCTTGGTGTGATGGAAGGGTTAACCCACTTAATCATATAATAGAAGAGTTAAGGTAGGATAGATGTAGATAAATAATTAAATGAAATCATTTATATTAGGCTAGGACTTAGGAAAATAGAAAAAAATAGAGAATTTAATATTTAATTAATATATAAATTATGGGGATTTAGATGAAATAGGGATAAATCAGCCAAATGTGATCAATTTTAGGTATCTACAATTTTCCCCTCTTTGAGATGGTGTTACAAAGTAGAATCATTTCAAAGAAGATTAAAACATCACACCAAGAAGAATATGGTAAGGTTAGGGAAGATGCCTTAGTCATTTGAAGGAGTGACTTGGAAGAAATATGATGGGAGTGAAGATGAGGATTAGGATTAAGGATACTCGTCCAGAGGATAGGAAAGTTTTGGAGAAAACAAGTGTTCTCTCAAAATGAAGGAGATGGTGCAAGAATAAATGAGGAATAGGATGCAAAATGATGGAGAGAATGGAAGGATTGGAGGAGGAAGAGATAATAAAATTATTATGTTCCAAGAAAGAAAGAAAAAAATGATTCAAAGACAAACATGATGTTGTCCTGATCACACTAAAAGTTAAGATTGATTGATGATGGATGGAGTGTTGTTGATGTGGGAATGATATATCCCAAAACAATATAAGAATTAGGAAGGATACATCTTCTTGATGATGATGATGATGTATTGTTGATGTGGGAATGATATATATTTAAAAAACACAAGTACTGGGAATGATACAACTTGATGATGATGATAGAGTGTTTTTGGCGTAGGAATGATATATCCTAAAACAACATAAGGATTCATGGAATGATGCATCCCAATAATGATAATTGAATTCAAATTAAGGATGTGCAACAAGTGTATAAAAAATACCAAAGATGCAATTGGATGATTTGTGCTAGATTTTTATGGATGAGGATTTTCATGTAATGGAGATGATGTAGGAAAAGATATTTAGACTAGAAAATATATTAACCTAAAATGAACTTGATAGATGAGGAAAGGATATGATGGATGGAAAGGTTCCTTGAATATCAAATCTACATTAGCCCAAAAGGAGTGAAGAGATGATGAAATGATTAGGAAATAATGAAAATAATTTGAGACTAACATGTTGGTGTCATCCACCTCCCAGGAGCAACATCTGCAACATAAACCTTCATTGAAAATGAGAGAGGCAACAGAATTCCATTTCACCAAAAATAATAGTGAATAAAATTAGATGCTAAATTACATATTGTACAGGCTTTTCAAAGTTGTGAAAAACATAGACAGGTGAAAAACTACCCTACGAGAAAAAACTAATTATCCCTATACATTAAAACTTAACACATTAACACCCCCCCTTAAGTGAAAACTTAGGGAGAATGAAGATACAAAAAATGAAGATGCAATATGGGTCCCAACTACACAACCATGTTAGGTACCCATTTACAACTACAAAAAAAATTCTCTTATAACTAGATAAAAGGAGAAAAACCTTGTGGGTAAAAACCCCTCTCCAAAAGAGAGAAAAGAAAAAAAAAATTATGCATGGATGGAGGACTCAATCACACCCCCCAAGGACTACATACATCATGTATATACAATAAATAGACCCCCATAATAGGGAAAGAGAGAGACTATATAGCCCCCCTACAATGTGTAATCACTTATAAAAATGGTAAGTGCCCGAAGACAAAACACAATTCAATGTCAAAAAATAACTTGTATCCCTTTTGGAAGAAACAAAATCAAGTAAAATTGTTGGAATTCTTCCCACTCCAGATAGGAATTGAAAGAGAGAAGCATGAAAATGTAGGATGATGTTTCTGAAATCTACTCATGTGTCGCCAAGACCTTGGAAGGTGACTTCTACGAACCAGTTAGGAACTTTCCCAATCACAAAAGGAGGTGACAAAAATGGTACCACTGGAAACTTATTTTGAACATTCTCCAGAGACTGAGATGGAGTGACAACAGTGCAAATTTTGTCATCAAATAGGAGGGATATACCCTCAAATGTGTCTTCCAAGTTAGAAATGTGAGATTTCATGAACAATGAACCAATTTCTAGAAAATATGAATCCCAATTAGGAAGACAATGAAATACTTATTGTAATGAATCATTGGACATGCTCAGTGAATCATCAACACAAGATGAATGGCCTTGTTGAACAGGAATTATCGGAGCCTCAATCAATGAATTTGCACAATGAATCACTAAAGGTGAAGGTACATCAACTATCCCTTATGGAGAAGAAGGAGCATCTAAAGAACCCTCTCATCCTCATCTAAAGAATCAAAGTATTCCCAAACTTCAAACTCATGCATAGTAGTGTGATCATAGGGTATCTTTTCTGAAAAATGAAGAGGCACAAGACAATCTGAAACTGGATCATCTAGGAATAGCTGAGTATCAGGATCTCCATGTATTTCCCAAATTTTAGTCCAAAGAATATGAGGACACTCAAAATGATCAATAGCATCCAAAGTGGCATAATCAATATGCATTGCAATAACTCCTAGGACATGATCCCTTTTCCAATTCCATGCAAATTGCCTACTATCAGTACTAGGAAGGGGAACAAGATTATATAAATGTGGCAACAAATGAAGCCATCTAAGATGTTTTATGATACCATCTTTCCATTGTTTGTAGTTTCCCCCTTTCAACATAATCACAATAGGATGAAATGAAAAGCCCATAATCAACTATGAAAAATCTCCATGAATACAAAGACATTAACCTTCAACAACAAATATAAATTCCAAAATACTACAAATGAAGCCTTCTCAAAATACTTCAAGAAGCATTAATGCAAAAGGGGTTAAGAATCTAAAAATTTTGAGCAAAAAATTAAACACCTTACTGGGTTCTCGCACCAAATCACCAAGTAAGATCTCAAATCAACTCACCAAGCAACTCTTGAGAGCACACAACACCAAATACCATGTGTGAGCCAATTAAAGTCCACATGAGGCTTTTCTCACACCATCCAAACAGAACGGGGTGTATTTAAATGGACAAAAAAAACATAGGAAACCAATGTGGGATTATTATTTGCAACCAAGTTAAAACACCAATGAAGGTTTTTACCTAGCCAGAAAAAGAAGGAAACCCTAAATAATATTTGCGCAAAAATTTAGAATGCTAAATTCTTGAAACCATAATATATATTGGGCAACTAGTAACCCGAGTTTAGAAGTCACTAGAACTTGAGACTCTCCCAACAATCTTCAACATGAAAACTAATGGCTTCTAAGAAAACTTGGTGGGTCTCTAAAATTTTCATGCATAATAGCGATCCTGAATCTTGGGAAAATGACAGAGTGTTATAGTTCTAAAAATATCCATGTATTTTATATGTCCTTTCTTATATCTGAAGGTTGAGAAAGTAGAATTCAATAATGGAATGATATATTTTATTTTCCTCATTTCTTCCATTGTAAATAATTCCTATCAATAATCTTTCAAATATTCGAAGTAATCTTGGATGAAAAACATCAAGATGAATATCCAACTTGACTTCAAACCAAGAAATATTTAGCCAAACTCCTTTTAATATATAAGATTTATCAAATCCTAAATATGAACCTCCATTATGAAAGATTAATATTTACCAATTACCTATTATAGCCTTGAATATTTGACTCATTATAAATTACAGCAGGGTTTAATAATAATTAACTACCTCATTTCTTATTGCTATGGCCTCTAGAAACTAAAAACTTGATGGTGTAATTTTTTTTAATTATATTATATTCATTTTTAATTACATTATATTGAATTAGTAGCAAATTTTAAGTGAGCCCATATTTTGAATTCTATAACCTAATAAAATTATTACATTTAAAGAGAAACCTTTAGATATCAATATTTTATTAAATATTTAAAATTAGCTTTTTTATCAAAGATGTTTCCAATTCCATTTTTTTAACACTTTTACTTCCCTTCAAAATTATGAATATTTTACATCCTTTGACCTACCTATTGCACCATGTGATAAGATTTTATTCAAAATTTTAGAAGATAAAACCACAAGAGCTTCATCTTAAAGGGCTAACCCTTGGGTTATGACAATTATTTATTTCAATCATATAATTAAATTATAATAATTACAAAGAAAATTTGAAATAAAATAGACTTTTAAAAATTATCCAAGTTAAGCAAAATAATTCTATTTTATGACATAAGTTACAATAGGTAAGCCTATCATCTTTAGTATAAGTATCAAATAATTCTTTTTTAAATGTTTATCTAAAATGTGATTAAAATGTCTAAATTAAAATATTTTTCTCTTATATTTGATTGAAGCAATTATTTTGTGTCAAAAATATACATAATTATCATTTTATGAAATATTATTTGAATTTTTTGTATTTACGTACTAGTTTTTCTTCATTGAACATTTCAAAACAAGAAACTATTTTCATATTTTTAATGTTTTTATTCCTTTCATAGAAATAAAATCTTGTTTCTATATAAATATTAAAATAGTTACATTCATTATATTAGTTTGATTAATTAATATTAAATTAATAAAAAAATAATTATTTATATTGATTAGTTACATAAATTCAATTAAGTTGGGGTATTAAGAATACATGTTTGTTAATTAATTTAAAATTTTAATCATTTTTCTCCTTAAAATATAAAAAACAAATAAATTGCATTCATCAAGTTTAGTTCAAGAAATTATATTTGTAATGCCCCACCATGCAACCCTAGAGGAAGTTTCAATTCATTATTTAAATGCACCAATTTTTATTTTTTTTGTACAAATAACATGTAAGATGAATACACATTGCCAACATCCTCTAAGGCCATGAGACAAAGATTACTTTTAAACCCAAACAACAACAAACATTAATATAAACTGAAACATTAATCATTTAAGGAAATGAGACAACATACATTCCATACAAGATAACTTACAACAAATGATAAGAAATACCAAAAGATTTCAATTAACAATATTTGAACAATAAGATTACAACACTCATTCCTCGAATGAGGTAATTCCAACAAAATGATTACATATTACAAATTCCACATCAATAACAACTAAGGGGTAATAAAATACAATAAGTACTGAGAGAACAAGGCATGAGAATAATTGATTCCCACGAGCTCTCCAACTAGAAATCATGAACACACGAACATGAAGAAGAAACAACGGATTAAGATGCATGCCACCTAACCACATGGAATCCAAAAGGTTTCACTCCCTCCGTGCTAGGAGATAGTAACCAAGAATTCCTACACAAGACCATCTAACACTAGACATGGGCGACACAAAACTAATACGAAATAAATACAAGACCCCATCACATGACTGAACGGTCATATGTACAACTCTAGGTATGACTCACACAACACTGTCATAGGTTACATTGCTTCCAGACATAGAATAGATCAAGAGCATCACAAATATAAGGTACAAACTACTAACTTAGGAAGAGTGTCATCACATAGTTTGTCAAGGGATATCCTCTGAGAATCTTCCTAGGCCCCGTCCCCCACTCCATGGGTTATCCTGGTAGCCTCTATCGCATTCCCGACACCCATGCTTACTCATGCGGACCCAAATACCTCTCGTGAAGATGAGATAGATGATCTTGCCATTGCAGGCCTTCCCGTCTCATCCCAAGTCTACAACAAGCCCTTGGGTCCATGAGCGAGGCATACTTAATCTTATTTAATGTTTGATGCAACCTAAGCTTCTAAAAGTTTAATTTAGTTCTCACTGAATTAACCAACTTGCAAAGGGTTATCCTGGAACCACTTTGTGCGCTAGCGCCCATTACAAGCCACTCTCCTAAGACAACACACATGTTTATAACCACAAAAGGTTACCAGATAACATGTCCTCTCCAATCCAAGGAGGTAACCAAACAAGGAAACTCACTCCAAACACTCGAGGAAAACAAGGTTAAAACCCTCTCCAACACTAGAGGTAAACAAGGTCAAAAAACCCACTCCATACACTGGAGGAAAAAAAATACAAAATACCACTCCATCCAAAGGAGGCATAAACACATGACCATCTCCTATTCCTAAGGAGGCATAAAACATCCCCGTACGTGAAAACTGGGTGAAACGGCATGGTGTAACTATGCACTTTTCCCACGACACATCAAAGATTGACTCACATGCCACAACCAATATCAATAAAAGAACTCCTATCTGGAAGACTTTCAATACATTCACACTAATTTCACAACACATCAAAGATGAACAATTAACCACTGAGAACATTTCAGACAATGAAGTGAGCTACTGTTCAAATTTCCTAAATCCAAGCAAACACAGTATTCATGACATGCATTGATCCAATATAAACTCATTTCCTTTCATGATGTTGACATATATATATCAACCATTCAATTACTCTAAATTTTATAGCCATATTCTAAATCAAGATATTTTAATAAATAGCATCATCGAACTGGAAATAAACCAATCAATCACTCTATGTTTCACAATCATACACTGTAGGTAAATCCACTTGATTTGTAAGACATCTGGATTAAATAAATTACTCTTATAGCAATGAGTCAACAACTCAATCTCATATGATTCATTAAATCATTCGTTACTTCTAATGTTAACCACTATGTTGTATATTTAGAATGTTTTGATAAGTAGACGTTTAGATCAAGTAAATCAGTCTTTCTTTCAATTCGCATTAATAAATCAACTAAAACTCATATCTTCTTGGTCACAAATATATTCCAATCAATTATACTAAATATTATATACATAAATCCTCTTGCTGACATTAAAGAATTTAAACTGATAATACAACTCTACTTGATCAACCTATAATTAATCAAAGTCAAATTATCAATAAAACAATATTTGACAAGTAAAGTCCTTTGATTTAAATAAATCATTCGTTAATCCTAAACTCTTCAATTTTGTTCCATAATTAATGATTAGAACCACCTGATTGAATTAGGTTATTCATTGTCTCTAAGTTTCTCAATTGTCTTCTATACTTAGAATGTTTTGATAAATAGGCATTTAGATTTAATAAATTAGTCTTTATTTCACATTCGCATCAATAATTTAACTAAGTTATAATCACTTAATCTATATTACATCATGAATTAAACAAATAAAATAATTGAATTCAATATTTTAAATAAAACGTATGATCAACATCAACTTTTAAAAATAGTCATTAAATTATCCAATAATCACATGACACCAATGAGAAATTTTAAACTTAATACTTCAATTCTATTGGCTCAATTATGGATAAGGATTAAAATAATATTTATAAAATAACCCATTTAATCAACTTATAAATAATTCATTTAATTACAAAACCAACTTTTAATTAAAACATGTGATTATAACTTTCACCTTTACATATTCATCATACGCTAATTTATACATAAATTTAACTATATATTACATATACATGTAAATGTATATATAAAAATGTAATTATAAATGTATCCATCTAATTATCTAATTAATTAAACCTATTTTAGTTCATCTAATTAAAGTTTTCAATATTACAAATTATTTATTTTAATATCAATTTCCTCCACTATAATAGCCACATAATCATAATAAAAATTTTATTTAATATTTTACATTATTATAATGTCAATGAAATATCATTATTATTATTTTATAAACCCCAATTCTATTTTGATATTAATCAACTAATTTAACAAAATTATTTAAAATACACATATTATATTAAATATTATATATAATATTATTTAAATATTTAATATTTAATATTAAACATTAAATATATAATATTATATATTATAATAAAAGAGATAATATAAAATTATTTTCTAAATAAAATAAATACTATTAAAACTAAATTTAAATATACTAAAGTTTTATAAAAAACAAAGGCTTAAAAGCCCTTTTTTCTTTTGCTGCGTTGCAGCCGCAACAGAGGGATGCACCCTTGTGGCTGCTCTGGGGCAGCCCCTGTGGTGGCTGCTTGCAGCCCCTCCCCATCCATGGATGGGGGGTGGCTGTGGGCAGCCCCCACCCTAACCAAAAAAAATAAAAATTTAATATTATATTTTTTTTTTCAATTTCGTTTTAAAACGAAAATAAAACAAAAAAACAAAACCCAGGTTTGGTTTCAGAACGAAATTTACACAGCAACCTCTTGAATACAAAACTTCCAGTTGCATTGATTTTATATGCAAAATATAAATGGTCATTTATAAAAAAAACATATCATCTCACAGCCCAAATTGGGCAAATTTTTCTTGAGGTGAAGGTTAAAAGGAAAGATCTTGAACACAATAGCGTGGTAAAAAAAATTTATGGATTTTCTTCAAATTGACAGTGAAGTTAAATCTTTGCATTTGAATCCTTCAAAACTTTGTGTTGCTAGTTTTAAATGAATTTTCATGGGTTTAAATTGAATCCAAGCAAGGTTTGAAGGATTTTCACATAGCCAACAAAGATTTTCAAACATTCACCACAAAGATTAAGCTATTTTCAAAATGATCAAAGCAAGAACAAAGGAACCTGATTTTTCTCCAAAGCTTCCAGATTCCATTGGAGCTTTCAAATCCAGCTCAAGCACGAATCTCCATCCTCTTCACAAATCCAAAATAAAACCACCCACCAGAAAATTTTCTCCAAAAAAATGCAAGATCCAACTTAGATCCATTTTCTTTTCCAAAATAGGGTTTTTCCCCAAATTAGTCAAACCCTAAAAATCCCACTCACAAAAAAATATAATTTAAAAAACATGGGAATATTTATAATTTTTTAATTCAAAACCTAATTTTTTTTAATTTTTAATTCAACTTTATGCATTTTCCAAATTCCTCATAAAACGTATGCATTTCAAAATTATCAATAAATGATTTCTCAACAATATTTTCAAAAGTGGAATTAAACATATTAGCATTTAATTATTTATTTTAATTAAATCTTAATATCTAATTTAATTTACCTTTTCAAATTAAATTTGAAACTAAATATATATAATAATGTCAAAACGACTATTTTAATTAAAATCACCATTAATCTAATTAATTAATAAACTAAATCTAGTTTCATTAATTAATCAAATAAATCAATAACCCAATAATTATTTTATTAATTAAATCAAATAAATCAATAAAATAAATCGCATCTTAACATTGCAACTAACCATATTTAATCATCAATTAAACTACGCACGCCATTAATAAACTTTAAACTTGAAATTAAATAAATACTCAAGGGGAAATTGGCCAAATTAAGACAGCTAACCCTGACGACAACCTGACAACACGCTATGACTAGGGTGATGACTTGGCTCAGAAAACCTAGCTACTATCTCCCAATCGATTACCGTTGGTAAATGGACACGCTCGGACCTGTGAAGCCAGGTGGAGTCGATGCCATGTACCTGTCAACCTGGAACAAAGAGCATGTCGAACGTGCAACATATATATGTATGTTATAATCAAACACACCGTGAAGAGGGAATTTTGGAATTGTAGGGCGCTCGCAAGCGAGTGATACAATTCGTCCCCTTCACCAATATAGTATCTCTAACTGACGCATCTATCATCAATGATATGATCAATAGCATAAAACATCATTTAATCAGATATCTTCTAAGTTACTCCCATCATGACATAAGGATAACATCGGAATAAAAGAACATCACATCAACATATAACTTCCACATCGTTTAATCAATCACGATCACAAGTAATCAAGTTCCAAAGTCAAAGCATGTTTAGACACAATCGTCACATCATGATATAACATGCACATCACTAAACAGTTCATGATCAAACAATCACTAAGTTCAAAGTCACATCATAAACATAATCAGACATACAAAGAACCTTGCCAATCCAAATATCCAAAATGGAGGGGTGTTACAATATTAGACCAATTCATATTTATTCAATATTAAATGAATCAATTTTCTTTTCTTATATACAAATAAACTACATTTATCAAAATTGAAATTATTTAATCTAGCTCAAAAAATTAGATTAAGAAAATTCATATTTATTCAATATTAAATAAACTAATTTACCTTCATAATAATAATAAATAAATAAATAAAACAAAACAAAACAAAAACAAAAACAAAACTATTAAAAGTTAATATGAAACATAAAAATAAAAATAAAAAAATCAAGGCAAGCAAATGTTAAAGGAATAAAACTTTGTAATCCACGATCTTAGAATTTCAGAAGCATTTAAGGTCAAATTATGATTTAGGGACTAGCATGTTCATACATTGTTTCCCTTTAAGAATCAAGATCTAAGATTTTAGGGAATGTCTTATTTGGTGAGTGGGTTCTTAGGCCATTAAAAAGATGAAACCATCCGTAAAACATGAGTATGGAATGATGACCAACCTAAGATGAAAACTATATTATATGCAATTTAAACATTACAATATTACACTTTTTATATAAAGTCCACCAAATCATGTTTTATATATCCATTCATCTCACAAATAAGTACAACATTTAACTTGACATATTGTAAATCCCATAAGATATATTTTATTAATACTATAAATTTAGTTCATTAATTAGTTGATAGGCTGTTATGCTTGAAGTTTCCACCGGGATTTTCATCAGCCTAACTACGAATTGGATTTTCCGGCGATGGGAGTCTATCGGCCGGTAGGGAGGCCATAATTTTTTTTTGTGTTGCAACGTGGGTGCTGCTAATTACGTGGGCTGGTGGCGAATGGTGTGCTAGATATGGGGAATGTGATTGAAAAGCATTTGTTAGCGCAAGGCCCAATGTTCCCTATCGTTGCACGATGGCGGCGAATAAAGTAAATGCAATATTGAATGCTGGCATGTGGGATAGTATACTTTGATGAAGTTGTATTGTCGAAAGAGCCATTGTGTTGTTGGTTTGATAGCAGGCTATTGTTAAATTCGTCACATTTGGTGGGTATGTGCAGGATCATCATGGAAAAAATAGGCCCTTAAGTGGCAAAAAATTTAGAAAAATCAGAGTTAGGCAACTTGACGTAAAAATTTGAATAGGTTATCTATATTATTTCAAAAATATGTAAGAATAGAATATGTAGCAAATTGAATGTAGTTTCTAAAATACTAGGTTTGTTTAAAATTAAAAAAAATCTATTTGGTGAAAATTTGAAATTTCAATGCAGTGGTACTTAAATTTCAAGGAAAAAATAAGTAGTAGGTGTCTGTCTAACTAGCCTAACCACAATAAAATGATAATATTTTTTTATAATATTCTAGATATAAGTAGAGGACTCATGCCCTGATGTGATGCATTTTTTTATAATTTTTTACAAGTAAATAATTAATTATGAATTTTTTATTACAACTTTTTAAAAAATATAAAAACTTCGTATGTCGACCACCTTAACTTGGTCAAAACTTCATGAAATTCAATTTTTCTTTTTAATCCTATAGTATGTGAAGTATAGAATGTGACACATTTTCGATTCAAAAAATGTGATATCGTTTGAAAGCTATAAATGTTTTTCAATCAGGCTATCAATCAGGACCTTAGTTGTAATTTGAATAGAAAATGAATAATAATTACTTATTAAATTCTAAATAAAGCATAATTTATATTGGTGGAAAGCTGAGAATCTCCTTTAAAAACCCTTTTTGTTTCATCAATTTTGGTTAAAACAATAGTTGCCAGCCACATACCCATCATATTGCCACTTTTTGGCCCATCATGATCTTGCATATACCCCGGCTCCATTTTTTTGTAGGTTCGAGGGTTTTGAAATTGTTGAGGTGCAGAATCAATAAGTCATTTTGCATGGGTTTTTTTCAAAAAAGAATGTATTGCACGTATGTCTTTCCTTCTCTGCTTATTGTTTGTTTTGATAGCAAGTTTCATTGTTTCAGCACTGATGTGTTGCGTAATGTGCGGTGAAGTATATTGATTAAGTTGCATTGTCGAAAGAGCCATTGTGGTGTTGGGTTGACAGTGGACTATTGTAAGATCTGTCGCCTTCGGTTCCCTAGTTTATTTCATAGGGGACAACTGTAAAAATCATCGAGTTTCACTGCTTTCTGTGCCAGATTGGAGGGTTTTATAGCTATCATTCCCCATAATTTGTAAGTCATTTTACATGCGTGTTTTGTATGGATTGTTTTTGTTTTTTGGATTCTAAAAGCCATTTTACATGGATGTCTGGCATTATCTTTTTTGTGGGTGGAGAAATTACAGTTGAATCTTTTTTTTGTCAAGAAATATGGTTAGGGTTTGTAATTTTTCTGTTGCTCGTTTAATGTTTGTAGTTATCTCTATGGATTTTTTAGCTTATTCCCATTACCATAGGAGCAATAGTATTTAAATGTAGGTTCTTCCGTTAAAATGGTTAGGGTTGGTAATTTTATTGCCCAATTGTAGATTAAGATAGGAGTGATTGTATATATATGGATATATAGAGGGTTTGTTATTTGTTTGAAGTTTCTGACAGGATTTTTGTCATCCGAGCCTTGAATAGTATTTGTTGTGTAATAGGTGTCTTACAATTTCTTTGTTTCTCTATAATATTGAATTCCAGTGAATGTAGCTCGGATTTTGTGCATAATGTGTTAGGAAGTATATTGATTAAGTTGCATTTTTGAAAGAGCCATTGTGCTATTGGTTTCATAGTGGACTATCATAAAAATTAAATCATCAGCCTTTGCACCATTTTATGGCAGATTGGAGGGTTTTAAAACTATGGTGTTATGCAATCTATATGTCATTTTACTTGGGTGTTTTGTATAAATGGTTTATTTATTGTTTAAATTAAAAATCTTTTTCTCCATAATTTGTAAGCCATTTCCCATGGATGTCTGTCGTTATGGTTTTGTATGGATGGAGAAATTGCAAATATATAGATATGAAAATATATATATATGCAGAGTGTTTATTATTTGTTTGATGTTTCTGATGGGATTTTTGTTAGCCGAGTTGTGAATAGGATTTGTTTATGTTTAACCTTAGAGATAGAAACATATAACAAGAAGATATTAACAATAAATTAATCATCTATGCAAAACACCCATGTAGAAAAGAGTATAACCTGACAAACTTGATTGAAAATTTGAGTTGCATCACCTCACACTAAATATTATAGAGAAATAGAAAAATTCTAAAAGAGGTATTAGAATAACACTAATGTAGGTTGGAGTCTCGATTAAGTGTGTATATGCATATGTGTATATATATGTATATATATA
>VDFB02086081.1:240411908-240576017 GCA_007258455.2 Sequoia sempervirens
AAAGATGCATAGAGTATATATATGTGTCTACATATGTATATATATGTATGTATGTATGTATGTAGATATACATATATATATGTATGTATGTATGCATATGTACATATATGCCAATGGTTTCATAAAACCCTAAACCCTACACATAGATAGCTACAATTCCTCCTATGGTAATGGCTGCAACGCCAAAGATATACACAGATGATGAAAAGGCTCTTTCAATATGCAGTGTTGCGTATGCACAACCCGGTGAGGTATTCTTATTCTTCTATGGGATTACTATTTTTTTATTCTTTGCATAAGAAAAGTTTATAAGATGTATAAAACCAGCTGCATTCAACATAATCTCAACAATTCTATTTAGTTTGACATCTAGATTATATGTGTGGTTCTATTTGTAGAAATTAGTAGAATTATGCTCTCCAAAAAACCCACAAGCTTCATTGAAAATTTGAGCTACATCACCACAAATAGACAAATTGTAAAAGACCTGCTAGAATAATACTAGAAAACCACAAAAGTAATTTTATCTCCAATATGTTAATGCTTTCATACAACCCTAAACCCTACACATAGATAACTACAATTTCTCCCATGGTAATGGCTGCAACGCTAAAGATATACATAGACAACCAAAATAATAGACTAATGGCGTACAAATAACCAACCCTAACCATATTTTTGATGGAAGAAGGAACATTTAAGTACAATTTTTGCATCCATACAAAATGATAATCTCTTTCAAATCTGCAAAATGGGTATACACATATACAACCAAAACAATAGACCAAAATTTAACTACAATTTCTCTTAAGGTAATAGGTATATACATGTTATACATATATACATGAATATGTTGTAAATTCGAGCTGCATTGTTTGGGATTAAATATTATAGACAAATAGGAAAATTGTAAAAAAACTATAAGGAAAACACTAGAGAATGACATACATCTAATTTGTGAGTATCATCCTAATTTCTCTAACAACTGTTACATAGACTGCTTGTCTTGCACCAATATGCTGCATGATACTCTTTTCCCTGTTGTCCAACTTTCACATAATGTGCATATTTTCTAATAAGCGCTTGCTCAAGATGTGAGCAGGTTTATCCCTGTCCATTTTTGGTTTTATACCTATTACCATAGGAGCAATTGTTGTTGAACCTTGTTTATTTGCTCAATAAATATGCTTAGGGTTAGTATTTTTTATTTCCCTGCATTTATTATTTTGGTTATCTGTTTGCATTTGTGTTGTTGGACAATTTAACAAAGGACCATTTGCAGATTATGACCATTTACAAAGCCTACTTTCCTTCTATGAAAATTTTTAGTGTGGGTTCCAACTCATCTGTGATTCAGCTATGATTTTTAGCTTTTATTTTAATAGTTGTTTTGCAATTTGCCTATTTTGTATATAATATTTAGTGGGAAATAATGTTGCTTGAATTTTCAGTTGAGAAACCAGTAAAGGATGTGTCTAATACCTGTTATACAATTCTCTATTTGTCTTCGATATTTACTAGTAAAGGATGTAGGTTGAATCTTGTATCAATATGTTTCAAAATTTGTTTTTTGTCTATAATTTCAATTAAATTGGCAAGGTTTTCCTTACATAAAAATATTTAGGGTCCCCAAAATACAAGTAAGCATCTAGACTAGATTTTCCCTCAGCTGACTGGTTGAGAAGGCTTCAAATTCAACCCTTTTTCTACCTATACTAATGCCAAACTTTAGAGTAGACAATATGGTATAAGCAACCAAAAAGATTTGAATTTGTAGCCTTCACAGTTGGTTAATTGAGGGGAAAAACAATTTGAATGTTTCCTTCCTTCATAAATTCCAAGGTCAAGAGTTAGATGGTGATAAATAAATATACTATACACAAGTATCTAGATATAGTCCTCTGTATATAAACACATATATACATATGTACATATCGATACATATATATGCTTATATGTGTATGTTTGTAAACATGTTCATAAAGGGTAACTTCAATGCATATATGTACTTGATTATTTCTACACATATATACATGCATATATTCTACATTCAAGCTCCATTATTTGCCAGTAAATATTATAGATAGATAGGAAAATCATAATAGAACTATTAGGAAAAGACTGAAGCACGACATATGTTTCATTCTTCAGTAATTGTTGTTCTTTAATTTGATATTAAGGCAGGAAAATATATTGATTAAGTTGCATTTCCAAAAGAGCATTAGCAGTTTTGCTTTAAAATTATAGTATTATAAGAATCATCTTCCTTGGCTCTCTTGTCTAACAAAATAGAGGTTTACTAAATTGTTGTGCTATGGAATCTGTAAGTCATTTTGCATTGGTATTTTTCATGAATATTTTTCCCATAATATTTAATACCACACAACGTAGGCCGAATCTACAATTCAAGTTGTGATGTTATATGCATTTTGGATAGATTATTACACCATATTATTCTTTCCATAACATAATAAAATTTAAAATCTGCATAAATACATATTGTGAGCACCCTTCAAAATCTGCACACTCTCTAAACTCTTTTTCATGGGTTAGTCATATGAAAACTTGTTAAATGCTCCTATGAAATAACATGTCAATGCTCAAGAAATGCAACAAATAACAAGGGTTAAAAGACATATAAAAGCATTGCATGTACCTACTCGATAGTGGATTGGTCTCACTTGTGCAAAGTGACCCTTTCCCAATCCTTGCTAAATGCAATCATAGATGCCTTGAAGATGGAGTGAAATGGGAAAATTTATCTCTCAAATTGAAGAGAGTAACTTTGCATGAAGATTTTGGATGGATTGTTGAAGAATAAGGCTTCTCTTTATAGATTCTCAAGTTGAAAGAGTGCTCAAAATGGACCAATGTGGGATAATGTTTTAGCCAATGAGATGGAGCCACTTGTCAGATTGTGAGTGGTTGAGGAATGTGCAAGTTTTGGTCAATGTGCCAATAAATGAGATTGGTTGGCCTTTTTCAAATTCAAATTTGGCTTGTTGGAGGGGGAAAAAGTGACTTTAATGCCAAGTGGGGGACATGTAAGAGGGAAGTTATTGCCATGTTGGAAGGGACAAGTCAACTTGCTTTCAAATCACTAATACATTTTTAATTCAAACTGTATCAGTGAATTCCAACTTGAGGAATATTCTCAAAAGATGCTTTGTTGAGGGAAAATGATGATTTTAATTAATGAATTAAAATGCTTTATTGGTGCAAGTGGGAAAAGCTATAGGATGTGATGGGTGATTAGATTAGTTAAGATGATGTTAGATGCTTTTGACCCATTTGACTTAAATACTTTGATTTATTTAAATCAAAAGGGATGGAATATGAATTTGGGATTTAATTAAATAAAGTTTGGTTTATTTAATTAAAAGGGTGATGTGAGATAAAGGTTAATTAATTTGAAGGAGATGAATCTAGGAGATGATTTATGAAAGATGGAATGTTAGGATGTGATTAAAAATTGATCTATTTAATCAAATGAGATAATGATAGGCTTAAATTAAATAAAGTTAATTTATTCAATTTAAATGGATGATCCTTAGAGATTGAATTAAATAGACCTAATTTATTTGATGAATGGATTTAGTGAGGTTGATTTATTTAATGAGTGGATGAATATGAATTTAATTAAGTGCATAATGCTAATTTCACGTGTCTACATTTTTCCCCTCTTTGAAGCAATGTACTTGCTGCGTTGGTTCAAAGAATAAACTTGCCACGAGCAAAATTCAAAAATTTCTAATTCTTTTTTAATGCCCCAGCAGAAAGAAGTACATTAGTACATTGCCCCCTCGAGAGATTGAGTGAAAATATTTGATTTGAGGGTTGATCTCATGATAAAGAGGTTCAAATTGGATGGTTATGATGATGATGCAAATGAGATTGTTTTAAGATGCTTAGAATAACCAATCTACATTATTCTAAACAACTTAAATTATGATATGGTGCATGTGAGATGGATGATGTGATAATGCCTATATGATTATTCAGTAGATGTTTTAGGAAAATGTATGATTTTATGAGATGCTTAGAGTAACAGATCTATATTAGGATGATGAACATGCATGTGACACGATGTGTAGAATGTTGATGGTTTGTGGATGCAAGATGGATGCATTGATAATGATGATTAACTATTCATGACGTGATGTTAGTGCGGAAAAGAAGAAATCAGGTGATGAAAAGAGGATCCAACAAGCCATCTTTATGATAGATGATGGTGAGAAATGGATAATGAGAAATGGATAATTTTCTTATCAAGAATTGGGATTTTAAAATGGTCACTTATCTTATGTTTGATAACACGCATAAGCACGATGCATCAAGGTATAAAGAACTAGGATGGTGTTGCACTTAGTGTGATGGACTTTGACTTGAAAAATAGATAGGAGTATTCTTGTTCATACTTGACATACATAAACCTTGCTAGGATGCACTTTAGAAGTTTCAAACACCTCGGACCAAAACACGGAAAGGTATAACCTATCAATGCAATAGTCAACAAGCTGCCTAAAACATCCTCCATACATATCTAACAAAGCAAGTATTTTCTAAGGTTATTTTACAGGAACATCCAACAAGCATAGCAGACAAAAGATAATGATCGTTTCCCCATTCCTATCTCTCTAAATCCACTTGTTTGGACATCATCGAGAGGTTACTAGAATGAGCGCAAAGAGACAAGTCAAAAGACCAAGATAAAGTAAACAAACAAGCTGATGTTCTTCAATACCGCTAACCAAAAGGTAATGTGTTTTTAAGGATAAGAACCGAAACTATTGCCAAAAGATAATGCCCATTGTAGGAAGGATGCATCCTAGGACATGTTAGTGGATGGTGGCACATCATTTTGTTTATCCAAAGCATTCTTTCTGATAAATAATGCCCATTGTAGAAAGGATACATCCTAGGACATGATGTTATTAGATGATTGAAATGGGACTGATCAGATGATGGGCTATTGACACAAAGAGTTGTCCAACTTTTTTACATACTGACTTAAACCTGAGACTTGACGTTTTGAGTTTTACTTTTAACCTACTAAACTTGTTTCTGATTGTTTCACCAAAGATTGAGGATGATGATCGTTTATTATGAGTGGTGTTTATTGCGGATGTAAGCGAGATGAGATGGATGAATTTTTTCAAATATTTGGATGTTTTTGGAGTTATGCAATGTTTTGAGGTTGTTTTTTGGTATTTTTCAAGATTTTCAAATGTTTTTGGGGTTTTCTAAGATTTTGAGCAAGAGACTAACCTAAATACCTATCGTAGGGGCCTTGGGGGTTGATCAACAGATTAGCCTTGCCTACGTTATACATGCAGAGACCACATAGTTCGACTGACGAGTTGACTGATTTACATATGAAGATATACATGATGAAATGTCAGTTTATTATGATGGACGCCTAAAGGACTGACCTAAGTGTCTCAGGGGATGATCAAAGATCAACCTTGCCTACATTCAAGGCTCATAGACTTGTAGTTCGACACGACGATTATGCTTTTGACTTTTTGACTGAATTTTTGACCTATTTTGGGATTTTGATATGTTTTGAATGTTTTTGGATTTTTTTTTTATTTTCTTTTTTTTTTGGATTTTATGAGATTTTAGGACTTCAAGAATATACACAATTCTGATTCGATGAGAACATGCCCCCAGTGTGATGCAATAGACTACTCTGATAAAGGCATGACAAACTGACCTTAGGAATGGGTCGGGTAATACTAGGATGGGTCATGATACGAACACAAGACCAAGCTATGGTGCAGATGCAGGTGAATGAGTGATGGATCGGGATCTGAATGTGATGGATGATGGAAGCGTAATGGATGGATGACGTAGAGCAAGCCATAAAGATCCTGGTGGATGGAAAGTGTTTATTTACACAAGGTGCCTATTTTCTAGGTTTTCACTAAGGTACTTGTCCAAAGTGCCACTGAAGTGGTTTTCACTAGAGGAAGATTTTTTTCTTTATTGGTTTGTTTTTTTTAATCCTTTTCTAATTTTTGGATTTTTTCCTTTTTTTATTTTTTTGTTGTCATCAAGATGCCTGTTTGCCAGGTTTTTGCCAAGGTAACCATTTCTTCAGGACATTTTCTAATTTTTTATTTTTTATTTTTTTTATTCAAACAATTCCATGTTTCATTACCTTAATACCTGCAACTTCTCTATATTTGGCATCCTTCTCACCTTATGTTGTGAGAGCCAGCGAGGGGAAGGGGCGAATAGAGATGGAAATATTTTCATTGATAACTATCATTCATCGTTGGATTCTCAATGGGTGTACTTACCAGTATAAATTCATTACAAAGCGCGTCTCAACAAATACAATTTAATGACCTAGCTTGAAGTGTGTGCTGATCATTACCAAATAGAAATACAATGTCTGTAAAATGTAATGTTTTTTTTGCTCGGGCTTGAGTGAGAGGCACGATGAAGAGGAAATCTGCACTTTCTGCTAAAAAAATTAGCACTATCAACCTTCACAGTGAGGTCTACTATTTAATATTAGCTATGAAGAGGTTTTTTTTTTGAATATTTTATCCTGAAAAACATATGTTTTGAGATGTTCATGAAAAATTAGCTAAAAAAAAAATGCCCATAAGAAATATCTTGTTAGTTATCTTTAGGAAATACTCTGTCAAGCTAAAATAGAAGTTAAAGTAACATTTATAGTAGTTTTTAATCCACTTAAAGAAAAAAGAAAAAAAAAAGACTCCAATTTTAGTTAGGAAAGCCCTCCTTCTAGCGCCACATGTGAGCACCCTTCAAAATCTGCACACTCTCTAAACTCTTTTTCATGGGTTAGTCATATGCAAACTTGTTAAATGCTCCTATGAAATAACATGTCAATGCTCAAGAAATGCAACAAATAAGAAGGATTAAAAGACATATAAGAGCATTGCATGTACCTATTCCATAGTGGATTGGTGTCACTTGTGTAAAGTGACCCTTTCCCAATCCTTGCTAAACTCAATGATAGATGCCTTGAAGATGGAGTGAAATGGGAAAAATTATCTCTCAAATTGAAGAGAGTAACTTTGCATGAAGATTGTGGATGGATTGTTGAAGAATGAGGCTTTTATTTATAGATTCTCAAGCTGAAAGAGTGTTGAAAAGGGATCAATGTGGGATAATGTTTTAGTCAATGAGTTGGAGCCACTTGTCAAATTGTGAGTGGTTGAGGAATGTGCAAGTTTTGGTCAATGTGCCAATAAATGAGATTGGTTGGCCTTTTTCAAATTCAAATTTGTCTAGTTGGAGGGAGAAAAAGTGACTTTAATGCCAAGTGGGGAACATGTAAGAGGGTTCTCCAAGTTATTGCCATGTTGGAAGGGACAAGTCAACTTGCTTTCAAATTCAAACTTGAGGAATATTCTCAAAAGATGCTTTGTTGAGGGCAAATGATGATTTTAATAAATGAATTAAAATGCTTTATTGGTGCAAGTGGGAAAAGCTAGTGGATTTGATGGGTGATTAGATTAGATTGATAAGGATTAGATTAGTTAAGATGATATATGATTTTGACCCATTTGACTTAAATACTTTGATTTATTTAAATAAAAATGGATGGAATATGAATTTTGGATTTAATTAAATAAAGTTTGGTTTATTTAATTAAAAGGGTGATGTGAGATAAAGGTTAATTAATTTGAAGGAGATGAATCTAGGAGATGATTTATGAAAGATGGAATGTTAGGATGTGATTAAAAATTGATCTATTTAAACAAATGAGATAATGATAGGCTTAAATTAAATAAAGTTAATTTATTCAATTTAAATGGATGATCCTTAGAGATTGAATTAAATAGACCTGATTTATTCGATGAATGGATTTAGTGAGCTTGATTTATTTGATGAGCCGATGAATATGAATTTAATTAAGTGCATAATGCTAATTTCACGTGTGTACATATATATGTAGAAATAATAAAAGCCTACATGCACATACATATAAGCATCCTGAAAGATAGAGAGATACATATGAGGGTATATGCATTTTCATTTATTATTTTTATTCTTCTTCATGTATCTCCTAGTGTTTTCATACCATTAAAAGTGGATTTCTATGCTTCTTGTTGTATCTCATTTTCTTTAAACAGTATTAAAAGTTGAATGGTTATAAATTGATATTTGTAAGTTGTGTACCAATTACCATTTGGATGCTATAGTACACTGATCTTTTTTTTTAATTGTGAAATAGAGTTATCAATTAGTGAACTCAAATTGCAACATTTTGTCACTACAAATAATCTCATACAACTATGTCTATAGAAGCGGCTTTGTGGATGGGTACATAGAGGCCCCAAATATTGATTTGTTGGCAGCCCCCATTGGTCTCCCTGCAGAGTCTGGACCTGAGGACGTGGTTGCCCGACCTTTAAATCCTAATTCCGTAAGTATGGTTTCACTTTATCTTGTACTTGTCGTAAATTTGGAGTTATTGTTTCCAATTCTCTTTGCTTCTAGGTGTACTTCTACATGGGCCATCTTGACAAAGCATATAGATGTGGAAGTAGATATGCATTCCTATTTTCTAGCATATAAAAGGATGGGTTTGATGTATATGTATATCTGTATGTATATGTATGTATATATATGTATATGTATATGTGTATGTATATGTATATTTATATGTATGTATATGTGTATATATGTCTTTGTATATATACATGTATATGTATGCATATATGTATATATGTATACGCATGTATGTATAATTTTGTATATGTATATGTATGCATGTATGCGTATGTATATGTATATGTGTATGTATATGTGTATGTATATGCATGTGTATATGCATATGTGTATGTATATGGACATGCAAAAACAAATACTACAATATAATAGATCAGAGATGAGGACAACAGATTTTGTGCTTTTACTATGAAATGAATGGTACAATGGCTCTTTTGATAGTGCAACTTAATGAAAGTATAGTTTTTGAGACTACAACAATCAATATTTTATATGTATATGTATATGTATGTATATGTGTATATATGTCTATGTATATATATATGCATATGTATGTATATATGTATATATGTATATGTATATGTATATGTATATGTATGTATATGCTTGTATATGTACATGTATATATGTGTATGCATGTATGCATATGTATATGTATATGTTGATTTATATACATGTGTATGTATATCCTAAGGTTCCCAATTCCTATATGTATATGTGTGTATGTGTATATATGTATATGTATGTATATGCATAAGTATGTCGTTGTATATGCATAATGTATGTATATCTATACATGTATATGTACATGTTTTTATACATGTATATATTAGCCATGAAGCTAATTCTATATGCACCAAGTTAATAATTTGCAACTGGTCCTATGTTAACCCGTCCACCCATAGAGATGCACATATATAACTAAAATAATAAATGGAGGTCAATGTAACTAATAACCCTAAATATATCCTTTTAGGAAAGCGACAAGATTCAACTAGAATTTAATATTTCCTAATGTTCAACCTATGCTATTCCTTTCTTGGTCATTCACAGATATTGATACTCGTAGGCTATATGGTCAGAGTCAAGTAGCACATCCCAATCAATTACTAAATTTAAAAAGGGTAAAAAACAACAAAAATATTTATGTACTATAGGGAGCATAGAGAGGAAATATCCATGAAGCGTCGCAAAAAATACTTACAGCAAAGGATAGCTACAACAACCACATCTGCACGTGAAAGTGGTAATAGTGCTCCCTTGCATCACACAATTCAATTGGAAAATGCAAACCCTTGTATACAATCTCAGAGGAGCTCCCTTGTTGCACAAAAACAATAACAATACCTCAAAGAAATATTCCATGATAGCTATCTTGCTACGGTAAAGATATTTTGACATCGTATAGATGCACTTTCCAACTTTTCTATTCACCAAATATGTAGGGAAAGCTAAATAGGGATGCACACTCCATTGTTAGGGTGAAAATCCATATGTGTAAGGTGTTATTCTAAAAAAGGTGCCCATTGATTTAGCTCCACAGATGGAATGGACCCATGCCCACAATCATTGTTACTCAAAAAGTTAACACAGGTTGAAGAGATGCGTATTGCTAGGGTGGCTCAAGTTTTATAGGTTACCCACTCTAGAGGGAGCCAATTTAAATATAGTGGTCACACGATAAGCTTACATTAGGATATCTCAAGCATCGCAATACTTTTACCACCTCGTTTGTAAGACCTTGAGGTCGTTATAGTTCGCAGGGCCACTATTGAAGGTTGGAATTATGATTGTTATGTTAATAAACATCATGTCATGGATGCATTGAAATACAAAATCCAATATGACATACTGCAGTGATGTTGAGATTGATGTTGAGGCTCTTAATATTTTACCTAATTTTGTTGTTCATGCCTCCAGTTTGTTGCATATAATACAACAAGTTTCAGGTGAAAACCTAATGCCATCAAGCAGCTAAACAAATGATGGACAAGAAGAAAATGGCTCTTCAAACTTTTGATCATTTATTCCTTGCTTACCAAATACTAGACGAGAGTTGTAAGCAATAAAAGATGTCTTGTAAATTGAAAAGAAAGACTAGAATATCTTATCTTGGCCTGAAATTAGCTCTTCAAATTTTAATGAATACAACAGTGAAGGTATATTTTCAATGGAATTTCAAATATTGTTCCCCACTGGAGCAATGCTTCCCCTTCAAACGGGAAATATTAAAATTCACTAGCATGAATATGCCCTCCACCTAATGAGATCTTTTAACCATAGGTTTGGCAAACATGTTAGGTTTAGATATTTTCTCTACAACTTGATTATGAGACATCGCAACCAACAAAATGTCTCTATTTTTGTTAGAGTGGATCTCGAGGATAGAATCCCCAGGTTGTTGATTGTTTTGAGGCAACAGCTTCAAGCTGCTCCCAACTACCAATTAGCCAAGTAGTTGATGTGATTTGGGGCATTGTTGCATGGGACTCACTCTTTTTGGAGCTCTTGCCCAGCCCAACTAACCACTATGATCGAACAACTTGGTATACCCACCCATTTTTTTCACTTTGAGTTGTGTAGACACAAAATGGGCTAACCTTTAGAATGTTTTCTCTGCTATATCTCATTTAGTGATGAAACCTTAAAAAAAATGCTAATAGATAGTATTTTTTAGAATCCACATGTAGCATCTTTATATTTGCATCATAGATTCTCATTTTTTTGTGAGGAGGTGATTGCAAATCTTTTGCATGAAAAAGATTATTGGTATTGATATGAATGGCAACATGGTGGATCTACACACGTGCATGGCTTTTTATGGCTTTCAAAAGTTCTTGACATGGATACTCTTGATTGGTCCAATGACCATGATCTTACCATAGCAAGGCACTTTTTTGATAGATATGTTTCAGCTTGGAATCTACGTTGCCCTGCACAAAGATTGCTTAGAACGTATCATTGCTCTGAAGAAAACCCATAGTTTCTTACCACGAGCCAGATCTCGACCAATGATCCAATCATAGATTATGAAGAGTTGCTAAACATAGTTCAAAGGCACACAAAATGCTCTGAATATATTTTTTTAAGAAGAAAATGAGAGTAATTGCAATGCCAGTATAAAGCACCATGGCAGCAACACCTTACCTCTACATTGGCATCTAATGTTGAGTCTAACAAATCCTACAAACTAGCAAGAAATGATGATTTCCTAAATATTCAAAACCTAGCTATGCTTGCAATTTGGCATTCCAATGTTGACTGTCAGCTAGTTGTTTCTAGGAAAATTGTTTTGAATTATATTTCTAAATATGCAACTAAATCTGAGAAAAAATTAGAAAATTATCTAGATATGTTGAAAAGAGTTGCAAATACAAATATAGTTGAGGATAGAGCACTGGTTGCATACCAAAAATTCATGATGAATATGCTTGTGGAATGTGACATCTTTACATAGGAAACGTGCCATATGTTACATAAATTGCCTCTTCTTACTTCAAGCTGACGATACGTTCACTTGAATGTTGGAAAAAATACATGGTTTTGTATAAACAAAGATGATACTAATGAAGAATTTCCAAAAAACTATATTCATTTCTATATGCAAATGCCTCCAAAGTTAGCTGCTTTATCCTTTATTCACTCGGTCTGCCTATATACACACTCATAGCAATGCAAAAATGCTAAATGGCAACCAAGGCTCTAGCCTGTAGTTGTCCTTGTTTACCCATTATTCAAGACTACTCTTGTTGAAGATGTAGAGATATTTGACACATTTTGTGGAATGAACTTATGTTATACAAACCTTTCCAGAACATACAAATAGATATACGTCTTCAAAGGGAAGAGATAATAGAAAATTGGAAACTTTTAAAAATGGTTGGTTATCATCCTTGGCATGTTAATAGAGTTCCAGTTACATCCACAATTGAAGAATAGGACAATAGTGATATTGATGATTTGAACCATCATCCTTCTATGGATGAGTATGAATCGAAAGTTTTCTCTCGACTTGGTGCTACTACTAACTTTAGTATAAATTAGCTTCAACTATTGGGAAGGTGGGATTTTCATATGAACCATCCATGGAATGCAAACCATGTTCTTGAAGAACTCCATAATATTGTTTTATAGTTCATCTCATCAGAAAAGGCACAATGTGAGCAAGCTATTGTTCAATTCTCGCCTGTAGATATTTCAGCCCATCAAATTTCATCGAAGCATCAATTGGCCTTTCAAATAATTCAAACCCACCATATCCATCCTTCACCCAAATTCCTACTTTGCATGATTATTCAAGGGACAACTGGCACTGAAAAATCCTTCCTGATAAATTGTATTCAACAACAAATGAACACCTCTTTTGCTAGACCCAATAGCTGCTTTCTCACATTGGCTCCTACAAGTGTCGCTGTGTACAACATATGTGCCTCTACAATCCATATAGTACTTTGGATTCCCATAAAGGATATGAATCTTTTGCAAGGGAAACAATTGACATTATTCCAAGAATAATTTATGTATATTGAGTACATATTGATCAATAAAATGAGTTTTCTATGCCCAAAGTTGCTACTGAAAATAGATAGCCAATTATGCCAAGCATTCCCAGATAAGTAGATAGAGCCATTTGGCAGTGTTTCTATGATCCTTGTTGGTGATCTTGTTTAGTTTCCACCTGTCATGGATACACCTATTTATGATCTATCCTCATTGGTTGTAGCCTTGTGGCACACTTTCACAGTCTCAATAACCCTAGACACTATCTTTCGCTAAAAAGGAGATAGCCCTTCACTACGAAAGTTTTAGGAAATTCTTCTTCATATAAGAAATTCTAAGGCTCTCCACAATGATTGGGAAGAGCTTATGAAACAAAAAAACAAAATTCTCTCAGCCATAGAAAGACAACAATTTGATGTTGCTACATATTTGTTTGCGACAAATGACTTGGTTGCATTCCACAACAAAAAAGTGATCAAACAGTTAAATCTACCAATAGCCATTAGCATTGCTTGGATGGCTCAACAATAGGCATTTGATCATGGAGATGATAACCAGCTTCTCCTACAATTGCTACTTTGTATTGGTGAATAGGTAATACTAACAAAAAATTTGTGAATTCAAGTTGGCCTTATCAATGGATTCTTTGGTGTTGTTATGGCTATTGTGTACAATCCACATTCTAAACCACCAAACCCACTTGACTATGTTGTTGTCTGCTTCCAAAATTACATTGGCCCACCATGGGACCTAGAAAATCTAAGAAAAATCCCCATCCCAGCTATAAGTCGGGGGAATTGAACACAAATTCCACTCACTATGGCATGGGGAATCACAATAAATAAAGCACAAGGCTTAAAATTGGATAGAGAAACAATAAACATAGGTAGCAAAGAGAGGCAAGGGTTGAATTTTACAGCTATTTCATGTGTAAAATCAATTGAAAGACTCTGTATTCATCCACCTTTCTCATTTGAGAGATACTCTAGGATTGGCACCAACAAGTACATTTCTCATCAATGCAAGGAGGAAACACGCCTCAAGCAATTGCAGGCCTTTCCAAATGCTTATGGTTCCACCTGATAGGCTGACTTACAAAACAGGCTCAAGGATAATTATTCTTCCATCTACCTCAGCCTATGTGCCATCGCCTCCTCAAACATTTTCTAAGTTGTATCTTTAAAAACCATACCAAGTAATAATTTTTGTAAAATGGGTATAATGCCAAAGATGCACAAAGATACCACACACAAATAACTAGAGGCCACAACTTGTATAGGCCAATTTCATGTTTTGATGATTCTATTCTATTAAACTGTCAATTTCTTGGTCAAAGATTTCATTGTGCTATGCTTTTACTATATGGCATTCAAACCAATACACTCTTTTGTATATTCCATTTTCCCATCTTTGTTCAAGTGTTTTAAAATTCCATGAAATTAACTATTTATTGGCATACCTAGAATTCTCTTCCACCTAATTTTAACCTACAATGGTGTAAACATATAGTTACAATTCTTACACATTAATACATATGCAATACAAACAACATCAGTTGTCTAAGATGCACGAAGATTGGAACCAATAATAACTAGAAAAAAAAAAGTTCTATAAGTAAATAATGTCCTTACAACATTCCAATATATTAAGCTATATATGCACATGTTGTAGATGCATTCTCAAAAAAAATGTTTTTCATTTGACTAATAAGTTTAAAATCCTTCAATGATGTGTTTTCTATTCTGACAACCTATATACGTTGACTTCTCACATTCCTCCTCTGTGCTTTCCTTCCAAAAATTTAAATGTCTTGCTATTATCTTTTCTATTAGCTTTATTTGATTCAAATTGCTACAAATGTTTGTCTACAAAATTCTTTTCCCTTCATTTCCTTGTTTCATTGTTCTTATATATTACATTCATAGATATATAGTGTTTTGTACATTGATTTTCTTTCCCATGATACATGATAAAATTCCATGTTATTTTTCATGGATTCCTCGAGCATCTCCACAATAACCATGGATTTTATTGGCTTTGCGGTTTCCTCATTGTTCCCCGCTCAACAGACACAAAATGGTAGGTGTTTGTTCATATGCCAATTGATAATATTCATTGTTCTAATATAACGATATCAACTATTTTGGCTTCCTTGTGAAATGACAAACTCTAGTGTTTGTTTCCATAGAAAACATGTCAACGAAACTAATATGCACCTCCCTTGTGTGCCAGTTTGGAGATCTCAACAACTTCCCTCATCTGCAACCTGCAACAACATTGTTGTTGTTCTTGCGGTGGGCCATTCTACAATTCCTTTTCCCCATTCCTTATCTAATTTCACACATGTATTCTGATTATACATTCAATTTTCCCCTCCCTCCATGGCTACATACCCTCTATATATTTTTTTCTTTATATAAACAATCATGCACAAATTTATGCATGTGCTTGACTACAATAACTATAGTTTGTCATTCAGATTAGATTTTCCGATGATCCCATACTTGCCTCTTATGCAAATCCAAATGAGAACTTGAAACAAATAATTGATAAGCAAATGTGAATTGTTGCATCAATTGCTTCTTTTTTATTCTTATGTTTGATGATATTCTATTTCCCTTATCTCTTTCAACCTCCTTGTATTTTGTATTAATATCTAATTGATTTCACTTCAAATCCTTAGAAAGAGAACACTGTAGATTGTGAATGGCTACACAATTTTTTTTTCCCTTTGCCTATATAGATTTGCACTTCATTGAGCTGGCATGATTTTCATTTTACTTTGATGCCCACCTTCTTTGTAGTTTTCTAACAAATAGAGGAATTATATAACAATAGTTTCATTATCTTTCATTGAGTATTATAGAAAAATACGGAAATTGTAACAAAACTATTAGTAAAACATACATACATATATTTATTCATACATACATATATATACAGGTGGAAGTAGACATGCATTGATCTTTTCAAAGACTTCAAAATATATTTTCCTTAATCATTCTATCCATGTGTTGTGATGATGTGCATTTTCCTTCATTGCACTTGTTTGTCTTATTCTAATACCTCTTTTACAATTTGTCTATTTCTCTATAGTATTTAGTACAAGGCAATGTATGTGGAATTTCTAATAAGGTTTGTGGGGTTATACTCTTTTTTACATGGGTGTTTTGCATAGATGATTAATTTATTGTTAATGTCTTCTTGTTATATGCTTTTCAATAGGGCTTCCATCAACCCAACCATAAATAGGATTTACCATCTAATAGCTCTTTTATAATTCGTGCTTTAAGACAAATAGACAGGAATTGTCTATAGGGATTTTACTGACAGCCTGGAGCTTACCTCTTAAACAAAGGATCTGCCTAAATCGTCCTCATTGGTTAATAGACACATAGAACCAAAACCATAAACCAATGATGAACAAATTACTTACCCTCAGCATATTTTCTAAGGAAAGAAAGGACATTTAATTGCAATTCCTCCATCCATACAAAACAATAATCTCTTTCAAATATCCACAATGGGTATAACGACAAAGACACAAACATTTGACAAGAACACACAGACAATAAATTAACCAATATGTATACTGGATACTTTGCATTAATGATTAATTTATTGTTCATGCCTTTCAATCTCTTCTTATTGTTCCTTTTGATAGTAGGTTTGAGGGTTTTAACACTCATGTGCTGCAAAATGTGTGAGGAAGTATATTGATTAAATTGTATTATTGAAAGACCCATTGAATTTGTTGAACTTTATATCTTTAGCTGATACACTATTTGTTTGAAGTTTCTATTTTCTAAGAATAGACCTGTGAAAATGCAATTGAATAAACCTAATTTCTTGCATATTTTGGACCACAAGTTCATAATACCAGAATTCCTATTCTCACAATGCAATTGAATTAAAAATATTTTCTTGCATTTTCTAGTGTATACTTTCCCACATTGCTACATTCTCTACTCTATGCATCTTTCGAGCATTATAATTCATTTAGGTGGAAATCCTTACATATACATTTGCACATTGATTGAACTGCTTCTTTGTACCATCCTAATAAATAGAGTAATTGCATATGCTAAGTGTTTGCTCGCCTAAGGCTTAATGCATTATGTGGTTGTTGTACTATGGAGGTGGATGAAGTAAATGCGTTCGGTCGAAGTAAATGCAATATTGAATGTAGTAGTGTGGGAAAGTATATTTTGATTAAGTTGCATTACATGTATATATATATATATATAGATGTATTCATGCATATATATATATATATATATATGTTCACATGTATATATATGTATGTAAATGGAATATTAAATGTTGGCGTCTGAGAGAGTATATTTTGAAGTTGTATTCTTGGAAGAGCCATTGTGGTGTTGGTTTGATAAAACGCTATTGTTAAATTCGTCGTGTTCAGCTCCAGTTTATGGTAGGTTGGAGGCTATTAAAATTGTTGGCCTGCGTAATCAGTAACACATTTTGCTTGGTTATTTTGCATAAATGATTAATTTATTGTTTATATCTTTCATTCTCTACTTATTGTTCATTTTGATAGAAGGTTTCATGGTTTGAACACTGATGTGCTTCATAATTTCAAAATTGTTCAACGATCTAACAACTCAATCCAATCCTCCTTCCAGTTCTCAAGCATAATCAACAGTACATGTAAGTGCAAAACTTCTCCATAATCAATAAATAGATTTCGTGACCCCCTTGCAAATATTATTCATCATTTCTACTTTCTAGTTGTGTTTATTGGTTTTTGCTATATATTTACTAATCATTGATCCTCCCTTACTCATCTTCTTTCCTCGTCCATTGAAATACCGCTCTCTTCTATTTGGAAGTGTTAGGCTAAATCATAGATGACAATTCCAAAAGATGGCCACAAAATTTCCAGTGGATGTTTCATATTGCTTTTGCTCGAGGGTTTGCTTAGCGTCCCCAGGGCTCCATGATGCCAATATGTAAGGGTGGATAATGAGCATGGGTTTTTTTTCCCTTTTCATTCCATATATCTTTTCTCACATAGATACATGTATAGAAAACATGGTTTGTAACATGTTTCTTATGTACTACCAAGTGGTCGCATCTTTAGCTTATGTGCTATTTGTTTGAAGTTTCTATTTGTTGAGAAGCCAACATTTAATCGTGCAGTATGTGTAACATATCTATAGTGTCAAAACGACTCTTTTTAGAATGCAACTGAATCAATATATTGTCTTGGATGTTTTGTACTGAACTTTCCCCTCCTGCAACATTATCTATTTTGACTATCCAATTGCACTATGCAATCATTCATTTAAAACTGGATTTTTTTATTCTCAAGCACATTGTAATCTATAATACTTGTGTTCTATGAAAGTTTTTACTATGGATTATGGCTCATCTGTGATTTAGCTATAATTTTTAACTATTCTTTTACTAGTTGTTTTACAATTTCCCTATTTTTTCTATACTATTTAGTGCAAAATAATCTAGGTTGAATCTTCAATTGGGAAACCAATTGTTACATACAAATTGGTGTCACACCTTGTCTATATAGTAATATAATTACAAATGGAGATGCCTATAGCTAATTTCCATCTCTCATCAAAACACACATGCATACTAAAACTTTAATTTGCAAAACTATAGAGATATACTAATTATAAAAAGTACTCAATATTGAACGTCTTCCCTTCATAGAAAAAAAGTGTGCACTTTTTATCCTATTTTAAAAAGTACACACATGCGTGATGACCCTTACAAAAAATTTCCATTAACTTTTAAATTAAATAATTAATTGATTGAATAACCTACACAAAAAGTGACAATATACGTGTGCATCTATTGCCAATAAATATAAAACTCAAATATTCTTGCTCGAAGAAATAATTATTTTAAATTTGATATTTAATTTAATTTTTAAGTTCCCACTTTTAAACAAATTTAAATTTTGATTTTCAAATTTTCTAATAGTATTAAATGAAATTTATACAAAAATTTATTCGTGAATACTTGATTCATACAATCTAACTCATCAGTCTCATTCACAGTCACCTTTCCATGCAATTAAAAAGCTTCAACCCTCCTCACCGCAAACATTGCCCGCCGCAGAAGACCCCTATCGGCTGATTGTCGCATGCCTGTGCATATGACTACTAGTGTTTAATATTAATTTAATTGTAATACAAACATCAAATACCAAAAAGATATTTTGTGATATCTTTTAAATAGATTTATTTAAAATAACTGCACTAATTTTAGAAAAAAAAAAAAAAAACCCTCTAAATATATAAAAATATATAGACAATTTAGACTTTTCACTTCTATTCTTTAATGAAATTAAAAAGTTAAATTATAATGATTCATTATCATTTATGCTGAACTATGTATATTGAATTTAAATTTTATTAATTATTAGCCAATTATTCGAAATTGGATGCAAATATAATCATGTTTATAAAAAACTGGATCTAATGATTAATCAAGAAATAAAATGTCTAAAAATTAAGAAAACATGCTGAAAGCTAAAATGAGAATGAGAAATTGAACATATAGTAATTAAAGAAACAGAGTGTGGTGAGATTGTCTTATGTAAGATATGTGGACATGGATAAACTTAACACAGTGAACGACTTTGTGTCAGAGGTCAATATCACTGAATATTTTAGAGTTGCAATTAAAATAAAAGACTGAAGAATTCAAAGATATTTAATCAACTAATTTTGCGCAATCGCAGGTCAAGCATTTTTTTCACCATATGACTTCCATCGTCAAGAACTTCGTTTTCAATATGCCGTGCGAAGCTTGCTTTCTACGAATTGAAAAGAAAACCCGACCGAACCTTTGGTTTAATGGATTTGAATTTACATTTTTCAAGGTTCAATTTGCATGGTGCAGGTTCAAGGCTGTTCTCCATGGAATTTGTTTGGAATAGAGAGGTGTATATATGAGGTGAGGAAAAAGCGTTTGAATATGGGGACAAGAAATAGATAATAAAAACAAGTGTATAGGATTGATTATAGAATTGCAATTCAAATAGAAAACCTTGAACAATTCAACATAATCGATCAAAACAAGAAATACATGCAAATAAAGATAGGATAGGATGGAATATTTCAAAATATATTTAAAGGGTAAGTGGTAAAGAATCGAAAAATGTTTGGTAATTTTGATGAAGACAAGAAGTACATGCAAATAAAGATAGGATATGATGGAATATTTCAAAATATATTTAAAGGGTAAGTATTAAAGAATTGGAAAATGTTTGGTAATTTTGAATGAGAGTATACTCTTTTCTAGTATATAATTTTTTGGAATATTTAATTAAAATGATTTCAAAATTACATGAGAATTAGTAAAGGTATGTGTATTCAATCATTATATTTTGTTAAACTTTAAGATGCATGTGAAATTTAAAAGATATATTTTAGAGAAAATGTATAATCATTGTCATCATTAGTAAATATTAGAGGAACAAGCATATTATGTTTTAAATAAAACATAAACCTAGCTTGATCTCTTTGTACTATAATCCTCTCTGACATGTGGATTCTAGTAATGTTTTATAAAATAGAGAACAAATATGGAATAATTAATTTCTATCGTATAAATAAAGTTAAGAACAATTAAGAGTCGATTTTATTATGTATTAAACAAAAGAGAGGGAAAGTGAGGAGAGATCATGGATACAAAAATTCAAGAACTTGTAACGAATGTGATATGACATATTAACCTCTACCATATCATATAATGAATTCCATTTAGACATGATTATCATCTTCTTCATAGGTGTTTATAATTGTCTACAACCTCAAGTCATAAGAGTGTTAGTGATATGATAAATACCCATATTAATTGGGTGCATCTATTTGATGAAAGGAATTAAAGAGAAACACAATACATTGTAATAAATTGAATAAATATGAAAATAAATAGATCATAAAAACTTATCAAAGTCATAATTTCATCATGTAACAAATAGGTTAGGAATCTAAAATGGTAGACCCCTAAAAATATAGAGATTGGAGGTAGCAACCAATGTGTATAAGTTTGTGCCTAGTATAAACAAATGAGAAGTATCAGGTTTCGCTAATAGCAGAAAAAAAATAAAAATTAATTATATAGTGAGGGAGACATGAATTAAAAATATTTCTAAGAATCTAACATATAGAATTATAAAGAGTACATTAAGTGCACAATGATTGTTATAACTCTATAATGGTGATATAAATCTAAAATCATAATATAAAATATAGAAGACATAATTCTCCTAAATACACTAAATAGATATAAAAATATGATATGATTACGAAAAAGAATTAGTGATGTATGATTTATATATCCCTAATATTATAGACATGATGAGGTATGTTTTTGATGAAGGAAAAAATGGGTTTTATAGGGACCCGAAACCACCAAGTTTACAACAAAAGAAAGAGAAAGACAAAAAAGTCTAGCAAAATAAACAAGTTGCAATAAAAGAAAAAACCAGAAAAAACAACAGCCAGCCAAAAAAGGCCAGGAAGGTCAATCAAAGAGCCAGCTGAAACACATGCCAAAAAACCAGCAAGAGCTAACCCAGAGTCTTTAGAACAGACTCAGTCTTGGCCTCCAGATCTTGCATATCCTAGAAACCCTTCTTGAAAGTTTGAAACATATGCGGCATTGGGGGTACCTTCCTTTTCAGATTAGCCCTGGTTCTCTTCGAAATCCCAATGTCCTCTTCCTGGTTTTTATCTTTCACCTCTTCCAAATCAACAACCAAGGACCCCTATTGAGCTTTATCCAATTTTTCAGTCATAGCGTTGATAATGATGGCATTATGTCTTGCCATCCTATTATTCTATTCAATAATTATCTTCACAGTATTTTTCATTTTTTCCAAGTCAATTTCTATCCTTCTGTCCTTACCCGTATTGTCCTAGATCTCTTTACTAGCAATGTTTTCATTACGCTCTACATCCTTCTTGCATAATGCAGAAACCTTAGCACCCATTTCTTCCAATTTACTCTGGAGGACCCATTTTTTTATTTTCAATTCATTAATTTTATGAAAGACCCATTTTGACATTCTAAAATGGTCCACAAAATTACTCCTAGCTATGCCTAGAAAATCAGCAAAAGGTTCCCTATCAAGATCAAAGCAACTTTTAGCAAGGTCAGAGGCTCTAGGGGACCCAGTTCTAACATCTTTGTCTGTCGATGGGATAGCAGAGGAAGAATTATTATTTGTGCTGGAGTCCTTGGAATCAGGAGAATCTTTAGAATACGAAACAAGGTTTTTGATAGGTAGATTATTTCCAGTGTCTTTGGCCTTAGGAGTAGAGCTTCCAGGCTCAGAAGCAAGGTAGACTCTAATAGACTGGGGATTATGGATTTGGGTTTTCTTACCAGTTTGGACAGAGGGTGGATTCAGGACCATCCTAACCAGACTCAAATTAGGTTTATTCCCCAAACAACTAGGTTCAGTTTCATCCTCCTTAGATGCCGAAGAGGCATCTAGATTATCAGGGGCCGACATATTTTGGAAATGTTCAAAAATTAACCTAATCAGACTAGTATGTAATATAGGATATCTTTTAGGGTTTTTCTTATGGTCTTCAAAACTCTTTCTTAAGGAACAAAGGAGATAGTAGGGGAGAGAAACCCTGACCTTATAGTGAAAATGATTGAGCAAGGAAAAATGATAGTCGTAGACCCTAGTGAACTGACCATCTAGGGTGATATACTCCATAATGATGTGAAGAACTTTTCTCTAGAGAGCTTTAATGGTGTCGGCCTCAAAGTAACTATTGGAAACTTTCACTAGTTTCAAATTTTCCCTATCCTTCTTCGAAAATCTAACCACCGCTGCATCAGAGAAATTCATGTCCCAGAAAAATTTATGTCCTTAAGTGGACATACCAGTCACTTCAGCAATGAGATTTTCATCAACCTTAACTTTCCTGCCAAAAAGGGTTATTTCCCCATAGTCCTAATTCTTCTCAAAATTCTCTGTAGCTTCTTGATTAGACCCATGTAGTTTTTCTAGAAAAGGGAGTAAACCCCCACTTTTAACTTTGTTCCATGCTTTAGTGTTTCTTGTGTGCATCTCAAAGCTGTCTGTGTCAACTCTTTTTCTATCTCCTCCCATTTTAGCAAGCACAGTGATGCAGATAGAGATGAAATCTTGACTCGAAATGGTCCCTCCAAACCTGTGAGCCCACAAAGCATGTTGAACAAGCTTATAGGATAAGCTAATTAGCTCGGCGCCATGCAATCTAATGATAGTGATGTACTTAGGTCCCATTCTATCATCATTAATGAGGTGACACACATCTTTCCCATGTGACGCATCATAGTTCAATAAGGTTTGGACATTAACACCTAAATCACTAATGTTCAGCAATGTGCATTGTCACTAATGTTCATGAACCAAATTTATGACATGACAAGCTCCAGCGACCTTAGCTAAGTGACTGGTTTTTGAGCCAAGGGGGGCGGCAATCGCACCAAGAAAATTTCCAAAAGAATCCCTTATAACTCCGCTGCATCCCGCTGCCCCATCAAAGTTGGCTTTGATCCAACTGTTAGGCGAAAAAGTCCAGCATACACCCTCCCTGTCCTTCTTAGCATGTTTAGGAGCGCAAGAAATATCATAACTAATATTCCATTCCTTAGCAATCATAAGATCGTAGGAAGAACAAGCCACGTTCTCGGTGTTACAAACCCTTCGGGGGATTGCATTGAAATTTTCTTTCATTAATCTGATTATTTTATCAAACACAATGACCACCGAAGATTCTTTATCTTTGTAAATTCTATTGTTTCGTTCTTTCCATAGACCCCAAGCAACATGATGGAAGGAAAAATCCCACAGTTTCTGAAGTGTTGGGTTGTGAGTAGGGGCTTTCCATTGGATGAAGAAGTCTTCAATTGATGAGGGGAACACCCAAGATAATTGCCAAAAACAAAGGAATTTTTCCCAGATTGAGGCAGCAAAAGGACAATGAAGAAACAAATGACAAACTGACTTGGCTTCCATCTTTCAGACATAACATCTATTGGGTATTTGAAAGCCTCGCTTGCAAATATTATCAACCGTGAGCACTTTGTTTTGAAGTATGATCCAGAAGAAGATGTTGACTTTAGGTATGTTAGTGATATGATATTGTATGATATGGTAGTTTTTCAATGCATATACTTGTTTTATACATTTGAGTATCTAAAATTATCCATAGTTTGATCTAATATTTAAACTATAGATACATTAAAAGGATCATAAGTATAAAATTTGTATATGAATCAAAATATATGACCAAATAATAATAAGGATCATAAACATGTGATAAGCATCATAGAGTATACAAATAGAAGAAAGGGTTGGTGAACATAGAAATTACAAGAAAATAAATATCATAATAAAAATAATCAAACTTAAGGATGAATAAGGTAGAGCATAAATATAGAAAAAAAATTATATCATCAACCTGAGCTCTAAACGTGAGAAAAATAAGAGGAAAGATAATTAGTGCAAGAGCATAACAATACATACAATATGGAGAAGAATAGATGAAATCATATCAAGATAAAGACAAAAGGATTCCCTCAAAGTGGTGGAAGTAAAAACATGAAAGTAATATAAAGGATGATAAGAGTGTAAAAATAACAATAAACAAGGCATAGATAAAATGAAATTATTTTAAAATGCAAAGGAAAAAGGTTAAGAATATTTAAATATTATAATAATCATAGGATATGAAGAGTAGAATCATTGGTATGTGAACATGATAATTATAGGAAAAAAATCATCTTATAAATAATCTATCTTATGGATGAATAAGGTAACATGTTTATTTAGAATAATTAAGTAATTATTAAAAAAAGTTGGAAACATGAGAAAAATAAAGAGTGAAGACAAGTAGTACAAGAGAATATCAATAAATAAGGAAGGCCTTGAGAAGAATAGAATAAAATATATAGAAGGACCAACCTTCCGTGTGATTATTGAAACATTAGATTCCCTTAGTAAGTTCGTTATATCCACATAACTACATAAAAATTGATAAATTGTACGAGCTTATTTTGGGATGTTGTGCATTTCATCAGTCAAATTGAAAAAAAAATGGGAATCCTTTTGTCTCTCTCTAAATATCATGATGATAATTTATCTAAATACTAAAGAAAATGAAGACTATTATTATTTTTTTGAATAGGGAACTACTAATTCTTGTATCTCATTAAACACTCTATACTCAAATGAGATTGTCCATTTTAAGTGACTATACTATGAATATTCAATCTTCTTTAATATATCTCATAAATCTAATGTGAATTAATTTACATTATCAAATTTTGAATAGTAACAAACTAGTATAACTAAGACATAACACTCAAGATAAGTCTAGGAAATCTCAAACCAACATAATGAGCCTCTGATTGAGTATATTTTCCCAAATAATTAATTGGTTGTGTGCTTGCTAAAATTTTAGCAACATATTAATGCTCCAAGTGAAAATGAGTGAGATCCCTTGATAAATGGTTAAGGGTTGGATATATAGATTGGGGTGAAAAGGGATCAAGGGTTGAGATTTCATTATGGAGATCAAGGTTTGAGATGAGAGGTGATCTCTCAACTCACGAGATTGTGACAAGAAACACAATGAGATGATTTGAGAGGGATGAGGTTACTATTATAGGACAAGGCACATGTGACATGGTACCAAGGCTATGCCACAAGTACAAAGGGCAATGTCCTTGGTGTGATGGAAGGGTCAGCCCACTTAATCATTGGATAAAAGAGTTAAGGTAGGATAGATGTAGATAAATAATTAAATGAAATCATTTACATTAGGCTTGGACTTAGGAAAATAGAAAAAAATAGAGAATTTAATATTTAATTAATATAAATTATGGGGATTTAGATGAAATAGGGATAAATCAGCCAAATGTGATCAATTTTAGGTGTCTGCAAGTTTCCCCTCTTTGAGATTGTGATACAAAGTAGAATCACTTCAAAGAAGATTAAAACATCACACCAAGAAGAATATGGTAAGGTTAGGGAAGATTCCTTAGTCATTTGAAGGAGTGACTTGGGAGAAATATGATGGGAGTGAATATGAGGATTAGGATTAAGGATGCTCATCGAGAGGATAGGAAAGTTTTGGAGAAAACAAGTGTTCTCTCAAAATGGAGGAGATGGTGCAAGAATAAATGAGGAATATGATGAAAAATGATGGAGAGAATGGAAGGATTGGAGGAGGAAGAGATAATAAATTTATTATGTTCCAAGAAAGAAAGAAAAAAATGATTCAGAGAAAAACATGATGTCTCGATCACACTAAAAGTTAAGATTCATTGATGATGGATGGAGTGTTGTTGATGTGGGAATGATATATCCCAAAACAATATAATAATTAGGAAGGATGCATCTTCTTGATGATGATGATGATGATGATGATGATGATTATGTATTATTGATGTGGGAATGATATATAGTTAAACAACACAAGTACTGGGAATGATACGACCTGATGATGATGATAGAGTGTTTTTGATGTAGGAATGATATATCCTAAATAAACATAAGGATTGGGAATGATACATCCCAATAATGATGATTGAATTGGAATTAAGGATGTGCAATAAGTGCATAAAAAATACCAAAGATGCAATTGGATGATTTGTGCTAGATTTTTATGGATGAGGATTTTCATGTAATGGAGATGATGTAGGAAAAGATGTTTAGACTATAAAATATATTAACCTAAAATTAACTTTATAGATGAGGAAAGGATATGATGGATGGAAATATTCCTTGACTATCAAATCTACATTAGCCCAAAAGGAATGAAGAGATGATGAAATGATTAGGAAATAATGAAAATATTTTGAGACTAACATGTTGGTGTCATCCACCTCCCAGGAGCACCATATGCAACATAAACCTTGATTGAAAATGAGAGAGGCAACACAATTCCATTTCAAAAAAACAATAGTGAATAAAATTAGATGCTAAATTACATATTGTACAGGCTTTTCAAAGTTGTGAAAAACACAGACGGCTGAAAAACTACCCTACGGGAAAAAACTAATTATCCCTATGTTAAAACATAACACATTAACACACCCCTTAAGTGAAAACTTAGGGAGAATGAAGATACAAAAAATGAAGATGCAATATGGGTCCCAACCACACAACCATGTTAGGTACCCATTTACAACTGCAAAAAAGAAATCTCTCACAACTGGATAAAAGGAGAAAAACCTTGTGGGTAAAAACCCCTTTGCAAAAGAGAGAAAAAAAAAAAATGATGCATGGATGGAGGAATCAATCACACTCCCCAAGGACTACATACATCATGTATATAAAATCAATAGCCCCCCCATAATAGGGAAAGAGAGAGACTATATAGCCCCCCTACAATGTGTAATCACCTATAACAATGGTAAGTGCCTGAAGACAAAACATAATTCAATGTTGACAAATAACTTGTGTCCCTTTTGGAAGAAACAAAATCAAGTAAAATTATAGGAATGCTTTCCACTTCAGATAGGAATTGAAAGAAATAAGCATGAAAATGTAGGATGATGTCTCTGAAATCTACTCATGTGTTGCCAAGACCTTGGAAGGTGACTGCCATGAACCAATTACGAACTTGCCCAATCACAATAGCAGGTGACAAAGATGGTACTACTGGAAACTGATTTTGAACATTCTCTAGAGACTGAGATGTAGTGACAACAGTGCAAATTTTTTCATCAAATAGGAGGGATATACCCTCAAATGTGTGTTCCAAGTTAGAAATGTGAGATTCCATGAACAATGAACCAATGTCTAGAAAATATGAATCCCAATCAGGAAGATAATGAAATACTTATTGTAATGAATCACTGGACATGCTCAGTGAATCATCAACACAAGATGAATGGCCTTGTTGAATAGGAATGATAGGAGCCTCAATCAATGACTTCACACAATGAATCACTAAAGGTGAAGTTACATCAACTGTCCCTTATGGAGAAGAAGGAGCATCTAAAGAACCCTCTCATCCTAATCTAAAGAATCAAAGTATTCCCAAACTTCAAACTCATGCATAGTAATGTGATCATAGGGTATCTTGTCTAAAAAATGAAGAGGCACAAGACAATTTGAAACTGGATCATCTAGGAATAGCTGAGTATCATGATCTACATGTATTTCCCAAATTTTAGTCCAAAGAATATGAGGACACTCAAAATGATCAATAGCATCCAAAGTGGCATAATCAATATGCATTGCAATAACTCCTAGGACATGATCCCTTTTCCAATTCCATGTAAATTGCCTACTATCAGTACCAGGAAGGGGAACAATATTATATAAATGTGGCAACAAATGAAGCCATCTGAGATGTTTTATGATACCATCTTTCCATTGTTTGTAGTTTCCCCATTTCAACATAATCACAATAGGATGAAATGAAAAGCCCATAATCAAGTATGAAAAATCTCCATGAATACAAAGACATTAACCTTCAACAACAAATATAAATTCCAAAATACTACAAATGAAGCCTTCTCAAAATACTTCAAGAAGCATTAATGCAAAAAGGGTTAAGAATCTAAAAATTTTGAGCAAAAAAATAAACACCTTACTGGGTTCTCGCACCAAATCACCAAGAAAGATCTCAAATCAACTCACCAAGCAACTCTTGAGAGCACACAACACCAAATACCACGTGTGAGCCAATTAAAGTCCACATGATCCTTTTTTCACACCATCCAAACATAACGGGGTGTATTTAAATGGACAGAAACAACCATAGGTAACCAATGTGGAATTATTATTTGCAACCAAGTTAAAACACCAATGAACTTTTTACCTAGCTAGAAAAAGAAGGAAACCCTAAATAATATTTGCGCAAAAATTTAGAATGCTAAATTCTTGAAACCATAATATATATTGGGCAACTAGTAACCTGAGTTTAGAAGTCACTAGCACTTGAGACTCTCCCAACAATCTTTTACATGAAACCAATGGCTTCTAAGAAATCCTAGTGCGTCTCTAAAATTTTCATGCACAATAGCGATCCTGAATCTTGGGCAAATGACAGAGAATTGTTGGCACATGAGACAACAAAAATGAAGGTGGGAATAAATATACAATAATTTATGCTTCAAACTATTATTGCCACCAGCAATAAAAAAAATCTTCTTCTTGAATCAAACTCCAATCTTCCTTTACAAATTAACTATAGATCAAATCATGCTACCCACAGAGATAAAGTCAAAATGCCAATCAACAGAAGAAAAATAATGGCATGGGATGAATCAATGGATAGCTAACTAGAAAGATGATGAGAAGATTTCTAAACGATTACAATAAATGGTAGGAGAAGGCTGGACTTTCCCATATTTTCTTTGTTATCATTTTCAATCGCTAGTCTCCACTCCCCAACAAAAAAAATCGGCCCTTGCAATGAATTCACCAATAAAAACACACTATCCACAGAGGAAAATGTGCCCTCCAAAAGGAAAATGGGCCTCCTTCGATGTCGCCTCCAATGCAAAGATTCATAGGGATTACTGCTTCATCAAAAAAATGTGCCCAATCTCAAACTTCAAATACCAACTTATGCTCTCCAAAAGGACTTAAAAATTAGAAATATGCCACCTTCACATGATAGTATAAATACAAGTATAACAAGAAAGATGCACCTCCATTCAAAAAAAAAATTGGTAGGTATAGAGCTGAAAAACACCAGCAGAAAACAAACCCCCCTCCAAATTCTCTCACATGATAGGGAAGAATGTAGTGCTTCCCAATAGAATTCATAGCCTTCTTCAATTTGAAAATCACAACCTGTCCATCCAATCCAATGTTGGTATAGAATAATAAAATTTTGAAACTTTGCACAATGAAATCATGCCTATAAAAAAATCACACCAACAACCAGAAATAGATCCCCAAAACAATAGAAAAAATTGTGCTTGAAAACAACAATGAAATCACCTAGGTGAGGAAAAAATGTAAACACAAAATCCAATAGATTCTTCATAGCCTCTTGTAGAATTGGGAAAAGATGGAAATAGGCAACCTTGAAATTTGAAAAATTTCAAATGCGGGAAAAAACAAAATAAATGATCTCAAACACTTGATGAAAAATCTAAAGGATTGCAGAATGGTTGGATCTGATACCATGTTGGTGTCATCCACCTCCCAGGAGCACCATCTGCAATGAAAACCTTCGAAGAAAATGAGAGAGCCAACACAAGGCCATTTCACCAAAAACAAGAGTGAATAAAATGAGATGCTAAATTACATATTGTATAGGCTTTTTAAAGCCGTGAAAAACATAGATGGGTGAAAAACTACCCTACGGGAAAAAACTAATTATCCCTATGTTAAAACTTAACACACTAACATAACAAATTTATATTAGCCTAAAAGGAGTAAAGAGATGATGAAACAATTAGAAAATAATGAAAATATTCTTAGACTAAAAAATTTAGATTAGCATAATGAGATTTAAGGGATAATGAAATGATTAGGAAGGATGAAAAGATGCTTATACATAAACAATGTATATTAGCCTAAGAAGATTGAATGGATGATGACATTACTAGGATAGTTGAGAAAATGCTTAGACTAACAAATCTATAATATCCTATCATGATTAAAGGGATAATTAAATTATTAGCATGGGTTAGATTCATATAATGATTGCAATAGAAAGATGAGAGGATAGAAAAAAGGATGGATGATGATTCATGTGCACAAAAAATATTAAATTAAGTGGAGTGATGAAATTTTTTAGTATAGGTAGATAGGGAATAGGGATGGAGGATGAATGGAGTAGAAATATGTAGGATAAATGGATGGTGGTATTTTGAGAATTGAAATAAAAATACCATGTAGTGAACACTTAATTTGATATATCATGAAATTATATTCACTAATGTATGAGGGACTAAGGTGACTTCATATTGCATGCATAAAACTGACACAACAAACAAAAGGGTTAGTCTGACATCTCACAAAACTTCAAGTGGCTTTAGTGGATGTAATACTGGAAAACCATAAATATAACAAATGCCCCAACATAACATAAGACCTCAGAAGATCTTGGTGGATACTATATGAGGAAAGCCATGAAGAAAAAATAGAAAAAATAGTCAGGAATTGCCCCTATTTTAACTAGTAAAAGCACACCATGATATGATAGTTCATGGTGGCCTCAAGTAAGTAAAGTAGGGAGCTCAAAAGAGAGATAAAAAGATTCCCAAATCAATAATGAAATAATAAAATATCTTGAGCACTTTTTTCCATAAGGATGATTGGTGGGGTTGTTTTTTATTTATTTGTGGAACTATATATTTTGTCAAGACCAAGAGTGGATGGGTAAAACCTAGGATTCTCATGGAAAGTGGTGATCAAGATATCTGAAACCTAAGGAGGCTAATGGATTTTTTTGACGTTATAGGTGGAACATAGAAAAATGGGGTTGTTCACCAAAATGGATTGATGAACCTTGTATTTACTTCTTTATATTTCATTCAATATGAGGGTTATAATGTTCAAATGAGTTACAAAAATAAATCTTAACCCAAATACTAGTAAAAGGAAAGTTTTAAGAACATCAAATGTTGTGTACCTATTGTAAAAAATGTTTTTTCAAGCCTCGCTAAGGACTGATTCGCCCTATGGTGAATGGGTCTTCTCTAGGGTTCTAGAAAATCAATTTCTAGGTTCTGTTTTGCAATGTCTACACTCCTAGATCCTAGTCAAAGACTATAAAAAACCCATAAATAAATTCTATAGCTCAATTTCTATAATTTTGCAAGAAAGGTGACAACTTTGACAACTTTGCAACTTTCTCCAATTTCTCTCTCCAAATGATCTTTAACCTTAGACTTGCACTCACACATCAAAGGAGAGAAAAAAGGTGTTTGTTAGGGAATAGGGGTTTTCCTTGGCCAAACCTCATTTTGGTAATTTAACCTTGAAATAAATAAAAGCATTAAAGGAATGATGAATGAATAAAATGTAATGTCACAACTCACCACACCTCAATTGGAACCGTGGATATCAAATCTACAACATAGCAAGAAGCAGCCTCAATAAATGTAGACCTTGATCACAACACTTGATTAGAAACAATTTCTTGAATATGGTTGATAGATCTTCAATGCTACATCATAACATTATCTCAACAACATGCATGATGCATTATGTCTTTGACATGATCAAAGGAATCTTGATTTATGTAATAATCTTCTAAAATTCTTCCCTTGAATGCTTTAGAAATGCTTTGGAATACCCTTGATCTCATAAATTTTCTATTAGGACTTGTGCATAAAGTTGCTTCAATTAATTTTAATGAAATAGCCTTGTACTTATACTTATCTTATTCTTAATTCCCAAAATTCAAATAACACAAGCCAAAATTAGATCTAGGATTTCAAATCATTAAACTACCACCAAAAACATATTCCAAGGGGGGGTATTAGGTCTAAGTAAGGACCAATTTTCCATGTGGAAAATGGGTCTGAGCTCACTTAACTAGGACAAAGTTTGGACAATGTGAAAGATTACATGTAAAAATAGGGTCCTAGGACCTAGTGAGGACCCATTCACCAGGTGGTGACTGGGTCCTAGGTCACTAACCAAGGACACACACCCTCAAAAATTAAGTGTTGTGCAATGTCATTTATGAATGTTGGGATTATCCCTTAGAATCTACAAGTAATTAGGCTTGGATTTGAATTAAAGGGTCCAATTAACCTCAATTAATTAATAAACCCCTAGATTAGTGTGAAATTGTAAAGGTACATATTACAACACCCTAAATAAGGAACAATTAAGTCCATTTAGTTTAAAAGGGTGCTAAAATTAATGTGATTGTGTAAAACACATTACAACACTAATTCAAGGCAACATTAGTCTCATTTTAATATTAATTATTCCTAAATTAAAAGTGAAAAATGGATACTTTTTTCTACACTACATTTTGACCCCACTTTAGTGAGAGTATGACCCCATGTCAAACTCGCACTAGTATGCAAAAATGACAAAGATACATAATCATACAACATCAAATACTAGGAAGATCAAGCCTAAATGGTCCAACATGATGTGGAACACATCTAGACTATTAGTTTTACACTCACCCTGGGGTAGTGGAATCTTAGACCATCCACTAGGTGAGTCTTCCCCTAGGAAGGTGGCTTAGTGAGAAATTCATTCCTCTGTGTCAGCTCTCATTGTACTTACCATACCAAAGTTATCCCTCTAATAACTCTGATAGGGTGCCACTCACATTCATGTTTCCTGCTTAACAAGCTACATTATGATAAGCACCTATGCACATGGCAACTCTCCATAGGAAAGCAAGGTGTGTAATGCTAGGTGGCCTTGAATTAGGGTTTTGAGCTTCACAGGGTCAACAAGTTGTGTTATGCCAAAAACTTGTGAACAATATATATATTGTTTTTTGTTGAAAGGGATTTTTCTTCATTCATGTAAGGTCTTATTCTAAGGGATCATCATGCCTAATGTCTCCAAGGGGGGAAAATTCTAGAGTAAGAGTTTCACAACTTAGGGAATGCAGTGTGTCACATCAAGCAACTAAGAGGAATACCATAGGCTAATAAATTATGGACATAGAAAAAGTAACCCTTCTACTTTATCTCATGTTCAGACCCTCCTAGTAGACTTTGGCTTGATTTTTCCTAGATTTAATGTTGTAATGTGGCCCACACATTCACATTAGGTCTTGGACCTTTGAGAATCATTAAGAATTCTATGTTGTCTTGTAAAAGTGTTGTGAAGTGTTGTAACCCACTTTCACACTTTTTGTGGACCCTTTCATTATAATTCACTTAAATAACCCCTTTTTTATCACTTACCAAGTCATATTTCAAAGTGTTGTAACAAACTCTCATGCTTTTCTAGGCTTGTCATCACTAATTCAACCCTTTCGTATGTTTAAACAACCCAATAATGCACTTTTCGACCTTACTTTAGTGTGCTTTTGAGAATATTCCAATTAAAACATATTCAATACACTTTAAATCCAACACCTAGTAAAATTTCCCTGGTGGGACTAAGTCGACACCTAGGCTAACTTAGTCCCACTAGGCACAAAAATAAAAATAATTTTAATTTTTTGGCCAAATTTTATTCTCTTGACCTTAAGGTCGGCCTGTGATGTGTTATTTTTGAGACATATAAGAAAATAAAGTATAAATAAAGTGTTTTCCCCTCATTTTTCATCTCCTTGATTCTCTTAATTTCCAATTCATCATTCAAGCAATTATCAAGCATTCAAGCACTCTAGGCACTATCAAGTAATCCATTGGAGCACTTCATTGCATATCCTCAAATTTCTACATCAAGGATTTGGTGATTTTGTGACATTGAATGTTGTTTACTCATCATTCTCTTTCTATTTCATTTCATTATCTAGGCTTTGATTACCAAATCAGGGTTTGACCAATGCAAACCCCTATACTCTAACCCTTAACCCTTTTTCCCCTCTTTGCATGTGTGTTTACAGGGCTTGTATGAATATTTTTCAAAGAGAAAGGTTTCAAAAAGGTGTTTTCAACTCATCAAAGTCCTCAAAGTCAACAAAACCCTAATTGAAGCTTAGAGACCTCTTTCAGCCTATTTTTTGCAGTTTCTGAACCAGACACCTGTCAGGAAGGGAAGTGCAGACCGAAAGCTACATAATCCTATCCCAAATTTATCAAGATTACCAATTGGACTAAGTCACCATATATAGTGAATTAGTCCCACTACCAGGCCTGAAAAATGATTTTTACATTTCTGAGTACCCATTTGGCATATTCTTGTTCTGGTAGAATTTCATCGAAATTGGACTAAGTCACCCAGCTTGGCATAAGTCTTCCAGTCAAAATTCCCAATCAACTTTGTAGGATTCCAAGGCCTCTCTACATCATACTTGAGTTTCCAGGTGCACCTCTCAAGTCTTGTTTAATTTTTTCGCTGTTTACTTGCATTCTTAGGTTTTTTTGCATACATCACTGTGTTTTCAAATAACTTGTATATCTTAGGTTTTGCACTAATAATCATCTTTCTTTATCAATTCATTGCATTATGACATTACATTTAGGCATATTTCATCCATCCTTGCATTGATTTTGAATGTTTACATTGCATTTTGGCCCATCTTTCTCCTTTTAGGTGAAAAACCCTAAAAGTGGTAGAAACCCATCAGGCACCAAAATATTTGTTTACATTTTGGTGAACATGTAGGAAAGATGAAATGACCTTACCTCTCGTAAAAAATAAAAATGATCATTAAATCAATCACCTTCCAAGGTCCTAGATGTTGGGTCACAACATTGTTTTGTTGAGTTGTCAATAAGGCTATAATGTTTAAGGGGCCTGTTAGTTATTGAGCTTCTTTGTTGGTGCAAGATCAAACTCCTATCTAAACCTACTCTAACCAGGGGTATAAAAGAAATGAAAAAGATATATAAGGGACACAAGAGAGAAACGAGTGTTGAGTCATCTAATTAACCAGGCCGATTACTCTTCAAGGAATTTCTAAACTAGAACTACAAAACAAATCAACATATAATCAATACAAAGTTGAACATTCATTCACAGTGCAAACTTTAATAGCAGATCACAAATCACAATTTGAACAAAAGAAAAGGTAAACTCTATTCATTCCTTGAAATCTTCAAGCCAAATGATTAATAAAACAAACACCACTCCAAAGAATAACTTAAAGTAGGTTTTATTCTAGTTGCTCATATGCAGTGAACAGATAAGCAACATTTACAATTCTGGAAAACTTCACTAGTGTATAAAAACCAATGTCTTCAAATTGACTCCATTAACTAAAAATGCAAAAAAAAAAAAAAACTCCATTGTCTACTGTGTTGCTAAAACTCTAATCATCACTAAGAAAAAATTATCCCTTTTCCTAAGTGTCTAGCCCCTTTCAATTGAGCAGATTTTACAATAAATAGCTCAGCTAATCCCATAATTTCCACCAAAAATGAGACATCAAAAGTTGTAGCTTTTTTGTGAAAGCAATTAAATTAGAAAGGTAACTTTTTGTTTCAACCCTTATTTAACTCCAGTTGATTCCAGTTTGCAATTCCAACCTCCAGTTTCACTTTGAGTTCATTGTGTCACATTACATAAATCAACATCCTTTCCAAAAATAACTCTAGGTAGGGACCACAAAATACTCATTTCACTCCCAACTTGATTATTTTTTTTAGAAAATTCACCTCTTTTGCATGCCAGCTTTACACCCGAAAGAAAGAAGGAAAAGGAAAACAAACGAAGATCAGATTTGGAATAATACCTAAAACTTGAACACTCTATCGAGGACAAGTTTAGGTTTTGTAATGAATATCGAGCTTGACAAAGGAAAAAAATGAAAGATCTTAGGGTTGTGAACAACCCTGATACAAGAACAAAGTGACAAAAAATAGAAATAGAGAGAAAAAAATAGAGACAAGAGAAGAGGGAAAAGATGAAATGAGAACAACAAAACAAACAAACGAAATGAAAGAAAATAGAGTGGGTCCAAAAATTTTCCAAGTAAAAAGGTTGGGTGTGTATGCAAGGCATAACAAATGGCAACTCAACTGAGAAAATGCTCTAAGAATTTTGAGACATGCAACCCTCCAAACACCCAAAATATCTGGTAAATATGCTCATTCTAGGAAATCCAAGAAGTGCAAACACAATCAAAACTAGGACATGAAAAAGGTCGAAGATGAAACTAAAATCTATGTGTTTGCAAATGTCATTCCCCTCCAAAAGAATTGTCATGATCAAAGTGGAATAGACTCTACCCAAGCTACGTAGCTTTGAGTTACATTTCCAATGAGCAATGATATCTTGGGCATAGCTCTGCTACCATATAGGCATCTATAGCCCTGAAAAAGATACCTTTGATTCTCTCTAAGCATTTCTCTACTACCAGTCAGACATCTATAGCCTCGGTAGAGATAGTTGAATCACCCTTGTCGATTGAGTTCATTTTCATATTTTCTTCTCTTCTCTTTTTCTCAAATCTTGATTCTTTTAAAACATATTTTCTCGTTTCCCTCAATCCTTAAGTAGTGAAGCCTAAGCAATGAGTTGAGAAACACAATGGACATCGTGAAAGAAATGTAACCTTTTAATATTTTCACTTTGAATAAAGCTACCCCACCCAATGTAAACTAACTGATGGATTTCTTAAGATTTGCAAAGCATGATAGACTTTCAAAAACTCAACAAAACTGCATAATGTTCCAAGTCCTAATCCATGCTAGCATTCCCTAGTTTGAAATGGATGAAGGTAAATCAAAGTTTTCAAAGAAATTATCTGATCAAGTGTTTGGAAATATAGATAGCAGACTCTCAACAGATCCACCTTTCAACATAACTTGCATACAACAACTTAGCTTCCACTGTCAACAAGAGGAACCCCTAGAAAAAAGAAAAGAAATAACAAAGAAAAGAGAGGAGAAGAAGAAAAGAGAACACAAACAAACATGCAAACCAACAAAACCAAAATAGAAAAAAAATAACCAAAACTAGCCAAAAAACAACCAAAGACCAAAACAAAAGAAAACAAAAACCCATAAACAAAATCAAAATAAGAGGACATAGAAAAAGAAAACAACAGAACAAAAGAAAAGAAACCAAAAATGACAAAAGAAACCAAAAATCAAAAAGGAAACCAACTAAACTAAAAACTAATACCCAACTAATCCTAATCCTAAAATAACTCCAAAACTGAGTTCTACAAACATATAACTATAAAAAATTGTACATCCATTTGATTGATTTTTCATTATGTGCAGAAATCTTAACTTACTAGGTACAGTTCTGAACTTAGCAAATTTGTCTTTATACTTAGAATGTAAAGTTTATGTACAATAAATTCATTCTAAGAGTATAAAGTTTAAAATATTAACAATTGTGGGTTCTCATCCTTGACATGATTTACCCACAAACACATTTTATTATCCCCAGCATCATAATCAAACTAAAAATCATCAAAATACAAAGGATGATGAAAGGACACCACCTGATTTAGAAGATGTCTAGGTACCAACACATTCTTAGGTTGGATGATTTCCTCTTCCCAAGGTCTCATCTCATGGAACACTACTCCATTCGGCTCTAGTACATGCATGTCAACATAAAGGGCGTCCATTAGGGGTTTATCATTATTACCCAGAATGTCATTTTAAAAGGTTCAAATTTTTTATGCACATTCTTATCACTATCAAAACTAGTTTGAAACAACAAACTAGTATGTTTGATGTCACTAGGACAATCAACTTTGATCACATTCTCAACAACATAGATTTTTCCAATTAAATAGTCATCTTATCCAACCGTTGAAGTAATTCATTTACCCTTTTCCTTACCTACCATAGCAATCTCCCAAGCTAACAAGAAATCCAGAAAACTTACCTCAGAATGTGAACCAAAAGGATGAATCATATAGGAATCACATAAAGCAAGGTTTTTTATGTAGTTAGAATACCCGTGAGCAAACATTGTTGCATTCAACTCAGATACGAGCTCGAATATCCTTTCGGTCTCCTCGGATGAACAAAGTTACAAATCATCTCAATCATCAATTTTTGAAGTCTTTGAAACTTCTCCTTCGTGTGCTACAAAAATTTTTGTATCGTTCCCCAGCATGTCACCTATAAGAGTATGATAATCAACCTCTAGTTCATCACATTTAATGCTAACAATGTCGGTATATATCAAACAAGGATTCTCTTCAAATAGTTCATTTTTCTGCACATAATCAAGGATAGGGAAATACTTCTCCTTTTCCTATATCTACATGTCATCAAAATGAATGTGCAAGTTAGTGTCAAGTTCACCGTTGTTAAGGTCAAATTCATTAAAGCATGATAAACGAGTATCATCTTCAAACAAATCATTTTGAAGTGATTCAATTTCCACAACAACCTCTTGATAGTCCATTTGATATTCTTCTACTTCATCCATTTGGATTTCATTATATATCCCTTGCTACAACAAATCACTAAACCCCTCCATGTCAGAATTGTGATATATATTGAAATCAAATCTATTTTCTTGACATGCATAAATCTGATCTAATTGATTATTGGGTAGCACTTGACGAATCTGCATATCCGTTTGACCTTCCTCTTTTGAAGAATCAATTTGGCATTCAAATATTTGTCTTTCACCACTAGATTCATTTGGAATACTATCGAGAAGTATTTTATTCTCTATTTCAATCCATTCATTATTCTAATCAACAGAGTCACTTTTTGGTGTTAACTCATTAGTTACAAGTGTTTCCTCATTATTAATGATCATGAAAGAATCTATGAATGTATGAATAAATTCACTTTCCATATCCAACAAATCTACACAAGGTAGGGAAAATTCATCAGTCATGGAATCCATCTCAATGTCGGGATCAAAGTCATCGAATGATGGGGAAGAGATAAACATCTTCTCACAACTACCATCATCATTGTGGATGGAGTCATTATCATTTTCATTTGTGCTAGATGTTCCATCTCCCTCATTGAGTGGGTATGTACTCCAAGGATCTTCCATAAGTATTTCTTCAACAATGATCAACTGTCTGAAATATAATTCCATCCTACCCAAGAAAACATGGCAATCCATCTAGGAATGTTGATTTGTCAAATGTATCCTACATCTATTTGGTCTAGTGAGTTCTAATAGCTTCAGATCTCCTAATTCTTCCAATTTCTCATTTAATTGATTTTGCATACGAAGTATATCTATCCAACATGAACCATGCTCCTTTGTCCATCCCTCATCTTGTTGTGCATCTTGCTAAGAAGAAATGTTCAAAGTGTTGGAAGGAGATTCTTTAGTTGCTGATTTTTTATGACAACAATCTTGTGTTGATACTTCATCTCTCTCAATATTGTCATTAGTATTAACACTTCCAATGAAACTAGATTCTAACTTGATATTTTCATTGTGCTATGAATCTATATATGTTTCATTCTTTTTTTCAAATAAAACATCAAAATGATATATTTTCTCATCAAATCTTCTGCTTACAACTTCATTATGATGTAATGGATTATGTGTTGGATTATGACCAAAAAGAGATTATATAGTCACAACTTCATTGGAAGGTGAAAAAATAACCTCTGTGGTTGAATCTTGTAAAGCATGAGTCTCTAATTGGTCCTGCACAAGCCTAACTTGATTTGAAATGTTGGAAAATGAGGTGTTTGGAGGATTAGGAAGGTTATAGATATATGGCGAAAATGACTACATCTAGGTAATGAGTAAACTAGCATAAGACAACAAAGGTTGGTAGTTTGTGAGCACAGGATCATCATAGCTATCACCTTGATTACTCTTGTTTCTAATGTCTAATCCAAATTTTTCCAGCAAGAGAGATTTATTAAATACACTATGTAGGGATGGAACCTCCCCACAACATTTAACTTTTGCTAACTAATGAAGGATTCAAACCCTACAAATAATGTTTTACTAACACATGATTATTAATAATCATATTTGAATTTAGAACATGTTGAAACATAAAAAGGAACCTATGATTGAACTGGTAAATTGATTCTCAAGGTGCTCTTTTCATAGTTGCAAATTGAAACGATGGATCTCATACATGCATATAAGGGCCAAACTGATCTAAGAATAAAATTCTTAACTCTTCCCTTGAACAAATAGAATTTTGTGGAAGACTAATATACCATTGCCGTGTAGTACCTTGAAGTTTTTTGATGAATAATTGACAAACAGTATCCTCATGTTGAACCTGGAGATAAATAACTAAATCCCTGCAAATATTGACATGTTTAGAAGCATTTTGTCCACTATTAGGTAAAAATAAAGGAATCCTATCATGCATGTGATCAGAAATTTCATGAATAATGCTAGGAATACACAAAGGCTTGTCCATTAGAGTTGGGTTTTCCTAAGATCAAACCCACTCAAATGTGCAACAAAACAAAAAAATTCTCAAGTGGCCCTCCTTCTAGTGCTAGTTCCGTTGATGGCCAAATTGACACAACAACATGTAGAAAAAATGTAATCACCTTACCTCTCTTAAAAATGAAAAACGATTGTTAAATTGATCACCTTCCAAGGTGTTGTATGTTGGGTCACAATGTTGTTATTTTGTTGAGTGGTCAATGAGGTTGTAATGTTCAAGGGGCCTGCCAATTATTGAGCTTCTTGGTTGCTGCAAGATCAAACACCTATCTAAACCTACTCTAACCAAGGGTATAAAAAAAGGTAAAAGATAGATCAAGGACACAAGAGAGAAAAGAATGTTGATTCATCTAATTAACCATACCTGTTACTCTTCAAGGAATTTTTAAACGAGAACTGCAAAAAAAATCAACCTGTAATCAATACAAAATTGAACATTCATTCACAATGCAAACTTTAACAATAGATCGTAAATCACAATTAGAACAAAAAGAAAAGATAAACTTTATTCATTCATTCAAATATTCAAATGAAATGATTAATAGAACAAAAACCACTCCAAAGAACAACTTAAAGCAAGTTTTAGTTTGGTTGCTTCTATGCAGTGAACAAATAAGTAACATTTACAATTCTGGAAAGATTCACTAGTGTACATAAACCAATGTCTACAAATTGACTCCATTACCTAGGTATGTGCAGGATCATCATGGAAAAAATAGGCCCTTAAGTGGCAAAAAAATTAGAAAAATCATAGTTAAGAAACTTAACATAAAATTTTGAATAAGTTATCTATATTATTTCAAAAATATGTAAGAATAGAATCTATATCAAATTGAATGTAGTTTCTAAACTACTAGGTTTTAAAATCTATTTTGGTGAAAATTTGAAATTTTGATGCAATAGTACTTAAATTTCAGGGAGAAAATAAGAAGTAAGTGTCTGTCTCACCACCCTAACCACAAAAAAATGATAATATTTTTTATAAGATTTTAGATATAAGTAGAGGACTCATGTCCTGATGTGATGCATATTTTTTTGTAATTTTTTTCCAAGTAAACAATTAATTATGAATTTTCTATTACAACTTTTAAAAATATAAAAACGTGTATGTCGACCACCTTAACTTGGTCAAAACTTCATGAAATTCAAATTTTTTTAATCCTATAGTATGAAAAGCATGGAATGTGATGCATGTTTTGGATTCAAAAATGTGATATAGTTTGAAAGCTATAAATGTTTTCAATCAGTCTATCAATCGGGACTTTAGTCATAATTTGAATAGAAAATGAATAATAATTTCTTATTAAATTCAAATTAAAGCATAATTTATATTGGTGGAAAGCTGAGAATACCCTTTAAAAACCCTTTTCATTTCATCAATTTTGGGTTAAAAAAAGCCATCAGCCACATACCCATCATATTGCCACTTTTTGGCCCATCATGATCTTGCACATACCCACCTAAAAAAAAAAAAAAAAAAAAACTCCATTGTCTATTGTGTTGCTAAAACTCTAATCAACACTAAGCAAAATGTCTCCCTTTTCCTAAGTGTCTAACCCCTTTCAAATGAGCAGATTTTACGATAAATAGCTTAGCTAATCCCATATTTTTTGCCAAAACCGCTCAAACATCAAAAGTTTTAGCTTTTGTGTGCAGGCAATTAAATTAGAAAGGTAACTTTTTGTTTCAACCCTTATTTAACTCTAGGTGATTTCAATTTGCAATTCCATCCTCCAGTTTGAATTTTAGTTCATTGTGTCACATTACATAAATCAACATCCTTTCCAAAAATCACTCCAAGTGGGGACTACAAAACACTCAATTCACTCCACACTTGATTATCTTTTCAACAAATTCCCCTCTTTTCCATGCCATCTTTACAAAATCATTCATCTTGATTCAATATCATTTTTGACCAACAAAAGCATATTAAATACTGCTTGGTAAAGATTTAATATCCTGGTGTGATTTGCTCCTTAGACCTTGAAAATACCTGTAATTCACAAAAATCATAATTAATTCATTCATTCAGCTACATGAAACTTGTCAAGGAACGGGATCAGAACTTGTCCAAGAATAGGAATGAAACTTGGCCAAGAATGAGAACGAAACTTGGCCAGGAATGGGAATGAAACTTGTCAAGGAATGAGAATGAAACTTTTACAAGAACAGGAATGAAACTTGGATAGGAAATGGAATGAAACTTGGCCTAGAACAGGATTAGAACTTGGCCAGGAATGGGAACGAAACTTGTCCAAGAATGGGATTGGAACTTAGCCAAGAATAGGAACAAAACTTGACCAGGAACGAGATCAAAACTTATCTAGGAACGGGATCGGAACTTGTCTAGGAATAGGAATGAAACTTGTCTAGGAATGGGATTGGAACTTGTCCAGGAATGAGATTGGAAGTTTTCCAGGAATGGGAATGAAACTTGTCCAGGAACGGGATTGGAACTCGTCCAGGAACAAGATCAAAATGTGTCAAGGAATGGAAATGAAACTTTTCTAGAAACAAGAATGATACTTGTCTAGGATTGGGATCGGAACTTGTCTACGAACAAGAATGAAACTTGGATAGGAACATCAAATGAAACTTGTCTAAGAATGGGAACAAAACTTGTCTAGGAATGGGAATGGGAACGAAATTTGTCTAGGAACAGGATTAGAACATGGACAGGAATGGTATCGAAACTTGTCCAGGAATGGGAATGAAACTTGGAAAGTGCAAGGTGTCAGTTCTAGTCTGAAACCCGAACCCATGGAAAGAAAGAAGGAAAAGGAAAAAAAAAGATCAAATTCAGAACAACACCTAGAAACTAAACACTCTCTCGAGGAAAATTTTAGGTTTCATTTCTAATCCCAAGCCCGATAAAGGAAAAACAAGTGAGGTTTGAGGGTTGTGAACAACCCTGGTACAAGACCAAAAGGACAAAAAACAAGAAATGAGAGATGAAAATCAAAATAAGTGAAGGGGAAAAAGGTGAAACGAGAACAAAAAAGTGCAAAACACAACGAAATGAAAGAAAATAGAGGGGGTCCCCAATTTTACCAAGAAAAAATTTAGGGTGTGTATGCAAGGCATAACAAATTGAATATCCTCGGTATAAGACCAAAATAACAAAAAATGCAAAAAGAGATACAGTAACCGAAACAAGAGAAGAGGGAAAAGCTGAAACAAGATCAAAAAAGCACAAAACACAATGAAACAAACCAACAAAACGAAAGAAAATAAAGGGGGTCCCCAAATTTTCCAAGAAAAAATTTGGGGCATGTATGTAGGGCATAACACATCCTTGATTTGACTTGCATCAACATTGCATTAGGATTTGCATTTTTTAATTTGTATCCCAGGGTTTTAAAAATTGTATTAGTGAAAATATCATATAGCTTACATTTTTGCATTGTATTTCATTGGAAAACAACAAAATTCTGCATTTTCACACTGTAGTTGCATTTGTGCATCTAAAAAGCATAAAATTTCTGAAAAATCACAAACAATCATCATTGGGACTAATACGCCACATTGGGCGACTTAGTCCTTCTGCACATTTTGCACTATAATTTCTAGCATCTTCTGCACATGTTTTGCATTTCTATTTTCTATTATAATTGTATTTTGTCATAGTTTCTAGATTTGTTGTTTTATTCCATTTCTTGCATTTAGTTTCTTTCATACATTTTCATCATGGCTTTCTTTTTTAATAAGTTTTGGATGTCCTTAAATTCTTTAGTTGGCATGTCAAACTGTGCATTTGGAACTGATCCTAATGACCTTGAGCTTCCTCATCCTCTTTCAACTCCTCATGAGTGTCCTCCTCATGATACTGACATCATTGGAGAAGATGATGCCAACATGAATAAGTTCCAAAATGAATTCCTTGACAACCTTGAAGCTAATGCATCCTTTTACCCATACATAAAACAACAAGACCTTCCTATAGTCTCACCTCCTAATATGTTTGGTTACTTACATCCTGCAGCAAATGAAGGACCTAAGTTCCCTCCATTAGGTGGACCTAGTTCCTCTACACAAGCAACCCCTCAACCATACTATGATAAACAAAGTTACAAATACTCCAATCAACCTTGAAGAAACCTATGGAAAGGTTTTACCATCTTAAGCAAACAAGGATGTGACACAACAACTAAACATGCCATTCTTCAACTTTTAGAACAAAGTTGAAAAGATGAAAACACAATAGGGTTGGGACCTCATGACAATAAGCCTCCTTTATAATATTGAAAGCTTCATGATAATGGCACAGTGATCTTTGATTCCCCTCCTAACCACAATATCCTTCTTCCCAAAGAATAACCGCTATCTCATAATAACAAGGACAACAATCAAATCATCTCAGGACCTCCTACCTTGATCTCCTCTCATATTAAATAAATGACTCATATTGTTACCACCTATGAATAGGTTGGTTATCTATCCTAAAGATGCTAATGTTCCACATTGTGCATACCATCGCATTCTTAGACGTAGAAGTGACAAGTGATACGAATTGAAAGAAATACTAAGCAAGTATCATTTTGATTGAAATAATTTCTATCCCATAAATCCATAAACCATCCTTCAACACCTTATCATGTAATAGTTGTATAACATTCTTCTCTCACTATTACATGATCCCTTCCCATCATCTACCTTGGCTCATTCTCATCTTGCACTCAGTGGGGGCAAGAAGTTGTTGGCCTTGTTCTAGTAAAGCATTTGTCATTGTCCCTTCACTACATTATTCACTTTCCGCTTATACCGATTGAGATTGGAGAGGTGGATGACTTGCTCGACCGTTGACTTGCATTTTCCTTACTATTCTTTTGCACTTTCTTTCTCCTTTTCTTTTGCATGTTTGCATGTGTGTACCGTGTTCCCCCATGATGTGTCATTTGATGTTCTCTCTCTCTTTGTGACATTCTTCTATTTGTACCTTCATTCTTCTATATGTCGTACATCGCTTTTTACCTTTTCCTTTTGGGGATGACACAAGCCATTGAGACTACAATTTCTCTTTCATGTTGACTCAAAATGCCCCTTTTTCTTTACCTTTTTTATTTTTTCTTTGGCTTGCCTTTCCCTTTTGGGGATGATGCAAGGCATTGAGACCAAAATGTCTCCTTCATGTTCACCCAAAAGCTTTTTATTTTTCTTTCACCTTTTCATTTTCATTTTTCTTGTATTTCCTTTTGAGGATGATGCAAAGTGTCGAGACATACTATTTCTCTTCCATGTTGACCCAAACAGATCTTTCTTTTAATTTTTTTTCACTCTCTTTGTGTCATTCTTCCAGTTCTATGTATTCAGGGAATGATGACAAATCTGAGCTCATTACAAAACATTGCAGCAAAGAACATACTAACCCCAAATCCATTGATCCCTTGTGTGTTTCGTGTTTTCATTTTGGGGGCAGCCTCTTCCTTTTCTTTTTCATCTCCTTCACATGATGTAGCCTTACTTGGAAACTTATGACTTGGCATAGGTACTTTCCAAGTTGGCTCTCATGTCTTCTTTCTCTCTGCATTTTCATTTTCTACTTTAAATTAATTTCTCATAGTATGGTGTGTAGCAATTCCTTTAAAGTGGGGGCATACATTGGAATTATTCATTTGCATTTTTCCTTTTTCCTAGTTCTTAGTATAGCCTTGTTACTTCGTACAATGTGTTTGTCACTTTGTGGATGACATTGGGTGTGATGTCCTTCATGAGCATGATCCATCTTAGCATATTACATTCCTCTTGGTGGCTTGATACAATACACTACATCCCCTAAGTTACAAATTTTCTCTTATTTGATTATTCCTCTCTTGGAGACAATAGGCACAATGTTCTCTAAGTTAAATACCTCGCATGAACTAAGCAAGACTCCTTTGAACATTTTTTACATGTTCCATTTTGCATTTTTTATATGGCCACCTTGCATAACACAAATTGCATATAGTTCCATTGCATTTGTTCATGAGCTCCAAGCATATGAATCTTTTTTTGTCTCATGAAACTCAAAATTTCATTTTATTTTGTGGCACCCTATTAAAGTTATCAGGAGGTATAACTTTGGTATGGTTGAGCGAAAAGCCCATTTTGAGGCATGAATTTTCCCCATAGCCACTTGCATGTGTGCTAGTGCATACCAGCCATGAGTGTATGTTTCTCACATTTTGGGCCTTCTCACCTGGTGGACAACCATGATTTTTGTCACCCCATAGTGAGTATGCATTTCCTTTTTGGACAAACAGCCTAGATCTGATCCACAATAGGATGGAAAAATGATTGAATCTTGATCTGACTTTTCTTTCCTTTCAACTTCCCTCTTTCATTATTTTACATCGTTCTCATGTGTGTTCTCTTCCTGCTCATGTATGTTTAGTTTTCCATGGGATCTTGATCATGGGGGCTTGATTATCCCTCTTAATCATTGTTTTCTCATCTTGCTAAGCATTTTTTCATTGAAACCCCTCTTGATTACATGTTGGGATACTTTAGTGTGAGTTTGAAGTAGGTTAATCGTCTCACTAAAGTGGGGGATAACTCTATGGACACAAAAAATGTAACCCTTCTAATCTTTCTCATGTTCAGGACCTCATAGTGGACTTTGGCTTGATTTTTCCTAGATTTAATGTTGTAATGTGGCCAACACATTCACATTAGGTCTTCAACCCTTGAGAATCATTAAGAATTCTAGGTTTCCTTGTAAAAGTGTTGTGAAGTGTTGTAACCCACGTTCGCACTTCTATAGGACCCTTTCATTATAATTCACTTAAATAACCCCTTTTTATCACTTACCAAGTCTTATTTCAAAGTGTTGTAAAGAGTTGTAACAAACTCTCACACTTCTCTAGGCTTGTCATCACCAATTCAACCCTTTCTTATATTTAAATGACCATTTAATGCACTTTTCGGACCTACTTAAGTGTATTTTTGAGAATATTCTCACTAAACCTCATTAAATACACTTTAATCCCTGACACCTAGTAAAATTTCCATGGTGGGACCAAGTTGCCACCTGGGGTGACTTAGTCCCACTAGGCACAAAATCAAAATAATTTTAATTTTCTACTAGGATTTTATTCTCTTGACCTTAAGGTCGGCCTATGATGTGTTATTTTTAGGAAGTATTAGAAAATAAAGTATAAATAAAGGGTTTTTCCCTCATTTTTCATCTCCTACATTCTCCAAATTTCCAATTCATCATTCAAGCACTCTAAGCACTATCAAGTCATCCATTGGAGTACTTCATTACATATTTTCAAATTTCTACATCAAGGATTTGGTGATTTTGTGACACTTCATGTTTATTCATCATTCTCCTTCTATTTCATTTCATTATCTAGGGTTTGATTATCAAATCAGTGTTTGACCAAGGCAAACCCCTATACTCTAACCTTTAACCCTTTTCCCCCTCTTTGCATGTGTCTTTGTAGGTCTTCTTTGTAGATTTTTCAAAGATCAAGGTGTTGTCAACTCATCAAAGTCCTCATAGTCAACAAAACCCTAATTGAAGCTTGGAAACCTCTTTCAACCCGTTTTCTGCAATTTTTGAACCAGACACCTGTCAAGAAGGGAAGTGCAGGCTGAAAGCTAGAGAATCCCATCCCTAATTTCCTAATATTCCCAAGTGGACTAAGTCTCAATTTTTGGTGAATTAGTCCCAATACTAGGCCTAAAAAGTGATTTTTAATTTCTGAGTACCCATTTGGAAAATTCCTTTTCTGGTAGAATTTCCTCAAAACTGGACTAAGTCGCCCAGCTTGGTGTAAGTGTCCTAAACAATATTTCCAATCAACCTTGCAGGATTCCAAAGCCTCTCTATATTATACTTCAAATTCCAAGTGCACCTCTCCAATCTTGCTTAATTTTGTCACTGTTTACTTGCATTCTTAGGTGTTTTTGCATACATCACTGTGTTTTCAGACAACTTCCATATATTAGGTTTTGCATTAATAATCATCTTTCTTTATCAGTTCATTGTATTAGGACATTACATTTAGGAATTTTGAATCCATCTTTGCATTGATTTTGAATGTTTACATTGCATTTTTACCCATCTTTCTCCTTTTCGGTGAAAAACCCTATAAGTGCAAGAAATCCATTAGGTGTCAAAATTTTGGAGGACATCAAACTCAATGAAATCACCAAGAAAAGGAAACATCATAATAAAAAATAAAATCACACCAGAAAATATGCAAAATGTTGAAATATATTACCAATGTATGTTCCTAATTTAGAGTGGTTGCTAACATCATTGCTATAAGCAATTGCTCTAATGTAGCCAATGTTCAATCCTAACACACAAGATATTTCCTCCGAAAACCATATGGAAACTCATATATTTCCAAAATAAAGACATGTCATGAATAGGAGACAGGGGTTGCCCCCAGAAACACATAAGGGATCTATGGATTCATGATAAGTATATCTTTCCTAGAATGTTGTTATAGAGCTTGGAAATGTCATCATTCCCCAAATACTTATAGAACTAGAAGAATGACACAAAGAGATTGAAAAAAAAAAAAAATCCTTTTTGTTCAACATGGAAGAAACCTAAATGTCCCAATGCCTTACATCATCCCCAAAAGGAAAATACAAGACAAATAAAAGAGGATAAAAATGTTTATGATATAGAGAAGAATGTAGACACATATATAGGAATGCACAATAAGAGAGAACAATACATCAAATGAGACAGTATGTGGGATCACATTACTCACATGCAATCACATGACAAAGAACATGAAAGAGAAAATAATGCAAAAGACTAGTAAGGCACATGAAATTCAACCTATAGCAGGTCATCCACATCCCAGTCTTGGTTAGTATATACAGAAGGTGGACAACTAGCCAAAGGGACAACATCAAATGCTAGACTAGGAAACATACCAAGTTCAACACTCTTCTTAGGAAAATTATCATTTAATCTCATAGAGGAGGAGAACAATGAGTTCAACTCATTATGCACTCATTCATCATTTTTTGCTATATCGATGTCATCATCCAAATTAATCACAACAAGATGTCAAATCATAATGTGTCTAGAAGTTTCTTGTTTACATTGTAGAAAAGGTATAGGATCATCATGCATTTGTGTAGGAGTGGGTTTATCAACCATAGGTTTCTTTTCTTCCTTTAGGGGAGGAACAGAAGGAACCATGGGAGGTTCTTCAATCACCTTCCTTTTAGCTTTGTAAACTTGTTTCACTTTACGAGGCACAATTGGATTTTTTTAGTTGTCTCGTGGTCTCTTGTATGAAATGATAGGATGATTTGTCATAGGTTGTTCTTAGATATTTGAAAGGTATTTTTGTTCAATCATTGCTTTTTCAAGGATAGGTGGCTCAATCACGGGTTGAGGAATGTTTCTAAGGGATAATTATGTTATGTGTTTCACCTTAAAATTTTGATATGCTCTGAAAAAAGTAGTCCCTAGAAGGTCTAGTAGGTTTAATAGGCTCAGGCCAAAAGAAATCCAATGAAAAGTTCCCATAGGAATACATAGGATTAGAGCCACTATGATGCACAATAAATATTTCATTGCCAAATGGAAACTTTAAACATTTATGCCTAACCAAGGGGACAACATTCATGGAGAAAAGCCATGGATAGCCTAACTTGACATGAAATTGGTTTGATGAAGGGATGATGGTGAATGAGACATTTAATGTTTTTGGTCCAAATTTTAGAGGGAGATTTATTGAGCCAAATGTAGGGCAAGAAAAACCATTATGCATTTTGATCCATGCTTTTAGTTTATCATATGTATCTCGATAGATTTCATGCACAAATAGGAATTCTTTAGTAATCATATTCTTTACAAAGACAACATCAATTAATATCCCATTAGTAGGCTTGTCATTGATTCTTCCAGCTATGTAAAGAGGACTATCAATGCATGTTTAGGTATGTATTTATGTGAGAAATAAATATGAAGAGGCATCTTTTTTGAGCCCTTAAGAGGTTTAGCTTCAATAAATTCCACTACTTCAGCTAGTTCATCCACATTTTCATCTTTTATGTCTTTTTCATCCATTCCAACATTCATCACATAATTCTTTATTTCACTAGAGTTGACATATGAAATGGTATGTTTCAGCAATGGATTTGTAAAGATTTGTAAGTTTCGATTAGGAGGAGCTACAAAATTATTACCTTGATCATTCACACCTCCAATTAGAAGATGATTAGAATCAATGAGGTCTTGCACAAGATGTTAAAGATGATTGCAATATTCTATTTCATGTCCATTTTTTTGGTGATAATGACAATAATAATTGGGTCTATAGCCTACGGGTAATGGTTTATTAGGATCAAGAGCTTAGAAAGGAGGTAGAGAAAGAATATTATTTTCCATGAGCTACAACATGATATTATGAAGGGTGTTAGGTAGAGGGGTAAATTTTCTATTCCTATCCCTAAAGGCAAAAGGATTTGTCATATTTGTAGCAGCCACTTGGTTATCAACTTGTTGATTTGGTTGAGTTGAATTAAGTTGCAAAAGTCCCTATTCTATTTCTTGAAAGGTTGGTAGCTGTTTCAAGTTGTGGATTTAGAATTTTTAGGATGGTTAGGGGTATTTATCACATTATGACGGTAAGTTGTATTATAATAATCAAGAAGGTTTGTACATAATTTTTTGAAGGATGGAAATTTCATCATTTCAAGTATGGTTTGTATTTTTTGTGTAAATTGGCAATAAAAATTCATTGAAGGTCGACATTTGGAATCTTAATGTTTATTTGTGAATAAAGAATTTGATAGTGTGTTATGAAATCAATAAATTTCTCATCATCCTTTTGTTTGCATGTCATTAAATCAGCTAGGGTCATCTTGGGACCAATGCGAATGTGGAATTGGTTGTAAAAGGAATCAATAAGCTCATTAAATGAGTTTATTGAATTATTTGGTAAGGATAAATACCACTTTAAAGTGGTTTCCTTCAATCACCTAGGGAATAGTTCATCCAAGAGATTATCTTCAAAGAGGAAATCACTACATAGGGTTGTATAAGTGAAAACATGCCTAACAAGATCTCCTTTCCCACCATATTTCTCAAATCTAGGAACTTCTATACCTTGTGGAATTTTTGTTCTCAATATCTCCAGGGATAACGAGTTGGTTTTTATGTATTGTGAAGGTTGACCATTGTTGTTTTGATTTATTATTGTGATTTATTGTTGAAGGTTCGACATGTTTTGCAAAAGTGTGTTAATAATGGCATCATTGTTGTTATTGTATGGTGGAGGGGAGTAAGTTGGAGTGGTGCATGTATACGAAGGGCAAGTTACTTATAAATTTGTGAGGGAGGATGGTTGAGGAGATGTTGTATTTGAGTACACAAAGCTAGAAGAATTCCCTATGGAAATAACTAAGGATTTTTTAACATTACTAGTAGGTTGAATGGTTGGGGTAACTTGAGTACTAGTATATGTAGGGATGGAAATGGGTATTGTAAAAGGAGGAATTGAAGTTCCACCTTGGCTTTGGGTATTCACCAAAGCTTGAGTACAACTATTAATGGTAGGGATGGCATCGTTAACATCATGAAAATGGTTTATAAGAAGGGAAGTCAATGAAAATGAAGTATGCATGCTATGATCCATCAACGATTGATTATCAACACTATTAGAAAGAGACTTAGAAAACCCAAGATCCATGGTGAATGGTGTATCAAGGGATGACATGAGTCTCAAACTATGTCTCACAATAGTAGTTTAAATAGGAAACCAAGTTGTAAATCTCCTACAAGTTTCACAAACTTAGTGTGCAAACGCAAAATGGAAAGAGGTGTAAAATGCAATTCAATTACCTAAAATGTAATGTGTAAATGCAACCTTTAGATTCTAAAAAAGGTAATTTTCTAATTAAACTATGCAAAAATATAAAAATGAAACCTTCCAAATACAATTTTGGAATCACAAAATCCACTAAATCTACCAAATTAAGCTAGATGTAATGAAATTGATGAAACAAAAAATTCAACCAACTGTAACAAAAAACTGAAAGAAGCAAACAAAAGTACAAAACTAAAGATTTTAATTTGTAGAAATGTAGATTAAGGCCTGATGAGGGACTCATTCGCCCTAGGGAGAATGGGTCCTAGATTAGGTTCTTGAAACTATTTTTTACAGATTTTTAGGTGTTTTCCAATGGTTTCCAAATTCAGTTTGTAACAACAAGATTCAACTTCAGTTTTCTATAAATGCAATGTGGAATGTAAGTGCAAATTATGACAAAATGATGACCTAAAAGACCTATTTTGATATGTAATTATTTTTTCAATGCTTAAATGCAAGTAAATATGATATATATGATATGCAAGATGATATTTTTTTGTATTTTTTCAGATTTGAAGAATGCAAACAATTCAATCCTAAAACCCTAGATGTAGTGCAAAGTTGAATACAAACTAGACACCCTAAATGAGACCTAATTCAATGCAAATTAATGTAAGATCTAAATCTAGGATGAAAATGGACTCCAAAATAAGAAAATTACAATGCTCAAAAGGTCAAGTTCACCATAATGAAACATAGAAAAATGGGCTGGCTTTCCAAAATGGATTGATGAACCTTGTATCTACTTATCTATATTTCATTCAAGATGAGGGTTATAATTTGAAAATGAGTTATATAAATCAATCCTAACCTAAATACTAGTAAAAAGGAAATTTCTAGAAGGTAAAATGATGTGTACCTATTGCAAAAAGTGATTTTCCAAGCCTCACTGAGGACTCATTCACCCTATGGTGAATAGTTCCTTGCTAGGGTTTTGGAAAATAAATATCTAGGTTATGTTCTTCAATGTCTACACTCCCAAATCCTATTCATAGATTGTCAAAAAATAGAAAATATTTTTTTTTCTCAATTTCCATGATTATGCAAGAAAGGTGACACTTCTACAACTTTGCAACTTTCTCCAATTTTGATATCCAAAACATCTTTAACCTTACAACTACAATTACACATCAAAGGAGAGAATTATGGTGTTTGTTAGGGAATAGGGATTTTCCTTTGCCAAACCCCATTTTGGTAATTAAACCTTGAAATGAATAAAACCATGAAATTAATGATGAATGAACAAAATGCAATGTCACGACTCACCAAACCTCAATTGGAACCCTGGATATCAAATTTGCAACTTAGCATGAAGTGGCCTTAAGGAAAGTAGATATTGATCACAACACTTGACTATAAAAAATGTTTTGAATATGCTTGATAGATATTCAATGCTACATCACAACATTAGCTCAACAACATACATGATGCATTATGCCTTTGACATGATGAAAGGAATATTGATTGCTACAATAATCTTCTTCAAATCATCCCTTTCATGCCTTACAAATTCTCTTAAATGCTCTTGATATCATAAAATTGCTATTAGGACTTTCTCATAAAGTTACTTAGATTAAACTACATGAAATAGCCTTGTATTTATACTTATCTTATTCTTAATTCCCCAATTTTAAATAACACAAGCTGATATCAAATCTAGGATTTCAAATCATGAAAATACAGGAAAAAACATATCCCAAGGGAGGTTCCTAGGTCTAAATGAGGACCCATTCGCCATGTGATGAATGGATCCCAACTCACTTAACTAGGACACACTTCGTACAATGTGAAATATCATGTTAAAATAGGCTCCTAGGACCTAGTGAGGACCCATTTGTTAGTTGGCGAATGGGTCCTAGGTCACTAACCTAGGACACATACCTTCAAAAATTAAGTTTTGTGTAATATAATTTATAAATGTCAAGCTTTATCCCACATAATTTACAATTAATTACGATTGGATTTGAATTAAAGAGGCCAATTAACTCAATTAATTAATAAGACCTAGATTAGTGTGAAAGTGTAAAGGTACACTTTACAACACCCTAAATAAGGCACCATTAATTCTATTTAGTTTAAACGGGCCCTAAACTTAATGTGAATGTGTAAAACACATTACAACACTAAATCAAGGCAACATTAGGCTCATTTTAATATTAATTATTCCCAAATTAAATGTGAAAAATATAGAGTTTTTTCTACACTACACTAGCTTGATAGGGGATCTTGATGACATGATAAACACTAGGATGGGACTTAGTGACAACTATGTACAAGGATGTACCTACATTGTGACACTTGATGTGCAGGATGATAATGGGCCAAAAAGTGGTGATATGATGGGTATGTGTAGGGTATGTGGCCGACGACTTTTTTTTACCCTAAATTGAATAAACAAAAAGGGTTTTTAAAGGAGATTCTCAGCTTTCCACCAATATAAATTATTCTTTACTTTGAATTTAATAAATAATTATTATTCATTTTCTATTTGAATTACTACTAAAGTCTTGATTGATAGGCTGATTGAAAAACATCTATATCTTTCAAACGGTATCACATTTTTTGGATCTTAAACATGCGTCACATTCTATGTTTTGTATATTACAGGATTAAAAATAAATAAATTGAATTTCATGAATTTTTGACCAAGTTAAGTTGGTAAGACACATGAGTTTTTATATTTTTTAAAATTTGTAATAAAAAATCATAATTAATTATTTACATCAAAAAAAATATACAAAAAATTATGGATCACATCCGGACATGAGTCCTCTACTTATATCTAAAATCTTATTAAAAAATATTATCATTTTATTGTGGTTAGGGTGGTTAGATAGACACCTACTTCTTTTTTTCCCCTTGAAATTAAAGTACTACTGCATTGAAATTTCAAATTTTTCCCAAATAGATTTTTTTATTTATTTAAAAAACCTAGTAGTTTAGAAACTAAATTCAATTTTCTATAGATTCTATTCTTACATATTTTTGAAATAATATAGGTATCTTATTCAAATTTTTATGTAAAGTTGTCTAACTCTGATTTTTTTGAATTTTTTGCCACTTAAGGGCCTATTTTTTCCATGATGATCCTACACACTAAGAATAACCTTATGTATAGGATGATTGATATATATGAGATATACAATATTTACAAGAGGATGTTGATTTTGTGAAGCTCGGGAATGGTATAGTTATCCAAATCATTAGAATATTAATTAGGAGGAAAACATAATGAATAGATGATTGATGAAAAATGAATTTAGATGAGCAAGGTATGAGATATAGGTAGGAGTTATGATAATGGGATAGATGGCATTGAACTACATGGAGGTAGCCTATAGCTAAAAACCATTAAAAATGGAATATGGGATAAGAGGACGATATTGATGAAGTTATAGAGAGATATAGATATAGAAATGAAAGGATGATAGGATGGGGGAAGAGGTGGTAGGAGGGTGTAATGGATAAAGGATAAAGATATAAGGATGAGGAAGATAGAAAAATGATAGGATGAAGGGAAATAGATGAGGATTTAGATATGGAATAGATGACAGGATGGATGGATGGGGAGATGAGGATTGAAAATATGAAAAGATGATGGGATGGATGGATAGAGAGATAAATATTTTGAATATGGAAGAATGATATGATAAAGGGATAGGTACATGAGGATTAGGAAATGGAAGAATTATAGGATGAAGGGATGAAGGATTTGGAAGGATTAATTAAAGGAAAATGTGGAGATAATGATAGCGAGATGGAAGTGATATTATTGGATATAAGGAGAGTAATATAAGGATTTGGAACATGGAAGGATGATAGGATGGATGGATGGTATGTAATTATTAAAAACCTATAATATTGAGAGGGGGGATGAATTAGTATTCTTTTAAACCACTTAATTGTTTAAACATACAATGCTCGTAACTTATTTAATTATAGTATAGAATAAAAGAATGAAATAATTTGACAAAATCACATAACACATGAACACCAAGATTTCTATGTGAAAAATCTAAAATTGGAAAATCCACAATGAGGATTAGATCACAATACATTATAATCGGTTATAGTATATAAAGAAAGTGCTCACTATATGTGGACTCACTACCCACTAATAAATAGAAGAGATAGAATAAATTATGTCTCATAGCTAGATTTGAACAATTACAATTGCATATAATGCATGCATGAAATAAAATTTGAGTGAAGATCAAAATATAGACTCAAAAGTCTTCATATTGATCTAAATCAACACTATGTTGTACTCTGCATTTGCACTAAATTCATACAATTCACATCCAATAAATCTTATCACATGTATCCATCTACAAAATAACAAAGAATATCTAACTTATATATTTGCTTCATATATAGCATCAATTATGTTAGCCTAATTAGATGTAATAAACAAAATGTAACTTGTCGGCTTAAGATCCTTCCACACATGCTTTATGCCATGCTTCAAGCCTTATAACACTTTAAAATAGGTCAGAAAAGACCTAAAATAGTACCTACATAATGCATCAACACATACTTAACCACCACAATGCACCCAACACATTAGGTTGGCACTGATAGTGACTTAATTCCAAAAATTTCCAATTGTACATCCTTATTCGAACATGCAAACCTCCAAAACTATGCCAACTAGAATATGCCATCTTCTAACACTTGTAAATAAATTATTTCAAGCCACAAAACCAAAATCCAATCTATTGAGAAGTGTGGATTCAACAACCCACATGCACTAAATTGGAAATGTTTGATACTGCCAAGCTGAACTTCTGTTAATCATAACTTCAAAGATTAAAACCAAAACAAGATGAAACTCTAGAATTAGGTTCCTCAAATAGCCAATAAAATTGTGTTTGAAGCATAGAGAAAAATCTTCATCAACAGACTAGTGCGGACACAAATATCGGATCCCCTATATAGAGAATCACTTGAATTGACACTTAGTCAATTTCCACAACTATTTCCTTCACCAAATCAAAACTTTTTACACAATTTTTTCCACAATTTTTTCCTTCACTAGATCAAGGCTTCATGGCAGGACTTTATTAGAAGAGCACTTAAGATTTTATTATTAAGCATTGTGAAGCATTATTCAAGTATCAAGCATCATGTCAAAGTCATGATGCATCATTTTTTTCTTTGAGCTAACATTTGTAATGTAGGGTTTTATGATTCCAACAAAAATTTAAGTCAAGATCCATATCATTCAAGCAAGATTCAAGATCCAAATTCATGCTAGCTATTACTTACAAGATTGCAACCTTTTGTTTAAGGGTTTGGTGAGTTACAACATTGTATATTTGTTCATTCATCATTCCTTCATTATATTTCTATTCATTTCAAGGTTTGATTACCAAAATGGGTTTTAACTAAGGAAAACCCCTATCCAGTAACAAAACAACTTTTTCCCCTCTCTTTGATATTTGTTTGCAGATATAGGTGGTTTAGGTTGGAGATCCAATTAAGAGCAATATTGGAGAAAAATTTTCAGGTCACCAAAGTTTTCACCTTATTTGGAAAATCATGGAAAGTCACTTACATAACATAATTCAGTGTTTCAAAGCTAAAGATTTGGCAGGAGGGAAGTTATAGGAAAAAACTAGAGGATATCAGAGTTTCAAATCAACCCTGATACTGGGAATAAATTTCTAGTTGTGGCATATGAGTCCTAGTATACCTATTTCCAAACTTTTTTCTGTACATCCTGATTTAGCAGTTTTAGATTTCAGTTTTGCCTAGAAACCCTAAACTGGGACTAAATCACCCCTACTAGAGTATGAGTCCTAGTGTACCTTAAAATCAACATGTTTTAGGAATTTGGATCCTCATCCAAGCCTCTTCAAGTTTCTAGGTGTACCTCTATACTTTCTCAATTTTTTGTTATGATTTGCATTCATTTTTAGTCATTTACTTAAGTTTTACATATCATTAGGATTTTTCATTAGGTTTTGCATGTTACTAGTCTTTCCAAGCCATAGCTTGGTGGTAAACCCCCTTTATACTTTTAATCACACCCTAGGACACCATATTGCAAATATCTTTCCTTCATTACATCCCTAGATTGAGATCTCTAATATATCCTTCAATGAACCAAGTTAAATAGGTCCTAAATTGTAGTTCCATCTCCCAAAAGTTGGAACCCTATTTCCTAGGTTTCATTTTGGTGAACCCACCCTTTAGAATGCCCTATTTCTAATTTGGAGAGCATCATAGTCCTAGATCTATCTTACATTAACTTTGCATTAGGTCTTGCATTAGTTAATTTGCATGTAGGGTTTCAAAATGTTGCATTACTGAAAGTGCATATAGGTTGCATTTTTTCCTCTTTTGTCATTGAAATTTAATTGAATTATATAATTGCACTTAGTATAAAAGGTGGAACCCTATTTCCTAGGTTTCATTTTGGTGAACCTTCCCTTTAGAACACCTTATTTCTAATTTGTAGAGCATCATAGTCCTACATCTAGCTTACATTAATTTTGCATTACGTCTTTCCTTAGTTAATTTGCATGTAGGGTTTCAAAATCTTGCATTACTGAAACTACATATAGGTTGCATTTTTGCCTCTTTTGTCATTGAAATTTAATTCAAATCTATAATTGCACTTACTATAGACATCATCCAAACTAGAAAACGTAACATTCACTTCTAATAATTGTTTGAAATTTGTGCAATAACCCTAATCTAAGACTCATACGCCCCTCTGGATGATTTAGTCCAAGTACAAGTTGTTTTGACTTATTTATGGGTATTTTTTGTTGAATTTTTATCAACATTTAAATCCCTAAAAATCCTTGATTAGGACTCATACGCCCCTCTGGGCGATTTAGTCCTTTTTCAAATTTTAAACTACATTTTCCAACATTAAAAAATCTGTTTCTATGTTTTGGTTTGATGTTGTTAGATTTTTGTTTCAGTTTTTTGAGTTTTTGTTACATTCATTTCATTGCATCTTGCTCAATTTCATTTGAATTGGAATTATATAATAGCATTTATCTTGTGTATAGTGCATTTATATTGCATTCATTGATTACCCCTTGCATGAGCTTTACAACTTGGTTTCCTATTGCTAATACTATAGTGAGATGAAGTTCAAGACTCATGTCATCCTGCAATAGCACAATTGTCATGGATATTGGGTTATCTAGCTATTTCACTACTAGTGTTGACACTAGTTCACTAGGTATGGACCATACCCTTAACAACTCTTTACCTTCAAGTAGTGTGACAAGTGTAGAAACAATGGTTGCTAGTATTTCGCAAGAAAACATAATCCAAATTCATGAAGACTTAGAAAACCTACAAAATCAAGTGAGTACTGAAAAAATTTCAACCATTGTTATTCCTAACATAGATAACATACATCACATGATTGAAACTGGGGGAGGATTTTAACTTGTACTTAGCCTAGCTTAGATTTTTGGAAAATTGACTAGTGATGCTCAACCTTTCAAACAATGTCCAAAGTCAAGGAGGAACCCAAATTCCTCCTCTAACAACTATTTCCTCTATTCCTACCTAGACCTACCCTCAACTCATAATAGTGATGCAACCTACTAGTAATGACATTCCTACCTTGGGTATTTTCACTAGCATGTTCCTAGTACCTTTGTGAAATTTCTCATCATATCTCCTACCACTTTACCTACCATGAGCATTCCATTCACTTGTCCCTTGAAAACATATACATCTCAAAATGCAAACAATGATGTCATCATAAATCAACTTTTGTAAATAGTTTCATCCCTTCAACAACAAGTTTCCACCATAAACCAAAATCAAAATGGCCAACCTACATACTATGTTAAAATCAATCCCTTATCCTTAAATATATTGAGAATGCCAATACCACGAGGTCTATAGATTCCTATATTTGAGATATATGGGGGGAAAGGAGATCCTTCCAACCATGTTTCTGCTTATACCGCATTATGTAGTGATTTTGTTCTTGAGGATAAGATCTTGGCTAAGCTTTTCCCTAGGTCCTTGAAGGATACTACCTTAGAATGGTTTTCCTTGTTACCGAACAACTCAATTCATTCATTCAATGAAATTTTTGAGGCCTTTATAAACCATTTCAAAGTACACATGACTCCTAAAATGACCTTAGCTAATTTCACGAGATGTAAGCAAAAGGATGATGAAAAAGTTACTAACTTCATTTCATGCTACTAATCACTTTATTCCCAAATTGATGTAAAGATTCCCAATCCTCACCTTCAACAGATGTTCATTGAGAACTTGCAAACCAAGATACAAGATAAGCTTACCATGATGAAGTTTCCTTCCTTTGTACACTTGTGTATTGCTCTTTGTGATTATCAAAATTCAGTTAGTAGTTGTGACACAAAAACCCACCTCTAGCCGACCTAAAAATTTGAATCCACAAACCAAAACAGCTATCAACACTATAGGAAATAGAATAAATTATTCCTTCAACTAAATCCCCCTCAAACAACTCAACATGTCGATACCCAAGTGGAAGTTGTAAGGAATACAAATCCTTTCACATTTGGGAATCTGGCTAGGTAATTCTCTCCTTTACTTGATACCCTCCATAGCACAATGTCACAAATTTTAGAATATAAAATGATCAATTTTCCTCTCGTTAAAACTCATGATCCTAATAAGCCTTTACCTTAGAATTTTAGATCCAATTCATGTTGCCATTATTGTCGAAAAAATGGACATAACATGAAAAATTGTAAGCATCTTAAACATCTTGTGCAAGACCTCATAGATTCCAATCAACTTCAAATTGGAGGTGTTAATGATCAAGGAAATAATTGTATTTCCCCTCCCAACCAAAACTTGTAAATATTTACCAACCCTATGCCAAATCATAACATTTAATTTGTCAAAGCTAGTTAAACTACAAAGAATGATGTGATGAATGTTGACACAAATGATGACAACATGGATAGTATTGAACAAGGTCCTATGGAGACTATTGAAAAAGGTTTAATTGTGTTGATCAAAAATTAACCTCATAAGGGCCAAACTAAAATCCTCTTGACATTGCTTTCTCATCTAAAGATATAATTTGAAATGCACTTGATGGTCCTCTTTACATAGTCGGTCGAATCAATGACAAGCCCACTAATGGGATATTGATGGATCTCGTATGTGGAGATAATTTGATCACATAAGAATTCTTACTTGTGCATGAACTCTACCAAGAAACATATGATAAACCAAAAGAATGGATAAAAACACATAATGGTTTTTCTTGCCCTACGATGGGATCGATCTCCCTTCCTTTACAAATAGGACCCAAAAATTTAGATGTTTCATTCTCCATCATCTCGAAATTAGAACAATTCTATGTGAAGCTTGGTTATCTATGACTATCCTCCATGGAATCCATCCCCTTGGTTGTGCATAAATGCTTAAATTTTTCCTTTGAAAATTAAATATTCATTGTGCACCATAGTTGCTTTAATCCTCTATCTTCCCATGAGAGCTTTTCATTAAATTTATTTTGGCCCAAGCATACATAACCTATTAAACCTTGAGAATACTTCTTTTTAAATTCATATCAAAATTACAAGATGAAATGTATAGAAAAACTATCCCTTAGTGAAATGACAAAAATAAGATGCTTCACCTTTTAGTAGATGGAGTACAAGGAGAGGGTCCTATTTGTTGGAAATTGTGCCTCAACTTGCTGGCTTGTATCTCTGTTAAACACTAGGTGGATTTACCTATTCATGGTCTTCTTTATCAGTGTATCGCCCAAATCCTGAACCTTGGAACCTTTTCACACAGTTCAAAAGTTTCTTAACTTCCTGACTGGTTGATCTCCTTCAATGTCCTAGTGTTTGGGATTTTCCTAACCTACTGTGGAAGTTGTAAGTTTGTGTTTTCTCTGATTGAGCGACAATCCAACGGATGTGGGGACCACTTGGAATTCTAGGAGACTTGTTGAGAATATTTTAGATTCCCAACTTGATTCTCCGGAAATGCACAAGCAATGAACATGTGTCATGGTGGAGACCACAAGGAATGACCAATAGTTCAGTGCGATGGTCAAATGCGATGTACAAGTAAGTTGGTAATAGAAGGACTAACTCGTGGATACCTAAATTCTTTGGCCTTTTATTTATAAACTAATGACTACTAATATTTCACGTCAATGTGGGATATTGTCGATGGTTGAGCTTCTTGGAAGTCCTAGCAACAGCGTTGGTCTTACCGATAGTTCTACAATGGACATCGGTGAGAAGTCTTGCTAATAGAGTTGGTATGGCTGATGGTTTTGCATTCAGTATGATCTCTTGTTGATGGACAGTTGGTTTACAAGTGATATCGGGGAGACTTGTTTTTCTATCGTTCCGACTTATTAGAGTGTTGCTGATACCTTTGGTCTTGTAGATAGCTATGTGTTCAGGAATTTTGGCATCGGGGAGACACGGTCTGGTGTCTCACTGACATGTCATTCACTTAAACTTTTTGACTGAACGATTGTCCAATGTGGTCTGTTTTGAACCAATGAGCGAAGCGAAAGGAGAACTGTTGGTAGTTGAACTATTGCGACCGTTCCTATGTGGAAGATCAATAGACTGTGAACAGAATGAGATATACTCTGTAATGGATGACAATGATGGATTAGGGTAATAGAGATTTCTATTTGATACTAAACATAGATTGATCTGAGTGGGTTCATTGTACGTGTCAGAGAGCATTGTGAGATTAATGTTCTATAGAAGATTGATCAGTGATTGTTGTTACTATAAATGGACATCAGAAAGTCAAGTCTGATCTTTGTATATAATTTTATTTACTGTAATACAAAGAGGATTTTCTTGGTGTGGTGGGTTTTACTCCTGTAAGGGTTTTCCCATGTAATTCTGGTGTCCAATTGTGTATGTTTTAATTTCTATTTTTCTGTTAATTCTTTTCATGTGTATCTTATTGAACTGTAATTGCAAAATTTAAAGTCATATCAACATTCTTCCCTGAGTTTTTGACGTTAGGAGAGTTTGTTCCGCACCTAAGCTTTCCTTACAAGTGGTATCAGAGACTGGCCAGTTGTGTTATCCTTATGCGTACGTTGGGTTTTTGTGTCAATTATGTTCAGTGGGAGTCTTTTAGAAGTTTTGTAATTCAAATTATAGATTAAGATGGCAAGCACGTCAGGAAATATTGAAATTGAGAAATTCAATGGCAACAATTTTGAGTTGTGGATACTTAAAATAGAAGATATGTTAGTTGATTGTGATCTTTGGCTTGCTGTGTCTAGAACGAAGCCTATAGGTATGAAGCAAGAGGATTGGGACCTTGCAGATTGAAAATAAAAGGGGCGGATAAGGCTCTTTTTAGTAGACTTTGTTCTTCTAAATGTTCATGAAGAAAAGACTAGGAGCTATTTATTAGGGCAAGTCCTTGGTGAATAAGTTGTTCTTGAGAAAGAAGTTGTACTCTTTAAAAATGCAGGAAGGAGCGTCTGTTGCTGATCATTTGAATGCTTTCAACATGCTGATTGCTCAGTTAACATCTGTGGGTGTGAAGATATATGAAGAAGATTGTTGTATGCTATTGTTATGTTCTTTGCCAGATTCTCGGGATCACTTGGTGATGGGTATTGGGAGTACAACATCCACTTTTAAGATGGAAAATGTTACTTCCTTGTTATTAGAAGAGATGAGAAGAAAATATTCTGAGATGGTGGAGGCCCTTGCTGTTAGAGGCAGATCGAAAGAAAAAGGCAAGAAGAAGGACAAGAAGTCCAAATCAAAATTAGAAGGGAGATCAAAGTATCGTAGCAAGAATTCCAAGGTGAATTGTTGGAATTGTAGGCAACCTAGTCATGTCTGAAAGGATAGCAAAAAGGAGAAAAAGAAGAAGAAGAATTATTTCGATAATGATTCTTCTTAGAGTGATACAGACGCTTTCATTGTAGCCTTAGCTACGTAGGAATCAGATGATGTCTAGCTAATTGATTCTGGAGCTTCTTTCCACATGACATCTCATAGAGACTGGTTCACTAAGTATGAAAAATATGATGGTGGAAGGGTGTATTTGGCAAGCGATTCATCTTTGGAAATAGTTGGTCATGGAAGAGTCAGAATTTAGTTCCCTGATGGAAGAGTGAAGGGAATCAATGGTGTAATGCATATACCAGGTCTGGCTCAAAATTTACTTTCTATTAGTAAGTTGAACGATGTTGGAGTGCAAGTCACGTTCTATGGAAATGGCTGTAAAATGACTAGAGGCTCAATGGTGCTAGATAGGGGTGCTCGTATTGGTACCTTGTATAAGCTGGATGGATTTTTTGTGCAATGCAATAGTGTCTCTATAAAGTCACAGATGGCTACTCATAGAGAAAATGAGGAAAAATTTCCTAATAGTGCAAACTCTATGGAAGTTAAACTTCCAGCAGAAAAGACTATGCTCTGGAATCATAGGCTAGGACACATTAGAGAAAAAGGTTTAAGAACCTTGAAAAATAAAAACCTGGTTGAAGGGCTTGATGATTGTAACCTCAAATTTGAGTTTTGTGAACATTGTATCTATGGTAAACAACACCATGTTTCATTTTACTCCAGTCCTCACAAATCTTCTGGTTTACTTGATTACATACATTCTGATGTTCTTGGTCTAGTAAATGTTCCTTCTTTGTCTAAATCAAGATATTATGTATCATTCATTGATGATTATTCAAGAAGGGCATTTGTTTACTTTTTTAAAAGTAAAGCAAAAGTGTTCAGCCGTTTTAAGGAATTTAAAAACCTTGTGGAAAATTGGACTAGAAGAAAAATAAAATGTTTAAGGACTGACAATGGCGGTGAGTTTTTTTTTGATGAGTTTGAAAGATACTGTAAAGATCTTGGGATTAAAAGACATAAAACTACACCCTACACTCCGCAATAAAATGGAGTTGTTGAAAGGTTCAACAGGACAGTGATGGAAAGAGCATGAAGTATGCTAAGCAGTGTTGGCTTGGAGGAGAAGTTCTGGGTTGAGGAAGTTGCAACAACATGTTATTTAATAAACCATTCTCTGAATTTTTCTCTTGTTGAGAAAACACTTTTGGAATCATGGTCTAGAAAGAAGCCCTCTCTGAGACACATTCATGTCTTTGGTTGTGAGGCATATGCATATGTTCCGAATGAAAAAAGGTCTAAATTGGAAAACAAGGTTGTTAAATGTATTTTTATTGGTTATAGTGTTGGCATAAAAGGATAGAAGATTTGAAATCCTAATACACAGAAGGTTCTATACACCAGAAGTGTTATTTTTCATGAGCTAAAGCCTTCTACTTTGGATCTACAGTTAGAGACAAAATCAGAAAATAAAAAGGATGTAGTTGAAATTCCTTTGACACCAGATAAAGAGGAATTGAAAATTCAAAATGTACCTAAAACTGAGCAGAGCTCAAGTAGTTCTGAGAGTTCTGAAGAAGAATATCAACCTCAGCCTTAGCCTATGAGGAGGTCAACACATGAAAGAAAGCAACCTGATAGGTATGGGTTTTCTTTGTTAGATTCTACTTATGCCTATGCTTTGATTTCTAGCACTGATGAGCCTATGACTGTGAAAGAGGCATTTATAATGTTTGATTCAAACTCTTGGTTGGAAGCCAAGAATGAAGAAATGGCATCATTAGAAAAGAATGATACTTGGAGTTTGGTGCCCTTGCCTGAAGGCAGAAAAGTTGTTGGCTGCAAATGGGTATTTAAAAAGGAAATAGGTCTAGATGGCAGTGTGGAAAAGTATAAGGTGAGGTTGGTTGCGAAGGGGTATTCCCAGGTAGAGGGAATTGATTATGGAGAATTTTTTTTTCCTGTAGCTAAGCTGACATCTATCAGATTTCTTTTGTCACTTGTAGCAACGTATGACTTAGAGATTGAACAAATGCATGTGAAGATAGCATTTCTTCATGGTGACCTTGAAGAAGAAATTTATATGTCCCAGCCTGAGCACTTTGTGGAAAAAGGTAAAGAAAATCTAGTTTGCAAGTTGAAAAAATCTCTGTATGGATTAAAACAATCTCCTAGAATGTGGTACCAGAATTTTAACACATTTATTTTTTCATTGGGATTTGTAAGATCGAAATATGATAACTGTGTGTACTTAAAAGCTGAAAATGATTATGTTCTTATTATTGCTCTCTATGTTGATGATATGTTGTTCATAGGCAATAGTAAGTTAATGATTTCTGATCTAAAATCTTAGTTGTCTACAAAGTTCAAAATGAAAGATCTTGGTGTAGCTAGGTATATTCTAGGAATGGAAATAAATAGGGATAAGAAGAGTAGAAAACTTTGGCTTAGTCAGAGTAGGTATATTAATACTGTTCTAGAGAGATTTTTCATGACTGATTGCAAGCAGCTAATTGTTCCAGTTTTGCAGGGAACAAAGCTATCTATTGAAGACTATCCAAAATCTCCTACTAAGATAGAGGACATGACCAGAGTGCCTTATGCTAGTGCAATTGGCAGTTTAATTTATGCAATGGTTTGTACAAGGCCAGACATTTCCCAAGCAGTGGGAGTACTTAGACATTTTATGGAAAATCCTGGCAGGACACATTGGGATGCTTTGAAAAGAGTGTTTAGATATATGAAGGGAACTTCATAATATGCTTTGTGTTACCATGGGAATTTGGTTGTGTAGACACCTAAAAATAGTCTGGAGAATCCAATTAATCGAATACGCCTTATTTGATTAACTAATCTTAAATTCTTCTACTTAGTAAATAAATAGAAATATTTATTTATATTAAGTTCATTTATTAATTCTTCTATTTTTTCTCTCCTAATTAAATAAACAAAATTAAAAACTTTGTTTTATTTAATTATTATCATTATTTCTTCTATCTTAAAATTAAATACACAATTTGTGTTATTTAAAATCACATTTCTTCTTAATTAAATAAAGATTGCTAAAAATCTTTTATTTAATTATCATTCTCCTTTTAATTTAATAAAACAAACTCTATAGTTTGATTTATTAAATTATTTATTCCTCTTTTTTTGCTAAATTTAAATAAATTAAAATTATTTAAATTTATGTATAAAATTTGCACTATTCACTCACCAATAAATATTTATTTCTCACCAATCAAATTAATGGCACTGCCATTCACGGGAAAGCTTCAGGAAAAATTTGCAGGAAGTTCTCTCAACAACCTTCCACCCACCTTCCCTCCTATCTTGCCTGGTGTTTTCATGGGGAGAAACCATTCTCCATGATCAGCTCCTTCTTCTCATCCCAAACCTTTAGATTCTCCAGAAGAAATCACAGCCCCTCATCCCGGTTTCCTGTGCAATTGTGCTGCCGTGAAAGCTATAAATACAGCTCTTGGGCTACACAAAAAGGATCCTAACTTATGCAATTTTACTCTGCAGGTTTCCAAACATTCAAGCATTCCAACAATCAAGTTTTAGGATCAATCCATCAAGCTTTCTTCAGCATTTCATAGTTTTAATCATGGCTGTTTACAGTAGTTTAATTCTCATTGTAGAATCATCTTAGTTGCATTATAGACTCACAATAGCTTAATTCTCATTCTCTAAGTGTCACTTAATAGTTTAATTAGCTTACGAATCTGAGAGCTAAGTAAATTAGAGAAGTCTTTAGAGTTAGAGAGCAATAGGATAAATTTCTGTAGATTTTGTAGTTTAATTTAGCTTAAATTCCTTAATCTTAGATGCAATATCTTATTTAGAAGCGTAGATGCATTGTTTAATTCGCTTTTCCCCTTCTAAAACACAAAATGGCAACCCGGTGAGGACCCATTTTTGTAGCGGTAGAAAAACGAATGCTAATCATCTACATACTAAATAGATATTGCATCTAATTAACTAGAATAAATCTACAATCTAATGCTCTCAACTACAAGACTCTAATTCTTAACTCTCCAGTAAACAACTAGCCAAGTGTTTGCCAAGACGAGAATTAAGCTATTGTGTCAATAAGGTAATGAAGTGAAATAGCGACAATTAAACATGAAATCTTTGACTTTTATTGATCACAAAACTGAGCCAGTGCTTGAATCATTTGAGCACAAATACTGTGTGGCAAATAACTATGCTAAATGTCCAACTACTGATACCTGCGGCGGATGGCTGTATTTCTTGCGGAGAATCTAAAGGTTTGAGGATGGTGTCATGGTTTTCTCCCCATAACACCAGTCGATGAGAAAATTGTTGAAGCTCTTCTGAAACCTCTTTGGCTCCCTAAAATAATAGCGACCGATAATGTGATGATTAATAAATATTTATTAGTGGAGAATGAATAGTGCAAATTTATAGAACTAAATAATTTTTAATTTATTCAAGTTAACAAAGAACTCATGTTAATAAATCAAACTATGAGACTATTCGTAAAGAATATTAATCAAAAGATTTTATCTATTAAATAAATGTGTTAAATGATAATTAAAGTTCGACTATGAGAGCTTTTATTCATAGGTATCCGCGATGATTTCTCTAGAGGTTATCGGGCGACTCTGGTAGCTCGCCAGATTCTATGACATGTTTCCAAAGAGAGAGAGCTCTTAGGCAGCACCACAATCACAGTCAGAGAATTCGTCCAGAATACATCCCACAACCAGCCATCCAATATGATACCAGACCAAGTGAGTTTCATAGAATAAGATAGTTTTTCTGTCTTAAAAATCTTAAGGTCATAGTTTTAGCGCGCCCAGTATCTGTTTTTAAGCACCCGGAGTCCTCTGTTTAAGCGCAGTCTGTTTTAGCACTCTTGGTCTCTTTTTTAGCGCGCCCGGTATCTGTTTCAGCGCGCCCGATCTCTGTTTTAGTGCGCCCGGTATTTGTTTCAGCGCGCTCAGTCTCTGTTTCAGCGCGCTCGGTATCTGTTTTAGCGCGCCATAAAACCCGAAAAACGGAGAGTTAATAGGACATTTTGTGAGCTTGCCCATATCGAATACAAGGTTTCCATCAGTTCAAAACTTTTTTTTCACAGTCCAGAACACTTAAGTCACACAAAAGAAAAAAGCTTTACCCCTACACCTAGATCTTGCAGCATCTTGCATAGTGTCATTTTCACCAAAATTTGAGTTTTTCTGTCAAAGTTTCCCCATCAAGGATTCTATCATCCTTTCATCACGAAACTAGATAAGACGAAATCAGATTTTAAAACAACAACCTTGGCACTTATCCAATCAAATCCAAGATCAAAGTCTAGAGTAAACTTTAAACGTTTGTATGCCTATTTTCACACGAGCAGCATATCAAAAACAACAAGAACAAGAAAACGAAAGAATAGCAGCCATGGCTGAAGAAAACCCTTGGGGACGATATAGCAACACTGATCCTCTTATTAACTCACATGAGAAAGAAATAACTGCAGAGGAAATCGAGAAAGTTCAACAAGACCCTCATTTCCATAAATTTATGGAAAAGATGCTAGAGCAAGACATGGAAAAGTATCTTCTCCTATTAGCTGACAAAGGTGCTAAACTTCCTAAAGACTTTGATGTCAATCAACTCAAGGAAACAGCCACACCTAACTCAACTAGTATAGAAAATCCAAATCAAATAGATGCTTTGACAAGACAAATCCAACAATTGCAATTACAATTTCAAAATATCCAACAAGGGCCAACAAAGAGATATCTATTACAAGACATTTTCCCTTATCCATTTGACTCAAGCATTAACATGATACCATTTCCAAGGTATTGTGAGTACCCAACATACAACAAGTATAATGGAAGAACCGGTCCATTTGATCACGTACGAGAATTTCGAGCCATGAGCATAGAGTTCGCACACGAGGACTCTTACCTACTACGATTATTTCCAAGGAGCTTAGGGAACACTTGCATGGAGTGGTTTTCTAAATTAGAACCTGGGATTCAATCCTTTGAAGAACTAATCAATAGGTTCATAACACACTTCTCATTCAACATCCAACATGGGGTAACCTTAAAAGAACTTTACAACACCAAACAAGCAAAGGGCGAAAAATTTCTTTCCTTTCTCCAACGATGGAGAAGGCTATTTGCTAAATACCCTAGATCTATTCCTGAAGAGGAGAAGATAGAGATGTTCATTGATAACTTAGTAGAAGACATGAATTATAGATTGGACTTACAATGTCCATCCACATTTGAACAAGTTATCGAAAAGGGGCTCAAAATCGAAGAGGCTCTAATCAAAAGAGGAACAATCAAACATTTCACTGAAGGTTCAAACAATAACCATTCCTCTAACAACAACAACGAAAAGCCAAGATTTTGGCAAAAGAACAAGAATACTGATACCATGATCGATACACATACACCTAAACCAGTATTCACCTTGACACCAACTACTACAAACAAACAAAACAATGGTTTTAATGTCAAACAAAGTAGTGATCAAGGAAATAATCATAACAGTGGAGAAACGAAAACCCAATCATTCCAACGATCCTCCAATAAAAGAAAATTCACACCGTTAGGACAATCATTGGAATCAGTCCTCAAAGAACTTTTAAACGAAAAACTCATTCAAGTACAAGAGGCTAGAAATTGGGACCCTCAAGTCAAACCATCATGGTGGAATGACTTACATTACTGTCACTATCATCAAAATAAAGGTCACATGACTGAAAATTGTTGGCAATTAAAACATGTGGTACAAGACCTCATAGATCAAAAGAAAGTATTCGTAGAGGGCCCTCAAACAAACAAAGATCATACAACATTCAAAAATCCTCTACCCAATTATCAGAAGGGAGAATCTTCTTCCGCAAACACCAAAGGTAAGAACGTTGGTTATGTTTATGACGCAACAATCCTTTGTTTTTCTGCTGCCAAAGAGGATGAAGAGTTATGCAATCAAATCAATCAGAACAACGACATTACATCTACCAATTTGGTACAACATATGGACAAATCCGAAAACCAAATCAATGTAGTCACACTCAAAGGGAAACAAGAGTACCAATCGGTTAATGCCACAACAAGGGCACAATCCAAAGTTATATTGAAAGGAGCATCAATATCATCCCCATCAGTGGATCCCCCCTCCAATCAATATAATCTCATCGATCAATTGCAGAAAATACCGGCACAAATATCAATCTTGGAACTTTTGAAGATTTCCCCATCACACAAAGAGGTTCTTGAACAAGCTCTCGTATCAACTACAGTACCTAACAATCTGGATGTGTGTCAATTCCAAGCTATGGTGGGACATCTATCTGCACCTCATTGCCTTTCTTTTTCGAACATGATGATGTATCACTCACCCATCCGCATAATTCCGCCCTTCACATTGAAGTCCTTATCCATAAACATCGTGTAAAACGTGTCCTGATAGATGGAGGGGCTGGTTTAAATATTTGTACCTTAAAGCTGATTCGTGCACTAGGATACTCAGATGAAGCCATTGATACCAGAAGAAAAATCACAATCAAAGCATATGATGAAGAAGAAAGGTCCTCTAAGGATTGATCATATTACCCATTCAAGTTGGGCCTATTGTCCAAAAAGTGGTTTGCCAAGTCTTAGATAGGGAACTGACATACAACATACTGTTGGGACGCCCTTGGATCCATGATATGCAAGCAATACCTTCTACCTATCATCAATGCCTAAAATTTCTCGTCAATGGACAGGAGGTAACAATCACAGCAGACTACAATGACACCCAAGCTTGTCATACATTGAAGACATCTCAGGATACATTCATACCTAACAATAGAGAAGTTGGCACATCAGATAGTGAGCAACAGCAGAGCTTCATTTCAAAGTGGCTTCCAAAACAACAAAAATCACAAGAGATAAGGGTGGCACAATCTAACTCTTCAAATGTTGAAGAACAATTGGCTCCACTCTCACATCAATTCACCAAGGAAGTACAGATAAGTGACAAAGGAATAAGTGAATATGGTGTTGGACACTCATTTCATCTATCACAAATGTTACCCTCCTTACAAACATATGGACAGCCATCTACAAACACCCACACTTCAGAACAATCTACAACAGCATTAGATGGTAGATTTGTAAAAGCTGGGAGCTTAGATGAAGAATCAGAAGATAAGGCCATACTAAATTGGCTTTATAAGGATGAGGAAGCCCCCGCTTCCACAAGTAACATCATAGAGACAAATCAATATGGGAAAGGAAAAACTATTCTTGAGAAGATGGGATATTCAGGACAGGGACCTCTTGGGTTAAGGAAACAAGGCATAACAGAACCAATCCAGCCTCTTACGCTCCAACATAAGGATAAAACTGGACTAGGATACACAGAAAAAGCAAGAGCAGAAATCACCAATAAAACTATGGAGCGTATTCTTCAAATAAGAGATAATTCTGAAACAGATTCAAATGAGTATGAGTGGGACAACTTATCAGAGGTTTCCTATGAAGATATTCAGGTTGACATTATCAAAAAGTATACCCCCAATCACGAGGAGGGTCAAAGCTCAAGTTTTAATCCTATTGTCTTTGAAACACAAAATTTTGATGACTCAAGTGAAGATGAACGGACATCGATTGAGATAAATGATGTGGAAGAAAATACCTTTGTAGGCCTCGACATAACCACAGACAACCTGGACGACATTTCCGTCCGAGCTTTCACAATCGCCGACCTCAACCCATCTAATGATTCGTTGCCTTTACTACATCCCGAACTTATCGAATGGGAACCCCAACATCCTATCAATCTCCCTGTTTTTGACAATGACTCCTCCATTATTAACTACCTTTGCTGTGAGGAATCTGATACTTGTTCTACCAATACTTCTTTTAATGACGCTTTTAGGCAGGAGGATGCCAAGCCTTCCAGTTGCAAAAATATGAAAGAAAAAAATGGATCTAATGGTGAAAACCATTCTATGGCAGTATTTGATCCTAAAATAGTAAAAATAAAGAACGCATCCGATGGTGAAAACCTCATTGAGGCACCAAAGGATGGAAGGTTTGACATCCTCCCGCAACATTACCATGAAAGATCATCAGTATTGATAGAACCCACACAGTCTATTAATATTGGCACAGCAGAGAAAGCAAGAATACTACACCTGGCCGCATCCATGACAGATACAGAAAAGCCAGATTTTATCAAATTCTTTGAAGAACGATGCATCAATTTTGCTTGGTCATACTCTGACATGCCAGGCTTGGACACAGATCTCATTATGCATCACTTATCCTTACCAGCTGGCACTAAACCAGTAAAACAGAAGCTGAGAAAAATGCATCCACATGTTGCATTATTAGTGAAAAATGATTTGAAGAAATTACTAGATGCTGGATTCATCAGATCTATTGATTATGGAGAATGGATATCCAACATTGTACCTGTTTCAAAGCCAGATAACACCATTAGAATATGTACTGATTTTTGGGATTTAAATAAGGCATGTCCAAAGGATGATTTTCCTTTGCCAAACATAGACATGATTGTAGATCTCACAGCCGGTCATCAAATGCTATCACTCATGGATGGATTTTCAGGATACAATCAAATCAAGATAGCTCCTGATGACCAGGAGAAGACAGCATTTACATGTCCATGGGGCACCTTTTGCTGGAATGTCATGCCTTTTGGGTTAAAGAATGCAGGAGCTACATACCAGCGAGCTATGACAACAATCTTCCATGATATGATGCACACCTTCATGGAGGACTATGTGGATGATATCTTAGCAAAGTCTTACACCAGGGAAGGACATCTAGAGATATTGGCCAAAATATTCGACAGGTTGGAAAAATTCAAAGTCAGATTGAATCCTAAGAAATGTTCCTTTGGAGTAACATCAGCAAAACTCCTAGGATACATAGTTTCTACAAAGGGAATTGAAGTAGATCCAGGAAAAGTCCAAGCCATTATGGAAATGCCACCTCCTAAGAATATCAATACATTAAGATCTCTACAAGGTCGACTACAGTCCATTAGAAGATTCATCTCTCAACTGGCCGATCGGTGTCATCCATTCAACCATCTTTTGCATAAAAATGTGCCTTTTAAATGGGATGAACAGTGTGAGAGTACTTTCAATCAAATCAAGCATTATCTGATGACACCACCAATCTTGGTACCACCCAGTGAAGACAAGCCATTGTTGCTATATATCGCAACAACAAATATTTCTTTAGGAGCCTTGCTAGCACAAGAGGACAAAGAAGGAAAAGAACAGGCAATATACTATATCAGCAGGACACTCAATGGACATGAAGTAAACTACAACTTCATTGAAAAATCATGCTTAGCAGTAATATTTGCAACACAAAAATTGTGACATTATATGCTCACTCACACTATCAAGCTCGTTGCAAAAATTGATCCTCTCAAGTATTTACTGAGCAAAGCAGCTTTAACAGGAAGGTTGGCAAAGTGGGTCATGCTCCTCAGTGAGTTTGATATTCAGTATGTTGAAAGGCAAGCTATCAAAGGACAAGCCATCTCGAATAATTAGCGAAGCTCCATTATCATGATCATCTATGACCATGGAATTTCACGATCACCGAGATATCTCAATGCCAACAACTACAACCATAAGCAACTCTGCCCGATGGATCCTACACAACATGGAGCGGTGAAATTCTATTTGTCACACCTCTTGGGCACACAGTCCGATCATGGGGCTTACCTTAGTTGCACTAACAATGTGGCAGAATATGAAGCTTTACTCATTGGAATTAAAGTAGCTATTGACTGGATAATCACAGAGCTACAGGTGTATGGAGACTCTCAGTTAATCATCTATCAAGTCAACAATGATTACCAAACTAAGGATAACTTACCTTGATTTTGTACAAGAGGCTGGTGGATGACCTAAGAAAATATTTCATAGAAATCAAATTTGAGCAGATACCAAGATCGGAGAACAAAGCAGCAGATGCCATGGCCACAATAGCATCTCTTCTACAAATGCCTGAAACGCAAGATCGTTATCGATTTATTGTAGAACAAGTATCAAATCCTGCATATGCAAATCCCAAATCTCAAACCATAAGCCTTTTGGATAGTGCCCAATCCTCCATTTATGGAGACATTTATGCTTATCTGAAAGATAATATCTTACCACCAGATCTTTCTCGCAACCAAAAGCGCAACTTCATACGCCAATCCGCCAAACATACTATTATTGCCGACACCCTTTACCGTCGAGGCCTAGATGGTACTCTTTTACGTTGTTTAGAACATGACGAATCCGCTTCCGCTTTACACGAGGTCCATGAAGGAATTTGTGGAACACATTCAAGTGGATTATCTTTAGCCAAGAAACTCCTTCGTTTAGGGTATTACTGGCCACACATGGAACAAGAATCTTATCAGTTTGTCAAAAGATGTTCAAAATGCCAGATACATGGTAATCTTATACATGCACCAGCACAGGAGTTGCATCCATTTGCAACTACATGGCCTTTCTGTCAGTGGGGATTAGACCTGGTAGGGAAAATTCACCCATCTTCATCTAATGGACACAAGTTCATTATCACAACAACCGAATATTTTACAAAATGGGTGGAGGCAGTTCCTTTAACCACAATCACTGGAAAGCAAATATCATCTTTCATTCTTAATTATCTCATTTGTAGATATGGGATACCCCAGTCAATCATCACAGATAATGGCAGGCCTTTCAAAAACCAAGACGTCCAAGAGCTGTGTGAAAAGTTCCACATTCAACATCGCTTTTCAACCCCGTATTACCCTCAAGGTAATGGGCAGGCAGAAGCTTCGAACAAAACAATCCTAAAGATTCTCAAGAAGACTATAAATGAAGTGGGACGTGATTGGCACGTTCAGCTAAATCCTGCTCTTTGGGCTTACAGGACTAGTATCAGAACACCAACAGGAGCTACACCATATGCTCTTGTCTATGGATCAGAAGCAATACTACCTATTGAGGTAGAAATTCCATCCCTTCGAGTCTCACTAAAGGGACTCATTTCAGATGAAGATTATAGGGTCTCTAGACTTCAGGAATTAGAGCTACTCGATGAACGTCGACAACAAGTTGTCAATCATTTGATAGCCTATCAACAAAGGATGTCTAGGAACTATAATCATAGGGTTAAGCCTAGAGTCTTCCAGATCGGAGACTTGGTCCTACGGGAAAACGCTAGAAATCAAGCAGACAGAGAAAAGAAGGGAAAGTTTGAACCTAACTGGATAGGACCTTATGTCATCATATCATTCTATGGATCAGGAGCATACCGACTGTCTACACCAGAAGGAGACATGTTGGAGGAGCCCATGAACAGCATTCATCTCAGGCGATTCTACACTTGAGGATATCCAGTGCACGGTCAATAAAGTTGTCTTGATGAAAACCTGGCAAACAGGCGTCATGATGACAAAAATAAAAATAAAAATACAAAAATACAAAAATAATGAAAATACAAAAAGAAAAAGAAAGAGGACACAATAAAAACAAGTGATGAAAACCTGGAAAACAGGCGTTACTTGTGATTTTCACCAAACTCCTCTATCTATTGGGTACAGTGTTGTTACGATTGTTTCCTTTCATATCATTTCCATCTATCATTTGAGATTATCACTATCCATATCATAGCAAGGATACCAGGTTTTACCCTAGCTTGGGGGCAACATCCTAATGTTACCTGGTACAAGTAGACTTTCAGCTTGCATGGAAGGGCAATCAAACACGACAACCTCAAGTGACAACCCATCAAAATCCAAAAACATCAGAAAATCCATCAAAATCCAAAAACATCAGAAAATTCATCAAAATCCAAAAACATCATAAAACCCATTAAAATCCAAAAACATTGGAAAATCCATCAAAATCCAAAAACATCGAAAAATCTATCAAAATCCAAAAACATCAGAAAATCCATTAAAATCCAAAAACATCAGAAAATCTATCAAAATCCAAAAACATCGGAAAATACATCAAAATCCAAAAACATCAGAAAATCCAAAATCCAAAAACATCAGAAAATCCAAAATCCAAAAACATCAGAAAATCAAAATAGAGTCTACATCAGTCAAAAGTGGAGTCTGTGTCAGTCGAACTACGTGGTCTCTGCATATATAACGTAGGCAAGACTAATCTTTGATCAGTCCCCGAGACCCCTAGGATAGGTCTTTAGGTCACATCATTTGGTCAAACGTTTGGAAAAATCATGCACACATCAGCACACACATCTCAACACTGATGATCTAATCTGAATAATGATTTGAAAATACATTAAGTAGAATTTGAATTGTTGTGCTTTTTATCATTTGATTATCATTTCTTTGGAGCAACTCAATGATGTATTGAACTAGAGAAGTAAGGAAGAAGAATGATACCTTTTCTTTGTTTATTGTTTGTGAATTAATCATTATTGTTTTGTGAATTGTCGCGGGAAATGCTCTACCAAGTATCATGGATGACATTCAAATTCACTTAAGAAAATGATTAATTCTTGTTTGTTTACGCAAGAAATGCTCAGGTCATCATTGGTCTATCTTATACCATGATGCTTGTGTTCGCTTGCAATATCAAAAAATCATGAAAGAAATACTCAGGTCATCATTGGTCTATCTCATATCATTGATGCTTGTATTCGCTTTCAACATTTTTAAAAGCTCAGTGATGATACAAAGCAGAATAAAATGATTATTGAAGTGACACTTAGATTTGCATTGATAAAATAGGCATTTGCATGGTTAACATAGATTGCATTCATAATAATACATCTGCAGAGTACTGGTGACACAAGTTCAATGATTCAATCGCAAATGATGTTATCTTTCCTTACTAAAGACTGAGTATACTTGACACATGCACATAGGATCATATCTTCATCTCATCATAAATTCACAATAAAATCGCATTTCATGACATCATATACATGTTATGTTACACCATTCATTTATCCATACATCATTTACACTTACATCATCACATGTTCATCATACATTTCATTTACATACATTCATTTACATTTACATTTCATCAGTCATTCCATTTCATTGCATTCCATCTCATCTATCATACATCATCATTCACATTTCATACATCATTACATTTCATTTTCATTTACATACATCATTACATTTCATTTATCCATACATCATTTACACTTACATTTCATCAGTCATTCCATTTCATTACATTTCATTTTACACTATCATACATCAGTACATGTCATTTCATTTACATTTCATTTCTCCAACATTCATTTACATTTACATCTCATCATTCATTAAAAATCATCTACTCATTTATCATTACAATTAAATCACATTTCATCGCATATCATTCTATTCACATCTCATTATTCATCATCCACTTATCACATATTCATTTATCACATTTCATTTACATACATCATTACATTTTACATTTCATTTATTCGTCATCCATTTATCACATATCACATTTTACAATTCATTTCACATATTCACATATCACATTTGTATTTATTACATTTTCCATACATCATCCATCACATTTTATCTATCATACATTACATCTCATTAAGAAAAGAAATACATCATCAATATCATTTCACATCCATCACGTCAATACATCACAAAATCAATGCATCCATCATAAAATCAATGCATCCATCACATAAATCATGTAAAATCGTATCATAAATCAATTGAACCACTGCACATATATATCTCATCAAGTGTCAAGTATACAATGAAGTCTGAAAATAATGAAAATAACATCATGTCAAAAATGGTTGTATCAATCTCTCAATGGGTACACATATAATCCCAAGTAGTACTCCCACCAAAAGGAGCAGGTCTCGCACCAGTATCAGCACCACCACCAGACGTCCCAGGATCTCTCGGATCTCTCAGCAGAGGCTGTGTCACACCTCTGCTCACTGTCCTCAACCGAGTCCTCTCTGAGCGCGACTGTGCATAGCTGACTCTCTGCTCTGGGGGGCATAGCTCATGGTAGTGGCCCTGGTAGAACTCAATCTCAGCACCGGCTCTCATGGCCTCACGCATATAATCCGCTACAGAGGTCCCATCTGCCACTCTCTGTAACCTCTCTGCAGTCACTTGTGCTATCTCAGCTGTCCGTCTAATGGTATCCCGCTCTGCAGCCAAGGCCGTGATCTGTGCCTAGGCGGTGGACAACTGTGCTCGTAATCCTGTCACCTGAGCCTGTGCGGTCACTGCTACCTGTAATGCCCCATCTCTCTCACTAATCAGTGATGTAATCTGGGTCTGAGCAGTGGCTAGCTGTGCCTGCGTCTGAGCCTGAGTCTGAGCTAATAACCCCTGCACCTGTGCTAGCTGACCCTGCAATTACTGCACCTGCACCTGTAAGCCTGCCACCTCTGAGGGATCTGCCGATGAAGACATAACAGCCTGCCTCTTACGAGGCGCACTGGAGGATGGCTCTGATGAAACTGCTATGCTCAGACCCCTCCCATCTCCGCCATCATCGTCACTGCTATCATCACTGCTATCAGAGCTCTCATCACTATCGGTCTCCGAGCTGCTCTCCACATCCACATCAACATCCTCCTCTCTACCCCGTCTCTGACCAACCTGAACACCCCCTGCTGGAGCTACTGTTGGTGCTGCTGGTGCTACTGTTGGTGTTGCCACTGGTACAGGTGCTGGCTCATCTGGAATAGTGATCCGTGGAGGAGGATGTAGAGCCAGATACTCTCCATACTCAGGAGTAATAGGCGCCTCGACAATATCCCGCCGAACATCCCATGCTGATGGCTGTAGAGCACGGTAACCCTCAACAAGTGCCCCGTATGGGACCCCAATCACGAACATCAATCCGTCGCCGTCCATAATGTGCTACACCTAATGGCATGCACTGCACAATACCATATTGTCTGTACACACGACGAAACAGGAACCGCTCCAAAACCCTGGGGCTCTTCCCGATCAAATACATAGAATCAGACAAGAACCCCAACTCAATATCATCGTTGTCCCAGGCATCATAGTCTAGGTACAGACGCCAGGTCACTGCCTCTATATCATCAACGATCCGTCTCCAATACTCAAGCTTACCCATCATATGCTAGGTAGGCCTGCCTCTATATCGAAATACATATGGCCTCGTCCCTGGTCTGGCCAACACTGGTACGGGACACGTAACAGCAATATGCTCCCAGGCCCATACCTGGAGAAGGGTAGCCCCTATAGATAAACTACTGCCGCTGAGATATACTACCCAATGCAAATCATGATATAACTGGGCAAGCATGCACATGCCCCATGCATATCTCGTCCTATGGACCACCAGGCCCTCTAGCACACGACCCCATCCAAGCGATAGACCCTTTGACCTCTTATCAGGAAAAAGGAATCCACCAATGAAACCCGCCAAAACAGAAGGAAGAGGAGCATATGACTCATATATATCTATCCATGGGATCCACTCTCCTGCAATGTGAGGATCCTGGAAGATTCTCTGCATGGCCTCTACACCACCAACCTCCTCCGAGTCATGAACCACAATCTCTCCAACAAACGGTATGCGAAGAATACGCCATACATCCTCTGGCGTCACTGTCATCTCACCAGTAGGTAAATGAAATGTGTTGTGGTCACTATGCCACCTCTCCGCCAAAGCTGTCAATAGACCCCTATTGAGTCTAATATGGGGCATGTCCAACAATGTAGCCAAACCACAGGCAACAATATGCTGTCTCTCGTCAGGAGACAGTTGCGAAATCATATCAAATGGCCAGGGGAACTACTCCCGCACCTGGATCACATCCAACTGCTCCTATACTCATGCAAAACAAAACATTTTAATCAGAATATCAAAGATCATCAAATCTTCAAACATTGTGCTTTTACCTATCAACCTATCAAATCATCACGGAACTCTCATCTATCAATTGGGTTCAATCATTCAAAATTCATAATTATTCCTCGCATATCATGAGGGTAATTATATCAATCAATAGATCTCGCTCATCATGAGATCGTTTCCCATATATTTTAGTCAAGAACAAAACTAAAATAGATGGAATCAAAAACAAATCGATGAAAATCAAAACGCACAATGTTACATCAATCTTTACCCAAAGCGCTACAAAATCAACCAAATGCGCTAAAAAGTCTGGCGCGCTACACAAATCCCTGTACGCGCTACAGATCTATCCCTGCGCGCTAATGTTTCTGGCGCGCTACAAAAATTCATAGACGCGCTGCAAAACTTACCACGCGTGCTAAAACTGCTGGCGCGCTGCAAAACTTACTGGACGCGCTACGCTATAGACCGGACGCGCTAAAACTATGACGCGCTACAAAAAATTACGGGCGCGCTACACCGCATTCCCCGCGCGCTAAAACTCTAAAAATGTGCCAAAATGCATCAAAATTAATGGCGCAAATTACGAGAAAGGTTTGAGGTACATAGCGGAGGACCATAATCGGCCGGACGCTGATGACGGCGCACACGCTCGAGTCGGTGGGTGTGGTACGGGATTGGCATCCTAGCTCTGAATACTCTGGAGGGTCTCTATCTCAAGGTTGTCAAAGTCAATGCACAAATGACTTTTGAAAATGACCTTTGGAGCATTTATAGGCTATTTTTGGGGGATTTTTATGGGATTTAATTATTTTTTCCTTCTGAGGAATTAATTCTTCTCAATCACTGAGGCATTTACAATCTTGTCAGGAGATAAATTGTTTCTTCATCAATTCATCATCAAACCATCATAAATATTCAAATTTCTTGAAAATTCATAAAAAAATCCAAAATTCATCAATTTATCTCCCGAGGGGGGCATATATCACTATCTTTTCGAAATTCATCATCTGGGGCAAGTCTGGGGCATGCTTTAAAACCTTTCGTCAATACTGGCAGCTGAAGCAAAATCATTCTTTGAAGCACTGCGTAAACACATCACTTCAAAGAGGGGCAAAATGTAGACACCTAAAAATGGTCTGGAGAATCCAATTAATCGAATACGCCTTATTTGATTAACTAATCTTAAATTCTTCTACTTAGTAAATAAATAGAAATATTTATTTATATTAAGTTCATTTATTAATTCTTCTATTTTTCTCTCCTAATTAAATAAACAAAATTAAAAACTTTGTTTTATTTAATTATTATCATTTTATCACATTAATTCTCTCTTAATTAAATAAACAAAATTAAAAACTTTGTTTTATTTAATTATTATCATTATTTCTTCTATCTTAAAATTAAATACACAATTTGTGTTATTTAAAATCACATTTCTTCTTAATTAAATAAAGATTGCTAAAAATCTTTTATTTACTTATCATTCTCCTTTTAATTTAATAAAACAAACTCTATAGTTTGATTTATTAAATTATTTATTCCTCTTTTTTTTGCTAAATTTAAATAAATTAAAATTATTTAAATTTATGTATAAAATTTGCACTATTCACTCACCAATAAATATTTATTTATCACCAATCAAATTAATGGCACTGCCATTCACTGGAAAGCTTCAGGAAAAATTTGCAGGAAGTTCTCTCAACAACCTTCCACCCACCTTCCCTCCTATCTCGCCTGGTGTTTTCATGGGGAGAAACCATTCTCCATGATCAGCTCCTTCTTCTCATCCCAAACCTTTAGATTCTCCAGAAGAAATCACAGCCCCTCATCCCGGTTTCCTGTGCAATTGTGCTGTCGTGAAAGCTATAAATACAGCTCTTGGGCTACACAAAAAGGATCCTAACTTATGCAATTTTACTCTATAGGTTTCCAAACATTCAAGCATTCTAGCAATCAAGTTTTAGGATCAATCCATTAAGTTTTCTTCAGCATTTCATAGTTTTAATCATGGCTGTTTACAGTAGTTTAATTCTCATTGTAGAATCATCTTAGTTGCATTATAGACTCACAATAGCTTAATTCTCATTCTCTAAGTGTCACTTAATAGTTTAATTAGCTTACGAATCTGAGAGCTAAGTAAATTAGAGAAGTCTTTAGAGTTAGAGAGCAATAGGATAAATTTCTATAGATTTTGTAGTTTAATTTAGCTTAAATTCCTTAATCTTAGATGCAATATCTTATTTAGAAGTGTAGATGCATTGTTTAATTCGCTTTTCTCCTTCTACCGCTTACAGGTTGAATCATAGAGGACCCTCAGCATTCGAGGCTATGTGGATTCTGATTGGGTAGGGGACATTGACAACAGAAGATCCACTAGTGGATATATTTTCATGATGAATGGTGGTGCAGTTAGTTGGATGAGTAAGCGGCAGGCTATAGTCGCTTTGTCCACTACAGAGGCAGAATACATGGCAGCAACACATGCATGTAAAGAAGCAATCTGGTCAAAACATTTATGTTCTCACATTGGGATTCATGTAGGGAAAATTACAATTTACTGTAACAGTTAGAGTGCTATTTTTTTGGCAAAAAATCCTACTTTCCATGCCAGGACGAAACTTATTGATGTGTAGTATCATTTTGTACGAGATATGGTGGAGGATGGAAAGGTCTCTTTAGAAAAAGTGGATACTCTAGAAAATGTTGCAGATGCATTGACGAAACTAGTGAGCACAAACAAGTACAGGTGGTGTGCCAGTTCAATGGGCCTTGGAGACCATGACCTTCATTAACTTCAAGTTTGAAGGAAGCCAATAAGTCTTCATCAAGTGGGAGATTGTTGGAAAATGTGCCTCAACTTGCTGGCTTGTATCTTTGTTAAAGACTTGGTGGATTTACCCTTTGTTGGTCTTCTTTATCAACCTATCACCCAAATCCTAAACCTTGGAACCTTGTCGCACAATTCAAAAGTTTGTTAACTTCCTGTCTGGTCGATCTCCTTCAATGTCGAAGTGTTTGATATTTTCCTAACCTACTGTGGAAGTTCTAAGTTTGTGTTTTTTCTAATTGAGCAACAAGCCAACGGATGTGGGGACCACTTGGAATTCTAGGAGACTTGTTGAGAATATTGTAGATTCCTAGCTTGATTCACCAGAAATGCACAAGTAGTGAATGCGTGTCATGGTGGAGACAACAAGGAATGACCAACAGTTTGGTGTGATAGTCAAATGCGGTGTACGAGTAAGTTGATAATAAAAGGACTAACTCGTCGATACCTAAAGTCTTTGAGATTTTATTTATAAACTAATGACTACTAATATTCCGCGTTAATGTGGGATATTGTCGATGGTTGAGCTTCTTGGAATTCCTAGCGATAGTGTTGGTCTTGCTGATAGTTTTGCAATGGACATTGGTGAGCCGATAGAGTTAGTCTGGCTTATGGTTTTGCATTCGGTATGATCTCTTGCCGATGGACAGTTGGTTTACAAGTGATATCGAGGAGACTTGTTTTGTTATCATTATGACTTCTTAGAGTGTTGTCGATACCTTTGGTCTTGCCAATAGCTATGTGTTTGGGAGTTTTGGCATCGGGGAGACATGGTATGGTGTCTCACCAACATGCGATTTAGTTAAACTTTTTGACCGAATGATTGTCCAATGTGGTATGTTTTGAACCAATGAGCAAAGCAGAAGGAGAACCATTGGTATTTGAACTGTTGCGACCATTCCTATGTGGAAGATCAATAGACCATGAATAGAATGAGATATACTCTATAACAGATGACAAGGATGGGTTAGGGTAATGGAGATTTTTGTTCGATACTAAACATGGATTGATCTGAGTGGGTTCATTGTACGCGTCTGAGAGAGTTATGAGATTAATGTTTTGTACAAGATTGATCAGTGATTTTTGTTGTTGTAAATTGACATTAGAAAGTCAAGTCTGATCTTTGTATGTAATTTTCTTTACTATAATACAAAGAGGCTTTTCTTGGTGTGGTGGGTTTTTCTCCCATAAGGGTTTTCCCATGTAATTTTGGTGTCCAATTTTGTATGTGTTCATTTCTCTTTTCTGTTAATTATTTTCATGTGTATCTTATTGAACTATAATTGAAAATTTTAAAGTCATATATGCATTCTTCCCCGAGGTTTTGACGTTAGGAGAGTTTGTTCCGCACCTAAGCTTTCCTTACACTATTTCCTTCAAGTTTCACTCAAGGATACCTTGTAGATCTCAATCTAATGGTGGAATGAAGGAAAGAGATCTACAATAGGGTGTTCTAGGGTATGTTTAGGGACTAGAACAGGGTTCACTACGAAGCTAGGCCTTAGAAAGACAAATGACATGCACAACTTAATGACAAAACCTAATTATATGCAAAACCTAAGTAAATGACCTAGAAATGAATGCAACACAAAATAGAAAATTGAGAAGACACAAAGGTGTAGCTGGAAACATGAATGTGCTCAGAACATGCTTTGAAATGTTCAAAAATGCTAAATTTAATGCACATTGGGACTCATACGCATAGGCTGGGTGATTTAGTCCTAGATTAGGGTTTTTGGGCAAGAATTAAAATCTAGCAGCAACAAGCCTAGAACTCCTGAAATCTGGAAAGATAATTGTACTAGGACTCATATGCCACAAGTAGAGTATTAGTCCCATTTTGTCATGAAGTGTCCTAGGAGAAAAATTCTGAAGTGAAACTTTATGAGCCTCTGAAGATGGATCAAATGAACACTTTCCCAATTATTTCATGCAAATAGGTTGAATATCTTGCTATAGATCTGAGTTTCAGTGAGCCTTGAAAACTTTGACAACTTTTGCAACCTCATCATTTTGGTACTTTTGAGGGCTTCAAATGCACTTTTTCTTAAACCTATAAACCTAAAATTAGAAAAAGAGAGAGAAAGAGTGTTTGTTAGGGAATAGAGGTTTGCCTAGGTCAAAACCCATTTAGGTAATTAAACCTTGTGATGAAACAATGAAACATGAACATGAAACATGAAATATGAAACATGAACATGAAACATGAAATATGAAACATGAACATGAAACATGAAATATGAAACATGAATAATGATACCTTGAATGATGTCTTGAATTGTAGGTCTGCAATATAACATGAAATAAAAATGAAGAATGTAGATCTTGATCTAGAATAAGATATGGAACAATGGTTAACTTGGGTCTTTAATGCTACATCACAACACTAACTCAACAACATGCTTGATGTATTATGCCTTTGACATGATGATGGATTTTGAATTCCTGCAACAAATGATGAAGAAATCTGAACTATAATGCTTTAGAAATGCTCTTGAATTTCCTTGAATACTCTTATGAACTCTTGTAATCACAAAATTTCTATTAGGAATGCTCTCTTGAAATTCTTAGGTGAAAATGAGTGAAATAACCTTTTATTTATACTTCTTTATGCCAACTTTCTTGAAATTACATCACTAGAAGCTGATATAAGATCTAGGGAGATGAAATCCCACCAAAAATTGAATTTAAATTAGGTGCTTATTAGAGTGGGACTCATACACCCAATGTGGCGTATGAGTCCCAATGGCTCAAAACTGGGGCACACACTCTAAGACAGGTCTCGTTCAAGGTGAAATTTGAAATTAGGTCCCAAGGCCTAGGTGGGACTCATAAGCTCAAGGTGGTGTATGATTCCTTGATCACTAAATCTAGAACACATGATCCAAAACACTAAATTATGATTGTTCATTTGTAAGTGTGAGGATTATCTCAAAAAAATGTATAGATAAGGTCAATTAATTAATAGAACCCTATATTAGTGTGAAACTATTGGGATACACTTTATAATACCTTAAATAACTCACCATTAAGTTTATTTAGCTTACAAGGGCCCTAAACTTAATGTGAAGGTATAAATAAATACACTTTACAACACTAAATTAAGGAAAAATTAGGTTTATTTTAACATTAGTTATTCCCAAATTAAGTGTGAAAATGTAAAGGGATATAATTTCTACACTAAACTTAGAAACATGCCTCAATCTATGACTAAATCTCTTATCCTTGATGAAACCATGATTGAACCAAAAGAAATTACAAATAACCAAGAGCAACCTAAGATAGATCTTTTACCTATCTCCTGCAAAAGACCAAGAGATAATGAAAAGAATATCGTCATGCCTCCTAAGATTAAACAAGTTTATAAGACTAAAGAGAAAGAAGTTGAATAACATCATATGGTTCCTTTCACTCCTCCCCTTAGGGAAGAAAAGAAACCTATTAACGCCAAAAATTGATGAGGTAACAAAGTCTTATGGGAAACTCAGTTTCAAGGGGACCTTTTGCGCTAAACTAAGTAACCTCTAGATTTTTAGAGAAGTCGGCTTCTTCTATAATGGGGTTTGGAAAGGGAAAAGGAAGCGGATATAATAAAGTAAAGTCTAACCTAAGGCAATGCGAAAATATTTGATGATGGGCACGATAAATCATAGATTTAAGGGCCTGAATGGTGTTGTTGTGTTCTAAAACATCAGAGACTTAAGATTATAGTATAGACAATTCATTTATTGACATAAAATAACGTTGCATACATTCTCACTACCAAGAAGTCATTAGACATGATCTAGGTAAGCAAAATTGCATCCAACATATATAGAAGTTCTTCAAATGAAGTGTCAAGACAATATAAAGCACAGTTCACAGTTTAATCAAAAGCATGAAAAAAATAGAAAGGTCGAACAATTGGCATAGTTTGAGAGTTTTGTAATTAAATAAAATAGTAATAAAGGCTTGGCGTCTTTTTACTAAAACCAACATGTTTTTTTCCCCAATTTCGAACCCCTTCTCATCAATAAAGAAAGTATATATAGTAGGAAAACCTCCCACCACTTCAGAGAGAAATAACAGAAAAGATCTCGCAATCTTCTGCAATGATGCCTGAATCAAAATATTCCCAAGGCCGTTACATAGGATCGAGCCAAAGCACAACATCCAGTCATCCCAGGCACAGGTGCATCCTCTTTAATGATGGTGGTGGTCCTAGCCAGACTCGATCAGACAAGTGTCATCCTTTGTTGTGAATGATTATGATAAGCAACAACCAATAACATTATTTGGTTCATCTGGTTCATCACCTGCATAATAGATTCGCCGCTTAGGCACATGGCAGCCTTTCTCTGCCTACATGAACCTTTCCCCCATCGCTGTAGAGGATTTTTGAAAATGCAACACGTGTCGAATGAGCCGAGTACCTTATCAGAGCAGAGGGAACACTCATCAACCAGACGCAAAAGACCCGTGGCAACATTTCGCTGCTCACGGTTGCTATTTCATCTCCGCATTGAAAGATTTGTGAATAGTTGCCATGTAGCAAGAGTCCACTGCAGCTAAAAACTGTAGGGCCTGCTAGCACCTTTTAGGAATGAAGGCTTCGGAGAAACATTTCACAGCCCGATGAAGCCTTAAGGAAATAAGAAATAAAAGCATCCCGCAACCGCGACACATGGAAGCATAGCGAAGTTTGCCAAGATCCAAAGGGAATGCTGATACTCGATGTTGTGAAGAGTAGACGCGTGGAGCGACAGATCAAAATCTTCAAACAGACGAGAAGATTTGGTGATGCATAGGCTGGTGCATAAAAAAAGAACCCGAAGGGAGCTGGTTAAATATTTATTAACTTTTAGTGACTATCAAGGGCGTTTTGACTAAGAAACGGAGAATCCAAAATTTCTCTGGTTCTACAAACCAGAGTCTTATCCATTGGGATAATGGAGTCAGAGATTGGAGAGAGCCATCAGCAAAGGTGACCATTTAGCCTCGGATAGCTTCACTATGTTGCGCAAATTCTCCTATGCTCCACTTAGATCAATAGTTTCTCTGTGAGGCAGCATATTAGGTAAACTGGCCCATGCTTGTATAAGAAATAGTAGCTATGAGAGTGGATGAATGATTCCCTCAATGTCGGTTGCCATTAAAGGATGGCTGAACTCTTTCAAAGCCTCTGGGTCATTTTCCTTTTCTTCTATAATTTCCACAATCTGCGCAGTCGTGGTAATAGAGCCATCCTCGAGGAATGGGGATGGCAGTCCCATCTTGCCTAACTCAGATAAACTTCCCCGTATGCTATCACGTGTCTTACTCAGAATAGCAATGACTGCTTTAGTGCACTAGAAGGCGAAGTGGCAATGGATGAATTTTTTTTCTATTTGAGCAGTAGCTTCCTGATCCTCAATACCCGCTTTGACCAAGATCTCATCAGAGACCGAGTATAGCTTGGTGAACAGATTTTTTGCCTCAGGAACCTTCTCCAAGATGAACCGTGGGAACTATTCAATCGTATCATGGGCCTCCTGGTTGAGCCTTGATGCCTTGTCAACAAATCAGAGGGTCGGTTGTAGTGTTAGGAAAAAGGTTTTACTTTTCTCCCAGTGAGAAATGTATAATTTTCTAACCAACGAAATGATATCAGGCTATGTAGGGGGAGGTAGGAGAGAGGCTTGAAACAAAGTAATCTTCGCGTCTCTTGAAATAATGGCCTCAGCCAATTCTACCTTTTTCCTCTTCTCAAACACCAGCTGCTCTGTAGAGCTGCTAATTTCTTTATTCCAATTCTTCTTAGCTCGGGAGTGATTTGCGAAGTGCTCTTCTAGAGAAGCCTTTATCTCTCAGAGTTCTTCCTCTATTTGATTCTTTAGGCCTTTAAATTCAGCCTCTTTCTCTTGTATTCCTTGCTCATATTGAGCCTGTTGGCATTCCAGGTCTTCCTTTTTCTATGCCATCCCTTGACTATGCTCAAGGTGGAGGTGCTCCAACTCTTCATTCTTCAGTCACAGATTCTGCTCCACCTCCTGGTTCTTGCTTTGTAGCTCTTCTATTATGGTAGGTTCGACAACCTGAGTCTTCACAATTTTGCCCCAAAGTTTGTTCCTTTCATTATCTGCTTCCAGCACTCTTTCAATCATGCGGGCAATATCCACCTCTAAGGATTTCTCCTTCCTCTCTAGAAAATTAACCCTTTCTTTAGCTTCCTTGAGCTACTCATCCTTCTTCTTTAGCTGGCGACCAGTTTTGAGGAAGTCGGAAGTGACTACCCGTTGCGTTTCCTCCATGATTTCAACTTTATCTTGCAGTCGGGCTACCTTCATGTCGAGTCCGACCGCATATATCTCATAGTCTTCTAGTTGCATTTCTCCCTGAGGCTTGCTTACCCTCAGGTACATGGTTGCAAACTTCAATTCTTGTCGGGCCTCATCGTAAAGAGCTTGTACTCTTGGCTCAGCAGAAACACTGTCATCCTTTGCCTTACATTTCCTCATTCTATTCGCGCATGCCTCCTTTCCGCAATCTATTTGTGCTATGAATTCGGCTGGTGATGAAACTAGTCCACCCACGAAAGGAGCACCAGAAGGCAGGGCATAGGGATAGGTGATCTTCATAGGTGTGGGCATTTGTTTCTTCTGGAGAGTGACAGTTTGTAGAGAGAAGTGAAGCACATTCCATAGTTTGGTTTGAGAACCAACAATAGGGCTAGTCATTTGTAATGACTGAATTGGGGAATCAGCCATAAGGCTCATTGGCTGGGACTGTGGAGGAGTTGTTAATGGGGTGTTAGCTTGTTGCGATAGAAGAGGATCTGTAATCATAACAAAAAAATAATGGGCACTCATAGGGGGAATGTTTTCTAAAAGCGAGGTGAGGAAGGTCTGAGCGGTAGTGGCAGATGTAAGCATATGTAGAGTAATTATGAGTGGGGTGGCCTGTGAAAACTGGGCGAATCCAATCGAATATGTCAGACTAAAAGCAGAAGGCTGAGGGCTAGTACTTATGGTAGGGATCATCAGTGAGGCAGCGGCAGATACCAAGGAATGAGATGTAAGAGAAGAAGGAGTGAATTGTACCTGTTGACTGGTTGTTGGCGTTTGCAGAAACGTTAGTGACTCCCCTGCAACCTCCGACTCCTGGCTAGGAGCAAGTACTTTTTCTCCAGTGGTTTCCTGCGAACCCTCATCGATAATACTCTCCGTGCGCTGCCATTTTGCAAGTGGGGTCTCTTTAGCTTCGGTAGTCATTCCCATTTGCTGTAGTGATAGATTGGCTAGTTTAGCAGCCTAAGTGAGTGTATGTGAACCCCTTGATATATGAAAGCGCACATTCGTGGCCACATTGGAGGATTATCCAGGGCCTTTTTCTTTTTTCATGGACGAGGCCGATGTCCCCGCTTCCTCTTCCTACTCCTCGAACTCCTCCTCTAAGTTCTCGCTCTTACTAATGCTAGAGCTCGGGCTGGAATGGCCTTCCTTCCAAAACCTTTCAAATTCTTAGTCATCCTTCAGTTTATTGAAAGGAGCATCCAACTGTGCTATTTCCTGGAGATACTTCTAGAAAGCCACTATTTTTTTCTCACTCCATTCCTCATCTTTCTTTAACCTATTGTACATGTCGCACTCCATGGGCATGTTATTCTAGGCCACCACCATAGCAAAGCAGAACTTGTGCTATGGACCTCTAGTGTCCTGCATAGGGATACATGCCAATTCAACAAAATCCTCATCTTTGTCCATCTGCAGGTTATGCTACTTCTCCTAGTATGGTCGGGAAACATAGGTAACCCTCATGTGTGGCTCCAACAAGTCATCGAAAGGGTTGTATTCCCACTTATCATCTACCAGTACCAACCCTAGATAGGCCAACTTGTCCTCTAATAACTGGTCCGCTTGTTTCTTTATCAGAGTCACCTACTTAAAATTCTTTAGACAAGTGAAGAATCCCTTCTTCTTGACCTTTCACTGCTACAGAAAGTAAAATCAATGATACACACTTGTTGAAACATTTCCAGCGCGAGCCCTCTATTTGTGATGCAGGCTAGGAGCAGGAAAGGTTTGCCAGTACAGTCCCACATTCGAAGGATCATAAAATCATGCAAAACCGGAGCTATAAAATAGCCTAAAAATGCATAATAGTCATATGATGCAGAAAGAAAAGGCGCCCATATGGACACTGACTTCCTTTTATTTTTCTCATCAAAAATTGATAGCAAAAAATACTGGGCGAAGACATCCGGGTTCTAATGCAGAAACATGTGGACCAAGAAAATCAAAAACCTAAATTTTTTCTCCGCTTGATAATTCTCAATTTGCCGTATCATTTTTTCAACCATAAACTCAGCAAAATCATACCATAAGAGTTCATGTTGCTTGCAAAATTGTATTGCCAGTCCCAGTTGAAAGGTCTTTATCTTCTCATTGGAGTCTCAACCGCACATAAAGGCTAGCATGGACATGGCATCCTGGAGATCATTGCGAAACGCACCGCGCAACAACAGAATACTTGGCACTTTAGCGGCTGGGATTCCTTTCCTATTAGTCTCCTCCAACAAGAAATTTGAGCTCTTTTTCATCGCCTTCCATATTTTCTCTCCTTTGCTTAGGCAAAAAGGTTCGATATTCTCTTTTCTTTTACTTGAGTCTAGGATGCATAACATGTGCTAGATGGCCTATGGGGTGATGTGCACCCTTAAGCTGCAGCCTTCAATGTAGTAGGTATCAGGATTATAACACTGGACAATAGCATCAACTACCTCCGGGTAATAGTGCACAAGTGGGACCATGTATTGAGGGAGACCACTGTACCAAACTATCTGCACCATAGATTGGTATACCTTTGGTGCCGATAACCTTGCACATGCTGCCTCTCTAAGGGACTTAGAGTTTTTTGTAAGCCTTGGGTCATAGATATTATCCCATTTTTCTTCAACCATTTTCTGGTTTCTACAATTCTTGGGCATATTCAGCTCTTCTGTATAGGCCCTCTTTGGCCTGTTGGGTATACCAGGCATAGCGTATGCCACATCTTCATAGATATACATCTCCTCTGAAGAACGTATAGCCATAAATATATCCTAGCTAATCTATTCCTACATTGGCTGAGATGAAGTTTCTGACATTTTCCCCTCTCCGAAGATTTATGCAAGCTTCTAGTTTTGCAATTCCCCTCAGTTCTGGATACGCAGAAGAAGAGTAACTCTACACTTTAGCTCTATAGCGTTTGTGAAAAGACTTTGAAACATTAGACCTTTTCAATACAATATTTGGCAATCTTTCCTCAAGGTTGTAGGTAAAAGCAAGCCTTTTGCATTTAATTCAGTGTACCGTTAATTTTGCAATTCATGCAAAATGAACTACTTGCTATTTGGAGGTAGTCAGAGTTCATTATTGCGTTTGGAAATCTTGTGATACGCTGTGATCTCCTTGGAACTTGAGCCAACAATTTTCTTGCTAACCCTATATTAGTATGCACTGGCAATTAATATCCTGGCTAGAATGATTACACCAAGCAAACGATCATGGCCTGAAAAGATATGAGTATCACCTTGGGCTCTGGGACACACTTGAGAGATGACACAATAGCCTACGGTCATACGTCTCACTACCACCAAGCGCCATCTTTTTAAAGCTAATTAATTAGCTTCCATTAATCAAGCATGCATTGAGTCGTGCTATCACATATGCAACTAGCCCGAAAATGTGAGCAAACATAGGCACGTCTTTCAAGTTAGAAACTAGTTTAATATCATATTTTTTCAAAGTGGATTAGCATACGTCTTGTCATTTTTCTATAAATAGGAAAGTAAGTAGTAAGAAAAGTATACTTAGCATTTAAGTAGTGATAGGTCAGTAGTAGAGTCTTAAGCAAGCCTTCTCATAGGTTAGGTGGTAGATAGATTTCGGCATTACCTCAGAAGCCTAGGGATAGTGTTAGAGAAATGGATACTCCAGTTCACCTAACCTTGTATAAGTCGCATACGACATTCCTAGGGGAGGTTTCAACTAGGACGCTGAAACGAATGACCAAGAATAAGCATTCTCTGGTCTTGGTAGCCATAAAGTGGGTTTTAGGCAAAGACTGTATAGAGTATGAGGACAAGTATCAGGTGAACACCAACATATGCTCCCACTTCGTAGCATCCATGCTAGACATTAATGTCCCCCGACCATTTATCCTAAAGCTGGTTAAGGAAATCTTTCCCAAAAAGTACCTAAATGGTCTCGGCTAGGTTGTTGCTCATGCCCCCTATGGAGTAGGCCTACCATCAGTCAACGACTTGTGTCACTTTATTGAGGAAGAAGCTATTGTTGTTTGGCTACCGTTCCTTAGCGGATTCTGCCTACAGACCCGCGACCAACACCAGTAGAGGGTTACTCAAGCTCTACACTTCTTGTTTTGCAGCTACAACATGATACATTTCTATGACGTAGATTGGTATACTGACTTCAGGAACTTGGTATTACCCCTGCCAATGGAAGTTGTGCCAAATGATGCTACCAGTGTTGCTGAAGAACCCATGGACAAGGAAGAAGTTGACATTGTAGTTAATGTATCAATTGCTGCCAACCATGCCTTTGGATGAAAACCCCCTGCCTGCTCAACAAATGTCTCCCTGCCTACTACTCAGAATACCTGCTCATAGCTTTATATAAGCCTGAAAAAAGGCCACCATATATGTAATAGTTCAGATACTTGTTAATTTTTGGATTATGGCTTCCCAACCACTTTTGTAATGTAAAGAACATATATGAATTGATATATATCTTTTAAAGAAAATCCATGCTCTTTCCTTCATTCTGTATTTCAATTTTATGGGCTTTCAACTTTATTTTGTTATTTCTTCGCACCTGGGTGTGTAAAGAAATTCTAGTATTCCACCCGCCAATAATAATGGGAAAATCACATAAGCACAAAGTAATTCGCAAAAGACCGGCCAAAGAAATGAAAATAAAATAAAAGCACTATTTACATATGTACACAAAAAAAGTTCAGCGCCTAATGGAACAGCTTAAGATGAATCGCATTGATCAGGATTCCTAAGGGTTCCTGTTCCATATTTTCTAGTTCAAAAGCATTGTTCTCTTTGCACTAAATGATTTTAAAGGGACCCTGCCATAGGCTATCAAACTTACTGTGTTGACCTAGCTTAGCAACCCTTTTATCATACTTTAGCTCTAAGTTTTTGCATTTTAAACCTTGGTCGAAAGCCTTCTTATCAAACCATCACTTGACCACTTGTTGATGGCTTATCATAGCTATTAGGGAATTCTCCCTTTTTCCTTGTAATTCTAACAGTTCGGCGAGCCGAACCTCCATGGCTTCACTTTGTTCTATCTCAAGAGACTTCAACAACTGTATTGCCGGAATCTCAATGTAGATGGATAAAAACACCTCTTTCCTGTATACCAACTCATAAGGTGAAGTCTTAAGGACTTGATTAGGAGTTATGCGGTTTTCCCAAAGTGATGTTCAGAGATTTTTATGCCATTCCCGCTGGTGTTCCGAGCCAAATTTTTTAAGGAGTCAAACTAAGCTTTTGTTCATTGACTCTGCTAGACCATTTCCCTATGGATAATAGTTTGATGATTTTTTAAGGAATATGCCCTTTTTTAATGCAAAGTGACATACCTTTGCACCTAGGAAAGCTCTGGCATTATTTGAAATGATAGTTTTTGGAGGGTTGAACCTTGTCACCAGTTCCTCAAGGAAATCTACAATCTCTGTTTCTGTTGCGCTTTTAAGGGGAACAACCTCCATCCACCTTGTGAAGTAATCCATGGTAGTCAGAATCCACTTGTGTCTGACACTAGAAACTGGGTTGATCATTCTGATAAAGTCTAGGCCCCATTGTGCAAATGGTTCTTCAGCCACTATAGGTTTAAGGGGCATCACGGAATTCTTCCTTCCATTAGTGAAGAACTGACATTTTTTGCAAGCCTTCACCAAAGAGTGGGAGTCATTACAAAGTGTAGGCCAATAATAGCCAGCACGCATGATTTTAATGGCGGTGATTTTGGCAGAGAAATGTTTGCCCACAGCGCTATTATGAAATGCATTGAGGATCATGTTCACCTACTTTGAAGTGACACATCGTAGGAGAACACCATTGAAATTCCTTTTGAAAATGACTCCTTCTATTAGCGTATATCCGCAATTCTGTAGCCGGTAATACCTCCTTTTTTGGGATGAGAGGCCTGGCGGATACTTTCTGGTTTGAATGAACCTCATTCTATCAGTTAGCCAACCATCTTCCGATTCCAATTCATTTATCAAAATGAGCTCTGGCTGCTCTTCTACGATAGGTACCTCCTCGTTTTGTGCCATGTACTCACACAGTCCTCTTCCTTTAATAGTCTTAGTAGGCTTGACTTCAATGTCATATTCAAGGATCTTAGTGATCCAATTAGCCATTTTCTCTGTGATGTCCCCTTCCATGATATATTCACGAACATTGGAATGTGTGACATACACCATGACCTTGTTGTAGGAAATTAGATGGTGAAACTTTTTAAGTCCCTTTACTATTGTAAAGGCTTGTCTTTCAACAAAATTATAATTCACCTCATATTCCTTTAAGGTCCAAGAGTAGAATGCCACTAGATGTTCCCCTTTTTCTTCATCATCCTTTTGGGTTAGGACAGTAGCAATACTGGACTTGCTACTGAAAGCATACATTATAAAATCCTTGGATTGATCAGGATTAACCAGCACCAGAGCTATGGAAATAGCTTCCTTGACCTTTTCAAAAGCTTCTCGAGCTTTGGTTGTCCACTTAGATGTTTGGTCTTTCTTCAACATTAGGGTGATCAGCCTAATCATTCCTGCGAAATCGAAAATAAACTTGCTGACAAAATTTACTTTGCCCAGGAAAGACTAAACACCTTTCTTATTTACCGGAAGGGGAAGTTATTTGATAGCCTTTACTCGTTCGGGGTCAATTGAAACACCTTCTCTAGACACAACATGCCCCAACAGCTTACCTTGTGGCACTCCGAATACACATTTCTTTGTGTTTAGGGAAACTCCAAACTCCTGGCACTTTTGAAAAACTAATTCTAAATGATCAAAATGATCATCCTTAGATTTAGAGAACATAGTAAGGTCATCCAAATAAATTAGAATAAACTTGTTGATTAGTTCATTGAATGCAATGTCCATCGCCCATTGGAAGGTTGCCCCTGCATTGGATAAACCAAAAGAAATTTTAGCATATGAAAATGTTCCCCACTTTATGGTGAACGTAGTCTTGTGTTGATCCTCTTCTTTAACTCATATCTGATTGTAGCCAGAGAAACCATCTAGCAAAGAGAACATTTCTAATCCTGCGATAGTTTGTAGGATTGACTCCATAGAAGGCAACAGATAGTGGTCTTTTAGAGATGTTCTATTTAGGTCTCAGAAGTCCACACACAAGCGGATATCTCCATTCTTCTTTTGGACTAGGACCAGATTCGATACCCAAGTACTATATTTGATTGGGAAGACAATGTGTGACTCAATGAGCTTAGTTAGCTCCTGTGCCGTTAGCACCTCAATTTTAGGGTTGACTGGCCTCTGTTTCTATCAGACTGGTTTTGCACCTTCTGTTAGCTCAATAGTGTGTTCAATGATGCTAGGATCATAACCCTCCAGATCATCAGAGGACCAGGCCACTACATATTTTTTGCAAAAACTGATGAGCTTTTCCTTATCATGGTGTGGGACATTTTTTCCGACTTGAAGATTCCTACCATCGGAGACCCAAAGGTCCTCATAATCACTTTTTCCACCACGAACTTCTTATCATTTTGGGCATCATTACAATCAAATTTTTTTTCAAGAGTAACCAATCCTTTCAGAAGTTTATTAGATATGAGTTGCATAATTTGTCCTTCATAAGCCTTGATGATCTTTGGTTGAAGATGATCAGAAAACTCCCCTGAGTGCTGGATAAATGAGGCGATGTGTTCATCGCTTTCAAAGACTTGCCAACTCTGATCATTGTCGGGAATCACTGGTCAGACTAGTACTTGTACTGAATGCTCGTTATGAAGCAGGTCAGAGACAGGATCAAACTGAGCACCAATCACAGCCATGTGATCTGCATCACTATTTTGTCTTCAAGGAACGGTCTGGATGTTTAAAGCTTCAAAACCATCAATCAGGTCCTAGACTTGGTGCCGATAGGATCTTATGCGGAAATTCTTTGTTGCAGAAATTCCTCAAACTTGGTTAACTACCAGTTCAGAATCTCCAAACATAATTAATTGCTTAATTCCCATTCGTTCCGCAAGGCTTAAGCCTTGGACTAACCCTTCATATTCAGCCTCATTGTTTGAATAGGTGAAATGAAAGCGGAAAGACCTCAACCATTTTTTATTTTGTGGGGATATTAGATATACCCCTGCTCCAGCACCTACTTTGCTTCTTGCTTCGTCAAAGTACAATGTCCATAGCTCATTTTCTTGGGTACCCTCAGATTCTTTGGTGACCTTCAGAAGCACCCGGTCTTCATCATAAATTACATATGTTCCCAATCCTATAGCATGATAATTGCCAAAAGGATCATTGTTTATGTGTTCACTCAACAGAGCATATTCTTTATCATTTTGATCTTCGCTCACCTTCTCTTCCTCTAGAAATTCAATGCAATACATTTCTTGCTTGGTGATAGTGGTATGCGTGGCTTCAAAATTGATCAAGGCTTCATCCGCCACATGTTCAGAATGTAGAGCCTTCGATTCTATCTTCATTTTTGGGCTGTGTTTGGTCCTAAGTATCAGATGTGACCAATCCAAGGACAAGTATCTGCCCACCTTTGAAGTAAACTCACGGGATAGACAAAGACCAAACATAGGAGGAACATCTATGATCACTGTGTCCTGTGGGACTGTGATACTAGGGCAGGAAAATAGAGTGAAAGGAAGCACTTTGATGACACCTACGGTCTCAACTTTATTTCCATCAAGCTACATCACCCCTCTTTTCATAGGTTCATAGCTGAGTCCCAAAGTTTCAGCTATCTGTATAGGCATAACTGTTGTACTAGCGCCAGAATCAATCATAGCATTGTGCAATAACTTTTTTCCTACAATGAGAGTCAAGAAGAAGGGATGAGGTTTCAACCTACTTCTATCCTCAACAGGGGATTCCTTTGTATTGTTTGTAAGAACCTTAGCTGGTGGTAACTGATAAACAACCTCTGCACTGGCAGACGGCTCTATTCATGTTGGGTTGATCTCTTCTTGAAGCACCTTCTGTAATAGCGTCTTTTGTTCTAGGATAGCTAGAATGTCCCACAAAGACACATTAGCGAATGATTTCTTCAATTGCTCTACCACATTAAAAGGTGCCAAAATCAGATATTTCTACTCCTTGGTTCTTGCTATAATAATTTGTTTCATGGTTGAGAAGGTGAAGGGACAGTTGAAGCACTGGAAATTTGATTGGACACACCTTTGAGTTGCGGGCTAGCCAGATGTAAAACAACTGGCTCACTAGTGAACCTCCTCTTTGAGCATGTGTTATAATCAGACTGCACTTGCGGTGTTTTGGATATGAATGCATCATTAGCAAACATCATCTCTTCCTCCTCCATCCAGGAGAAGAGCGCATGATTAGGAGCAATATCGGATTCTTGTTCTAAAGACATTCCTTGCATTTGCGCGGTAAGGACCGCGCTATCCATTTGTAGTGAGGCATATACATAACCTCCATTTTTTGTTGATGTGCCTTAGCTGTGTTGCTCTGCCACCTTTTGTTGTAGGTTTCCACATGGATAGTTTTGGGGAATATGTGCATCACTACAAGGGAAACACCACGGATTGATGTCATCAATAAGATTGTTCTTCTCTGCGGTTAATACCCTACTCAAGCTTGGCAACGCGCTCATCAGTGGAGTAGGCACTGGCACCATTTGGTTTGCAGTCAACACATTTGGATTAATGAGAGGCGTTCCCTGCTATTGATTTTGTTGATAAGAAGACCGCCTGCCTTGATAGTTTTGATATGCAGGCTTTAGAGGCGTTGTTTGGTTCCACTTAAGAGTGGTTATATCATTAGCCATGGTTCGCAACATCTCTTTGAGGTCACTTATTTCATCCTTGGAAGAACATGATGTAGAAGCCACATTTTTAGGGGTGGCCACATATGTGTACATTGACTGGGTAGTTGCAGGCACACTAGTTGACGTGACCTCTTGCGCGGGGATCGATATTTCAAGAAATATTGGCATAATAAGTCGAGGAGGCAATTTTCTGCAATCTATCAAATGATTCTCAGCTTTGATAGCGGTACCATAAGCATCTGGTAGAGTAGCTCCCCCCAAAGACTTGATCATCATGGAAATGTCAGAATTGATGGACTTCAGATAAAATATAAATGCCAACTTGGGAGTCGGGCATATGGTAACAGGGATCCTCTGCCAATTTGTGTGGAACTGGGCATTAAATTCCATCGGAGCCTCCTGTGGGGCTCGTTCTATGACAGAACGTTGATAATACAATAAAGAACGATCTTCGTCGTTCGAGAACCTCTCATAGAATGGATCCCTGAGTTCATCCCAGGTGCGAATTGAATTAGGAGTTAGTGTTCGGTACCAATCCAGAGCCCTACCTTTAAAAGACGCGGCAAGGAGCCTCAAGGCTACATCCTACGCTGTAATACCGTGTACCAGACATACGTCCGCCACATCCTGCAAATGTTCTATGGGTGTTCTTGAGCTGTCCCTAGTAAACTTCGATATAGCTTTCATGGCTGAAACTGGGATAGCGTCTCAGATAGCGAGCACTACCGGGGCTACCAGGGGACTTCTGGCGTCCCACCCTACGTAGTTTCTGTTGGCGGCCGACAACATGGTGAGAGGAAAGGGTGGCGGGAATGGAACGGTTACCAGCTGATTTGTGACCTGGACTGTCCCTAGTGGTGGGATTGCTTGCGGTTTGAGATCTAGTTACAGGCCGATGACTCATACACCCTTCTACAATGCAATTTCATTAAGCTCAGTCCCAATAGGCTTGCCAGAAAAAGAATAAACTGTTGATGCCAAAAACTTCACAAGGTAACAGAGTCTTATGGGAAACTCAGTTTAAGGGGGACCTTTTATGCTAAATTAAGTAACCTCTGGATTTTTAGAGAAGTCGACTTCTTCTATAATGGGGTTTGGAAAGGGAAAATGAAGTGGATATAATAAAGTAAAGTCTAACCTAAGGAGATGTGCCAAGATTTGATTATTTGCATGATAAATCATAGATTTAAGGGCCTGAATGGTGATGTTGTGTTCCAAAACATCAAAGACTTAAGATTATAGCATAGATAATTCATTTATTGACATAAAATAACGTTGCATACATTCTCACTACGAAGAAGAGTCATTAGACATAATCTAGGTAAGCAAACTTGCATCCAACATATATAGAAGTTCTTCAAATGAAGTGTCAAGACAATATAAAGCACAGTTCACAGTTTAATCAAAAGCATGAAAAAAATAGAAAGACCAAACAATTGGCACAGTCTGAGAGTTTTGCAATTAAATAAAATAGTAATAGAGGCCTGGTGTCTTTTTTACTAAAACCAACGTATTTTTTCCCTCAATTCTGGACCCCTTCTCATCAGCAGAGAAAGTATATATATCAGGAAAACCTCCCACTGCTTCGGAGAGCAGTAACAGAAAAGATCTCGCAATCTTTTGCAATGATACCTGAATCAGAATATTCCAAAGGCCGTTACATAGGATTGAGCCGGAGCACAACATCCAGTCATCTCGAGCATAGGTGCATCCTCTGCAATGATGGCAATGGTCCCAGCCAGGCTCGATCAGACAAGTGTCATCCTTCGCTGCGAATGATTATGACAAGCAACAACTAATAGCATTATTTGGTTCATCTGGTTCATCGCTTGCATAACAGATTCACCACTTAGGCACATGGCAGCCTTTCGTTGCCTACATGAACCTTTCCGCCATCATTGCAGAGGATTTGTGAAAATGCAACACATGTCGAATAGGCTGAGTACCTTATCACAATGGAGGGAATGCTCATCAACCAAGCGCAAAAGATGCATGGCAGCATTTCGCTGCCTGTGGTTGCTATTTCATCCCCGCATTGAAATATTTGTGAATGGTTTCCATGTAGCAAGAGTCCACTATAGCTAGAAACTATGGGGCCCACCAGCACCTTTTAGGAACGAAGGCTTCGTAGAAGAATTTCGCAACCCGATGAAGCCTTAAGGAAACAAGAAACAAAAGCATCCCGCAACCGCAACACGTGGAAGCACAGTGGAGTTTCCTAGGATCCGAAGGGAATGTTGATACTCGATGTTGCGAAAATTAGACGCATGGAGCGGCAGAACCTTCAAAAATTGAGTAGATTTGGTGATGCATAGGCCGGTGCATAAAAAATGAACCTAAAGGGAGCTGGTTAAATATTTATTAACAAAACCTATGGTTGATAAACCCGCTCCTACAATAACACAACTTGAGGGTATGTGCAAGATCATGATGGGCCAAAAAGTGGTGATATAATGGGGTATCTGTAGGGTATGCGGCTGACGACATTGTTTTACTCAAAATTGATGAAACGAAAAGGGTTTTTAAAGGAGATTCTCAAATTTCCACCAATATAAATTATGATTTACTTTGAATTTAATAAATAATTATTATTCATTTTCTATTTGAATTACGACTAAAGTCCTGATTGATAGGCTGGTTGAAAAACATCTATAGCTTTCAAACAATATCACATTTTTTGAATCTAAAACATGCATCACATTCTATGCTTTGCATACTATAGGATTAAAAGAAGAAAAAATTAATTTCATGAATTTTTGACCAAGTTAAGGTGGTCAGACATACAATTTTTTATATTTTTTAAAATTTGTAATACAAAATTCATAATTAATTATTTACTAGGAAAAAAGTAACAAAAAAATATGCATCACATTAGGATATAAGTCCTCTACTTATATTTAAAATCTTATAAAAAAATATTATCAATTTATTGTGGTTAGGATGGTCAGACAGACACCTACTTCTTATTTTTTCCTTGAAATTTAAGTACTATTGCATTGAAATCTCAAATATTCACCAAATAGATTTATTTATTTTTAAAATAAACCTAGTAGTTTAGAAACTACATTCAATTTGCTACAGATTCTATTCTTACATATTTTTGAAATAATTTTCTAACTCTGATTTTTCTAAATTTTTTGCCACTTAAGGGCCTATTTTTTTCATGATAACCCTGGACATACCCTTGAAAATTTTACTTAAATAAACAAAAATGCTAGAGAGTGTTGGCATAGATGTTGTGCTCTTACTCAAAGGTTAAACGAAGAAGAAGAAAAATCAAATCAACATCCAAACTTAACTAAATCAATACATGATGAGTCTCCCTCTTCATCGCAACAACACAATCCTATACCACAACATGAGCTAAATACTTTTTTAGACATTATAATTCTTCCTCTCATTGTGATTAAGTTGGATGACGATGATGAAATTGCTAAAATTGATGAAGAAGTTCATAATGAATTGAATACATTGTTTTACTCTTCTATGAGCTTAAATGATAATTCTACTAAGAAGAGTGTTGAACTTGGTGATGACCCTAGTTTGACACTTGTTGATGTCCCTTTGGCTAGTTTTCTACCTTTCGTATACGATGAACACGATTGGGATGAGGATGACCTACTAATAGGTTAACTTGCATGTGCCTTACTAGTCTTTTGCATCATTTCTTTTTCATGTTTCTTTATGTGATTTCATGTGTGTAATGTGATCCCCTCGTAATGTTCTATTTGATATCTCTTTGTTTTTGGCATTCCTCTATCTATATCTACATTATTCTCTATGTCGTGAATCCTTTAATCTATTATTTGAATTGTGCTTTCTTTTTGGGGATGATGCAAGGCGTCAAGACATTTAGGTCTCCTCTCTGTTGACCCAAAAGTTTTTTTCTTTTTTTTCACTATGTTTTTGTCATTCTTCTTGTTCCATGAGTATTTGGTGAATGATGACAATTATGAGCTCTCAAAACAACATATTAATAAAGACATAGTATCCTTGAATCCATGGATCCCTCATGTGTTTGGATTTTCATTTTGGGCGGTAACCACTTCTCATGACATAGCTTTATTTGGAAACATATGACTTTGCATAGGGCTTCCCAAATAAGCTCTCATGTCCTCTTTATTATTAGCATTTTTCATTCGCTACTTTAAAGTAATTTCTCACAACATGGTGCTTAGCAATTTCTTTAAAGTGGGGGCATACATTGGCATTATTCTTTTTCATTTGAACTCATGTTTCATAATGTAGTCTTCTTACTTCATGCTATGTGTCTCTCTCTTTGTGATGACATTGGGTGTGATGTACTTCAAGAGCGTGATCTCTCTTAGCATATTATATTCCTCTTAGTGGCTTGATGTGACACACTACATCCCCTAAGTTGTGAATATTCTTTGATTGGTCCTCCCTTGGAGAAATTAGGCATGATGTTCCCTAAGTTAAATACCTTACATGAACTAGGAAAAACTCCTTTGTACATACCTTACACACTTTTGCATTTTCAGTTATATGGCCACCTTGCATAACACACTTTGCTTGGCTGTAGATCCATCTTGTTTGTTTATGGGTGTCAAGCATACTAAGCTTTTCTTGCCTCATGAATTCTTGTTATTGTGGTGTGTGTCACCTTATCAAAATTATCAAGAGGTATAGCTTTGCTATGGTTGTATGTATGGGAGTTGAACTTAGGCATGACTTTCCCATAGCCACTTGCTTTTCTGTGTGAGTGCATACTGGTCACATGTGTATGTGTCTTGCTTGGGGCTCACTTAGTGGATGGCCTAAGGTTCCACTAGCCCTTGTGAGCATGTGTTTTTTTTGCATAGTGGAAATAATGTTTCACTTGTAAACTTTCTTGAAGAAATAGCTTAGATCTTATCCATAATGTGCAGGACAAATAGTCGAAGCTTGATCCACTCCTTTTGATTTGTTTTTTTCTTCTCTTTGTCTTTCATAGTGCATGATTCTGCCTTGTTGTTGCTCCTTACATTATTTCCATGTGTGTTATTTTTTTCCTATGTTGGTTTTCCATAGGACCTTGATCCTGGGGGGCTTGATCATCCCTCTTGATTGTTGTTGTCCTATCTTACTAGTGTTGGTACATTTAGACCCCTCTTGATATGAGTTTTTCTACTTTAGTATGAGTTTCAAGAAATTTCATCCTCTCACTAAAGTGGGGACTAAATGTATTGTATAAAAATGTATCTCTTTACATTTTCACACTAGCTTGGGCCCTCCCTACTAAAATTGGGCTTTGTTATGCCTTATTTGGTCCTATTTTGCATCCACAAGTCTTAATTAATGTATTTTTCTGAGGATAATCCTGACATGTATCAAGTGACCAATCATAAATTAATGATTTTGGATTGTATGGCCCAAATTTAGTGATCTAGGACTTATACACCACCTTGGGAATGGGTCCCACCTAGGTTTTGGGGCCTAGATCTAAATTTAACATGAAACTAAGAATTTCTTGAAAATGTATCCCAAGCTTAGCCTAATGGGACTCATATGCCACAATTGGTGTATAAGTCCCACTTAGCTTACACCTAATTTGAATTTAAATTCTTGGTGGGAATTTATTCTCCTAGATATGATGTTAGCTTGTAGTGTTATAATTTTCAGAAATTTGTCATAAATAGGTATAAATACAAGGTTATTTCACACATTTTTCTCCTAACAAGAAATCAAGTGGCCTATCAAGCTTACAATTGATCAAGATATCATAAGAGAACTTACAAGAGCATTCAAGAGAATTCAAGAACATTCAAGATTTGATTATCAAGCATTGTGAAGCATTGTTCAAGTATCAAGCATCATGTTTGTTTTTGAGCTAACATTTGTGATGTAGTGTTTTATGATTGAAGCAAGAATTAAAGTCAAGATGCATATCATTCAAGAAAGAGTCAAGATCCAAATTCATGCAAGCCATTACTTACAAGATTGTAGTTTTTTTTTCAAGGGTTTGGTGAGTTAAACAACATTGTATATTTTTTCATTCATCATTCCTTCATTATATTTCTACTCATTTCAATGTTTGATTACCAAAAGGAGGTTTGACCAAGGAAAACCCCTATCTACTAACAAAAAAACATGTTTACATATCTTTGATGTGTGATTACATATCTAGGTGGTTTAGGTTGGAGATTCATTGAAGAGCAAGATTGGATAAAAGTTGTCAAGTTGCCAAAGTTGTCACCTTGTTTGCAAGATCACAGAAAGTCACTTACAGAGCGAAATTCAATGTTTCAAAGCTAGAGATTTGGTAGGAGGGAAGCTACAAGAATTCACTAGAGGATATCATAGTTTTATAGAAACCCTGATAGTAGGACTAAATCACCACTTGTGGCATATGAGTCACAGTGTACCTATTTTCAAAATTTTCCTATAGATCCCGATTCAACAGTTCCAAATTTTGATTTTGGCCCAAAATCCTAAACTAAGACTAAATAACCCCTACTAGTGTATGATTCCTAGTGTGAATTAAAATAGCATTTTCAAGAATTTGGATTCTCATCCAAGCCTAGATTCAAGCTTCTAGGAACACCTCTATACTTTTTCAATTTGTTGTTCTGATTTACATTCATTTTTAGGTCATTTACTTAAGTTTTACATATCATTAGGATTTTTCATTAGGTTTTGCATGTTTATAATCTTTCCAAACCCTAGGTTGGTGGTGAACCCCCTTTATACTTTTAATCACACCCTACAATTCCTTATTGTAGAAATCTCTCCTTCATTGCATCCCTAGATTGAGATATCTAAGGTATTCTTGAATGAACCAAGTGAAATAGGTTCTAAACCCTAGTTCCATCTCCCAAAAGGTGGAACCCTATTTCCAAGGTTTCAGAGACTATCCTATTTTTTTTTCTTGAGCACACTTTTCTATGATTTCTATCACTTCTCACTCATCTTATTATCCATTTATTTTTCTAGATCTTCTTTCTATTTCTCTTCTATTCTGGAGCCACACTATACTATTCCTTCCATTTAATTCATTCAAAATGTAAAATAACAAACAAACAATTAGAGTACCAAAAATTAAACAATACTTGGATTCCTTGGTTTTTCTATAGATTCTCCAACAATTACAATCTCAACAATTCATGTAGATCATAATTTTCACCTTTCTCCACCATTACATAAGTTGTGTTGATGGTGATGGCTAATAGAGAGTTCTCCCTCTTGGTGAAATACAACTTATAACCTATTATCATGGAATTGTACTTCATAGTAGGATTCCTTATGTCCTTAATGGTCAAACAAATCCTATCATACTTCACTCCTTTATGTTCCATTACAATCTCATTCTTTATAGATTTGAGTACCGATACTTGTCTAATTGAGCATAAACCAGTCACAACCCTAATTTCCCATTTGTTGATTAGATGTGGGATATGCAACTAGAAGAACTTGTCATAGATCCTTCTTAGGGTGTACCTTACCCACTCATCCACATAGAAAAATATCAGAAACTAACTCCAGACATCAAGGTTCCTTTCTACCAACACCCCAAACTTAGGTTTTAACTTAAAATCATCATTGGTGAGTTTATTGAACTATACTTCATTCAAATTTTTGTGGTTATATTCTTCCATTTTGATAGGGGTGTAAGCTCTAACATCCTCTTGTAGTGTAGCAAAATTTAACCCTTTACATTTTCTCACTTGTTTGGGCCCTCCTAATTTAAAAGGAACTTAATAATGCCTTAATTTAGTGTTGTTAAATGTACCTTATTACATTTACACACTTTTTTGGGCCCTCTTAATTAGTTGAGCATAATGATTCCTTAATTGGTCATTTAATTCATTTTCCAAGCCTATTAAATTACATTTTCTGAAGGGGAAACTTGACATTTATCAATTCCTAAACATAACACTTCACATTGAGAAATGTGTCCTAGGTTTGTGGATCTGGGACATTCACCCATGGGAGAATGGGTCCTCCGTAAACCTTATGACCTAAATTTAAATTATGTTTTTGGTGTTTTTTAATGACTTCAAATCTATGATTCAATATCAACTTGTGATATTTGAATTTCGGGAAATTAAGGATACATACCTATAAATACAAGGTTATTTTCTAAGTTTCACCTAGATCTTTAAAACTAGATTTTCAAGTGTTCAATTACAAGAGCTAAGTTGATGATCAAAGGAATCAAAGAGAATATATTCCATAGTTTTATTGTTTCATTCAAGATCCATCCATCATGCTGAAGTCTTCTTGCATCATGAGTATTTTTGGAGCTAACATTGTGATGTAAGTTTGATTATCAAATCAAGCATTCAAAGCATCATTTCAAGCAAGATTCAAGTGTCAAGATCCACATCCAATTCAACCATCTCATGAAAGTTGCAGACATCCTATGATATCCATTATAAAGGTTTCAATAAAGTTTTTTTTGAGTGGTAACATAGCTTTGTTCATTCTTCATTCCTTGTTTCATGTTTCATTTCAATTCAAGGTTTGATTACCAAAATATGGTTTGACAAAGGAAAACCCCTATTCACCCTAAATAAATATTTTTTTCTCTTTTGTATGTGTGATTATAGATTTAGGTTGAAGAATTGAAGACATTTTGAAGAGAAATATTTACAAAGTTGTCAAAGTTACAAAAGTTGTCAAAATTATCTTCTTCTTAGAGAAACTAAGATCTCGAAAACATTTCCAAAATTCTGACTAAGAAACCTAGGAAAATTGGAAGATTTAGATCTACTTTAGAGGCTCTTGAAAGCTATAGAAAATCCCTACACTTAGACCCATTCACCCATGGGTGAATGAATCCCAAATCTACTTTAGAAAAGCAATTTTGGTGATTAGTACACATGTTTCTCCCCTTCTTTGATGTGCAATTTGATTTTTTGCTCTATCAGTATTAAGCTTAATATTATTGTTTCAAGTGTTAGATTGTATTTTGGTATTGATTTTCTATTTTTAGTTTTTCTCCCCAAAGTGTTATTTGACCTGGACCCCCATCCTTCAAGCATAAGGAAATTTGAAGATTCTCACTTTGACTTAATTCACCTAAGGGTTGACAATTAGTTCATTGTGTGGATCTCATTTCCTAATGAAATAAAGGAAGATAGATTTATTGTGGCTCACCCCACCTTTTCATTTCATCAACCCACACAACCTATTCTTCTTTGTTTCACCTCTTTGTGTAAAACTCCATACAGGATGTGGTAAAACCCACCATCTAGATCGTCCATGAAGGATTTGTTAACATGCCTCTTAAATTTAGGTCTTGGATGCTTAATGAATTCTACCACTTGTTACATATACATCTTTACATTAAATTGAAAGCGTTTTCAAAAACTAGGGTAAACAAAAACTTAGAATACCTTCAAACAATTTCAGGATAGGGTTTCACTTGTACTCCAACTCAATCACATTAGTAACTCTAATTCACTTCTTCATAGCTCTACCCTTTTCAAGAGCTCTATTCAAATGAATTTGATTGAGTAAAATTACTTATAACCCATTTGAACTTGACCTAATTTTCCATAAATGCTTCATCTCATAAAGTTTTCAAACTCTTCACTGTATGCACAATCACCTTCAAATGCTTTGCAACCTTCCACATTTTAATATTTTCTATCAAAATTTTCTCTAATAGATCAACCATATTAAATTACACCTAATACCCACATGTTAAAGCATTAGCACAATTTTATTTGGTGGGCGGAAGAAATATTTCCTTTAAAGGCCCCCCTGAGCCAAAGCTCTCAACATAGTTTCTAGACGAAGCATATACATTGGATGCTAGTAAAAATTCATCCTTAAACTCGGTCTCTTCCTTCTTTCTCCAAATCTTATCCATATCCTTCTTTGTATCTATTGGATCAATCTTTTGTACTGGATCATTCTTCTTCACTAAATTATCCTTATTCATATTTCTACTTCTGCAAAAGTTAGAAATAGTTCTTGACCTACTACAATTGTAGCATATAACATTCTTATGCATTGGTTGGCTTCCACTCATTCTATAAATGCATTGATTAGCTTTATTCCCAAATCCATTAAATGTATAATAGTATCCATTGAAATATTGAACCATTCTACCATTGTTATAGCCATTCATCATTTGACTTCTACATTCACTAGCTCTATGATAAAATCTCTTGGATATGAAAGATTGACCAAAAAAAGGTGCAACATTCTAGCTCATTTTTCTTCTACATTCCATAGCCTTATGTCCAAAACTATTAAAACAATAATAGAAACCATTCAAAGATGGGTACCTTTGTACATTTTTTTTTTATCGGTGGTCTGCTAGCTTCATTTATTTGATTATGGATCTTCATTCCATTCTTCTTCTTTTCTTAAGTCTTATTTTCAACATTTGGTGTCTCAATATCCTTTTAAACTTTCACCCTTTTCAAACCCTAAACCCTCTTTATCTTTGGATCCTTTTTTATTAGCAATCATTTCATCAAGCTTTGTAGAACTCATCTTGAATTTTTCTTCATGGCTCCTTGCTTTTTCAAGATATGATCTTAGATTTACAACTTCTTTTTCAAGCCTTGTGCATTCTTTAGATTTTTCATTTCACAATTGCACTCAAACATTATTCAAACCTATTTCTCTCTTCAACATGCACTTTTAGACTAGTAATTGTTTCATTTTCCTACTTAAATTGTTCACTAACCTCCTTATTCCTTTCTTTGAATTTCATTATTTTCTCTCTCAAATTTTTGATGAATTCATCTACTTCTTTGATATTTTCTTTTAGATCTCTACTTTCACCTACAATTCTTTCCAAATATTTAAGAGCAACTTTGGGTTCTCCATTTATGTAAAATATGCAATATTCTTCTATAGATATAACAACATAAATCTCTTCTAGAGGAGTAGGTAGTCATCTAACAACCATGTGGTCAGCCTCCAATATCTTCCCAAGTTGTTAAGCTCCTTCTAAGGAACCAATATCTGATACCAATTATTAAACACCTCAAATATTGAGAGGGGGGTGAATAAGTATTCTTTTAAATCATGTAATCATTTAAACATATAATAATCATAACTTATTCAATTTTAGTAATGAAGAAAAGTATGAAAACATTCAACAACATCGCATAACACATGAACACTAATACTTTTATGTGGAAAACCCAAAATGGGAAAATCCATGGTGAGGATTAGCTCAATATATTATAACTGGTTATAGTATATTACAGAAGTGCTCACTATGGGTGGACTTTCTATCCAAGTGGAATCACTACCCACTAATAAATAGAAGAGATAGAAGAGATTATGGCTCATATAAAGATTTGAACTATTACAGTTGCATCAAACTCATGCATGAAATACAGTTCCAATGAAGCTCAACATATAGACTTAATTTAACTCTAAAGTCATTCTGATCTAAATCAACACTTTGATTTACTCTAAATTCACATTAAATTCACACAATTCACATCCACTAACTCTTATCACATGTCACCATATAAAAAATACCAAAAAAATCTAATCTATATATATTCTTCATCTAAAATCAAATAGGTTAGCCCAATTAGATGTAATAAATAAAATGTAACTTGTAAGCTCAAGATCCTTCCAAACACACTTTATGCCATGCTTCAAGATTTATAACACTTTGAATTAGGTTGAAATGGACCTAAAATAGAACCTACATAAGGGATACACACATACTTAACCTCTGTAATGCACCCAACACATTAGGTTGGCATAAGTAGTTACGTAATTAAAAAAATTCCAACTGTACATCCTTATTTGGACACGTGGACCTCCAAAATCTATGACAACTAGAATATGAAATCTGTTAACACTTGTAAATATCTTCCAACAAACCGAAAAACAAAAATCCAATCCGTGGAGAGATGGGGATTCACCGACACACATGCACTAAACTAGAAATGTCTAATACTGCCAAGATGAACTTCTGTTACTCATAACTTCAAAGCTAGAAATTAAAAAAAAAGATAAAAACCTAGAATTAGGTTCCTCAAACAACCAATAAAGTTATGTTAGAAGTGTTGAGAAAAATCTTCATCTGCAAATCAGTGCAGACCTAAATATAGGATCCCCTATACACACAATCACTGCAATTGACACTTAGTCAATTTCCACAATTATTTCCTTTATCGGATCAAACCTTCTTACAAAATTGTCTTACATAATCATCCTTAAATATGTTCAAGACATCCAAAATAATCTACACCATATACTTCATACTAGTATACAATATTGACATTAATGACAACACTACAATACATAGCTACAATATATCCTATACTCATCTCACATTCTCATGTTTCCAACAAATGCATCAATGGCATCTCCTCATTCCTTCAACAATAATAAGATCTCCAAGGATCAAGTTGCAAAGGAACATGTTTCTCCACTCTAGATTTGGCATGTATGATAAGGCAAGAGGGATGGGAGATGAGTAGATGGTAAGATAAGGTAGGTAGATAGATGATAATATGATAGGTGGATAAGTAAGGTAGATGTATGATAGCATGATGGGTGGATAAGGATATGATAGTATGTGGATAGAGGGAATGCATGCCAAGAGGGATCCAAAGCACATATCTATATTTTCCCTTGTCTATATCAAGATCATAAGGAGGATGGAAGGATTGAGATAAATGGGATATGATAGGTACGATGGGTAAGATAGGTTGAATGGAGGAGATGAAGGATGGGAATTCTTAGAATGAAGTTTCCCCCAAGTCTGGATAGAAAATTGATGGGATATTTACTCACGATGCCTATTTTCTAGGTTCTCATTAGTGTACTTTCCTAAGGAACCTATTTTTTAAAAAATCACCATTGGACAAATTTTTATTTACTATTTTTGTTTCTTTTTTTTATTTTGGATTTTTTGGATTTTTGGATAAGTGTGTGGATGGAGATGGATGAGGATAAGTATGTGGATAAATTGATTTGTAAGACAAGTGATAAGGGGATGGAGGAAGCACTCAAGCATCAATTTCCATACCGAGGTAGTAAGAGACCATCTTTGAAGTGGCTATTGGATGTTGGTACAACCTTATTAGAATATATGGGTTATGCAAAGAAATGGATTAAAGGGATTTGATGGGGGAGATATGCGAGATAATGGATGTGATGTTGGAAAGTGTATGGATAGAATAATGGAAGGTGATTCTGATGGGGGATGTTGCTATTACCAACATTTGCACATATTGTGATAGAAGTGGAATGATGAAAGGAGAAATGGATGGAGAATGTGTGGATGATGAAGGAGTTGGGATAGTGAATTTTGGGACTTAGGGACCCAAAATAGGTTTAGGATATGGAGATGGGGATGTATTTATATTATATTAGTAACTTTTAATGCCATTATGTAATTTCCATTTGAAAGCATTGTATCTTTTTCTTTATGATCCACATGGTTTTAATTTTTATTTTGGTGGGACTTTGTACCCTTTGGGATTGCTTTGGACTTTGGATTGGATTTTTAATTTCTTCATCATGTATTTTTGGGGGACATGTGGATCTTTAGATTCATGTGGATTCTCAAATTTAGACATCCAAAGTGCTTCCAATAGCAATGGTGGGTGATCCCACAATACTGGTTTACAATTTTTGGCCAAATTGGACACTGAACTGATTTTTTCTAACTAAATATTCACTTTTGGGCACCTATAGCAGCTAAACCATGAGGAATTTGAAGATTATGCAAACTAGTGATCTGTGAAATTTTATGTTTAGATTCTAAATATATTTTTTTCAAAAATTTTGGAATCATATTGCACTTCTTTTTCTATCTCCTTTAAAAACTAGTTTTTTAAATAAACACCATTTTTAAGGAGTGATGCTCACCGTATACAACATAACTTTCTTTCCATGAAGGATAAAATTCTTTTTTTTTTAATTTAGATTTGTACCTACAATATCTAGCACTTTCATTTGGTTTCATAGTTTTTTATTGAATATTTTTTCCTTAATCAAGTTTCGAAGTCAAACCAATTACCATTCATACATAGGTAGACTCTATACAACATAAATTTTTTTGTATGTATCAAAATTCAAAAAAAAATTGTTGGATCAAGGACTTCAATATATAGTGCACTGATATTTTTTAATTTTTGTTTTGATAATCTATTATTTTTCCACATGTGTAGAACAAAGAGCTTGATTTTTTAGTGAAAACCTACATTCACAAGAAATATAAAATAAATATAATAATAAAATTAAATTTATTGAAAATTATAATTTTTGAGAAGATTATAAAAAAGACTACATACTTATAAAAAATAAATTTTAAATGAATTCATTTGATCCCCCAAAAGGTAAATCAAAAGTGGTTTTTTATCAGCATTTTGATAAGTGTAAAGGAGACTCTATTATAGGTATGGTTTAAAACTAGTGGGGTTCTATCCAAGGGGGTTTTATCTAAGGTGGTTCGATCAAACCCTCTTCAATTGGAATCCTTTAAATGGAAATTTTCAAGGCTTAAATCATTATATTTTCTAAAAATATGTGATTTTAGCAAAAATCAGGATCTCCCAGAAATTGTAAACGAGTATTGTGAGATCGCCATGGTATGTGCACAAGGATATGGATAATCTAGAGAGAATATGAGTGGGGTGATAGAGGTAGGATTTTGGAGATGTTTTTTGGATGGAGTACTTTAGATGAATTTCACATAAGTGTGCCTATTTTTATCTTAATTAGGGATTATGAGAGTAGGATGTATATCATGGGTAATAGAGATAGGTGATTGGTGGATGAAGGATTAAATTTAGGGATATAAGGTCCTAAAATGGACTTAGTAGATGGATGATGAGTGATGGTGGATTGTGGGACATAAGGATCCAAAATGGATTTGGAGGACGAAGGAGGGATATGGGTAGTTGTTATAGGTTGGTATAATGGAAGAGGAGGGATGGAAACAAATGATTTGTATGAGTGATGGGAAGCACCTATTGTTCTTTTGGAAGAGGCCCACTTAGCCTATATGAATCTTGTACCAACATTCTTGTATTGTCATCCTTGGGATATATAACCAAGGCATTGAGATCATTGATTTTCTTTGATGTATGTGAGATTATATATACATTTCACATGAAGTCCTAAGCCTTTTCATTGATAATCCATGGTCTTGATCATTTTATTTACAATAGGATGCTTTTTATGTTGGAAGCATCATGCGATTCCATTATCAAGTAGAGGAGGATGGGTGATTGATATGATTTTTTCTTTTACTACAAGAGAACCACCATAGGTGAATATAAGAGGACTGAGGGTATATGAAGGTTGCATTTGGATATCATGGGTAGGGATTGATAAAGGATCATGCGATGGAGTAGGTGGGATGGTAGGGTCATTATGTGTATGAGGGGATAATAAGAGATCATGAGAATTATTAGGTGGGATGGTATGAACTATATTTGGATGAGAAGATATGTTGGTATGCTTTGGAATAAGATCTTGGAATGTTTAAACTTTTTGGGGTGGTGTTATGGTGGAGGAATATTGGATGGACTCCTTAGATAGGGTAAATGGAAGGATAAAGGACTCATGGGGTTAATGGGAATGGTTATAGTGAATGTTAGAAGTATGATAAGGAGATTGGATGGATTTAATGGGTTGGATTATTTTAATGGTTTGGATGGTGTTAGGAGTGGGAATATAAATGACAGGTGTGGGATGGAGAAGGGCCTCATCACTAGTGACCGTACATGGTGGACTGGGCTGACATAACTCCACAAGTTTTAGATCTAGATTTGCTGATGAATTATTTTATAGGAGTCCTTGGATGATGTCTAGAATGAGATACTTATATATTTTAGGATTAGGTGGAGTGTTGGGAATGGATGAAGGATTATGAAAGAATCAAGGATGAGGATTATAGATTTAGGGATTATGATTATTTGGAGGATGGAAGTATGATGGATTCAAGGGATGATTAATGTAAGAGGGATGAAAAGGAATAGTATGATAAGAGGACATGGATGGTGGGTTTAGGTATGAGGAAGTGGATGGTGTATTGATATAGGAGGACATGGATGGTTGATTGAGGTTAGAGGAAGTAGATGGATAATTTGGATTATGAAGTGGAGGATTAAGATTGTGGATTGGGAATGGTTTGGGGGATAATGAGATGGTGGATTTGGACTAGGGATGAAGTTGATAGTACTATTGTACAAAGATGAAGGTTGAGATATGGCTAGGGGAGATGAAGGTAGTATGGATATTAGAGAAGAGGGATATGTGAGTGAAGGATAAGAGAGAAATGTGGATTGGGGATAGGATGACGATGTGGATGGAGGGGCTAATAGATTTTTCTTTTCAAATGTAGTGTAAGGATTGATAATGGGTACACATGAAGGCATGAAGAAATAGCTTGAATGAGTGTTTGTATTTGTTAAGATGCTTGGTGAAATCTTGTGAACAATGATGGCATCAAAGTGGTCAACTTTATACTCATATTCATTAAAATACTTCCATCATCATCCTCAATATAATAAGGATTTATCTTAATTACTATTTTTTTTTTGTTGAGGGAGGATAATGCATGATATTAAATTAGATGGTTATGGATGGAAAAGATGAGAACAAATTATTATAGGGTAAATGGAATGGATTAGAAGAATGTGGGAGAAGGGACCTTAAATATTTTTTTATATTAGAAGATATTAGATTTGTATGTACTAAGCTTAGGTTGGGATTTATATTAAGCTCAAATTAGGACTTGGTTTAAACTCAAATTCAAATTATTTGCAATATATGGTGGGAGGGTCTCTTGATGCTCAATGACACAATTAAACTGATGGGGTGATTTTTTGATGGATGTTTGATTATATCCTCTCAACTATGGTCAATATCCTATGTAGAATTTTGATTGGATGGTTTTCCTACTTGAGATATGATAATTTCTCAAGAAAGAGATGATATTGATACAAACTATACCTCTAGCTTGAGGTGAAATAGCTTGAATGAGGGATTAATAAATTAGGATAGAGTAAGTTCCCAAGAAAGAATTATAATATATTAGTGATTTAGGATTTAGGATCTTGATTAAGTATCTAAGGTTCGATTTTGTATTGTGGATGATTTGGATGTTGAGAGGATGCATTTTACTAACTATTTGTTCAAAGGGGGTGATTTTGGGGATATAATAATGGTGTTTGATGAGCTTAAAGTGATTTATTGGGTAGGATATAGAGTGGAAAAATGATTATATCAGGGGTTGGGACTTGGGAGGAGACTATCTATCCATGATAGGAAGAATTCACTGTTTATATTTTCTATGGGGAATGGATTTTCCCAGTAACAAAATGGAGTCACTAAAGAAGAGGGTGGATCCACCTGATTAAAGATAGAATCATCCTAGAGCAATGGGGTGACAATGATTGCAGGGTAGATCTTATAAAGAATTATAATAGATTCACCCAAGAAGGTGAAAATCTAACCAAGGATAACTGATGATGGGATTCTTACCTAGGTGGATCCACCAAAGAATATAATGGATTCACCCATGGGAGAAAAAATTCACCAAAGAAAAAAGAAAAGTCACCCAAGGGTGACTGGATGGATATAGAAAAAGGATAAAAGGTTACAATGAGAAAAACACAAGATGGAAAATGATGGGATTGACTAGAGATATGAATTGGTAAGCACAATAAAACATGCCAGAAAGCACAATCCTCAATTATTCAAGAAGGTGTGACAACTTAGCATAGGCCCATTAGACAAAAGGATAATATATCAAGATCAATGTGAGGAAAGTATCTTTCAAGAGTTGATAGATATGATCTAGTGAGACAAGGGCTCACCATTTCCCTTTCTTTAGAGGTCCTAAGACCTTTCCAAAATAGCTTCTATCTCTACTCAAGGAGATACATGCTATGTAGCTTTGGGAATGATATTGTATCCTACACCACACTAAGTAATGATTGAAACATCTTAAGCTAGGATGATACAAGGTGATCTGGTGATTCCTCTAATTACTAAGATGGTAGATGAGGTGATTTGATGAATACTAACCCATAATAAGAATGGGATAGGAACATTAGTTATGAAATTTGAACCAAATATTAAGCATATGGAATATTGAGAGGGGGGATGAATCATTATTCCATAAAACCATAATAAAATCCATCTAAACATTATCACAATTCTAACTGAATTAGCAAGAGAGAATATAAGAACAAGTCAATGTAGCCAAACACATGAACACTAGGATTTTTACATGGAAAACCCAAAAAGGGAAAAACCACGATGAGGGTTAACTCACAATATATTATATCCAGATACAAAATATTATAGGGCTCACTACCAGGACTCGTCCTTAAAAAGGATCACTTCCAAGAGTCACTATCCTTAAAAATGCTTATTTCCTAAGTACAAAATATGGTTAACCACCAAGATACAATGATAGTGGCTCACTACCAAAATATTGAAGTGATTTGATACACCTTCAATGTGAAAGGTTCAATTCCACTAAAGCTCAAAATATAAAGTATTGCCTCACATAGTAGTCACTCAACAAAACTGCATTGATCACAACTAATAAAGAATTTAGGCTTAGATCATCACTTTGCATTTCGCATGCATTCCATATATCCACTTCCACTCCTCATTCTTATCTCATTCCTCAAAAAATATTATATATATACAAGTATATCTTGATCATCAATTAGGCTGGCCCAATTAGATGGACATAAAAATAATCAAAACCTTCTTTGTCAGCACCATATATGATTCAAACATTTTTTCCATGAATTTCATTATACTAAGTTGGCTATCATCCATAAAACATAATTACTCTTCATAATATATTGCATATGCTAAGTCAGCCAAGACTAGAACATAATTTGTCCAAACCAACAAAAAATTCTCAAAGAAAACACCTTCCGGATCTAATAACACATTAATTTCCCATCATACTACCAACATAGAGACTATCAATAAAACTGTAGCATAAGAATTTTCACCTTAGTAGAATGTAGAGTCTCCCACATAGTATGCCGCACATAGAACAATAGTAGAATACAGAGTTAAACTCTGTCAGAGATAACTTCTTCTTACAACAAAAGACATCTCAAGATCTAGCATATTGTTGTCTAAATGAGTCAAGAAAATATGGTTAAGAGGTTAGAGTCATATTAGATCTTGTGGTGAATTCTAGACTCAAATACCAACACACTAATCCATCACAAAAGAGTATTATTGGCATATAACAACTTTCAGTAAACCAAGCAGACTTCCCATAAAGTTATCACCATGTTTATATAAATTATAACATGGAAACAACCAACACAAACCATCCATACTGCATGCTCATGTTGCAAGGCTCCAAACAATCTCCCCCTTTAGTATTGATGGCAACATGCATGACAAAAAATAATTCCAGTATATAGCAACTGAATACTCCCCCTCTCAAAAAAAAAAATTCCTCTATCTCTCTATCTCCCCCCCTTTGACATCAATGACAAAGGAAGGGGTCTAGTATATATGAATATATCCATTAAAGTGTGACCAAAAAGATATAAACACAAAAATTGAATTAATTTGAAGAAGAACCTCTGAGACTCTCTAGGATAGCCCTTCACGATGCTTTACCTTCTTCCCATGAACCTTTTGAACTTACAAGAGTCTTATATAATAGCTCAACCTTAGTTAAGGACTCTATACCATATGCTAAAGTATTGGTAATAAGATTAATCTCTGGTAATTCACCATTACAACCAAGAGCACTAGAAAGTGAAGTATGTCTGAGTTTAATCATGTCTCTGAGTGCCACAAACTTCTTAATAACCTCTATCCTTTGATCCTATAGAGAAAATAATTTTTCCTAGAGTTGCACAATGTAGGACCACCTTTGATTGTATTTATCTTCTGCTAACCTGTAGGTATATGCCTAAGTGCTCATCTGAGACTCACTCATCCTTAACTCATTTCTTATATCTAGTGTACTCTCAGACCAATATAGGAAAAAATAAAGTAGTTGGGTATGTGTAGGATCATGATGGGCCAAAAAGTGGCAATATGATGGGTATGTGTAGGGTATGTGGCTGACGACTTTATTTTAACCCAAAATTTATGAAACAAAAAGGGTTTTTAAAGGAGATTCTAAGCTTTCCACCAATATAAATTATGCTTTAGTTTGAATTTAATAAATAATTATTAATAATTTTCTATTTGAATTACGACTAAAGTCCTGATTGATAGGCTAATTGAAAAACATCTATATCTTTCAAATGGTACCACATTTTTTGAATCAAAACATGTGTCACATTTTATACTTTGCATACTATAGGATTAAAAAATGAAAAATAATCATGAAGTTTTGACCAAGTTAGGGTGGTCAGACATATGAGTTTTTATATTTTTTAAAATTTGTTATAAAAAAATATTATCATTTTATTTTGGTTAGGGTGGTCAAATAGACACCTACTTCTTATGTTTTCCCTGAAATTTAAGTACTACTACATTGAAATTTAAAATTTTCACCAAATAGAATTTAAAAAAAATAAACCTAGTATTTTAGAAACTACATTCAATTTGCTACAAATTCTATTCTTACATATTTTTGAAATAATATAGATAACTTATTCAAATTTTTACATCAAAATGCCTAACTCTGATTTTTTTGAATTTTCCTCCACTTAAGGGTCAGTTTTTTCCATGATGATCCTGCACATACCCAGTTCTTGTGCCTCTTCTTCATAACCTTGCACATTCTCCAATTTCTTCATCACTCAACTATGTGCATTCACACATTTTTCCTTGATATCTTCCAAATTTCCTTCATCAGACCTGATTCCAAGAGACACTTCAAGTCCATAGATGTAAACCTTCAAAGAATCAATCATGCCACGAAGATTCTCAACAATAGAAATAGATGAATCAAAATTAGCACCAGGAATAACCTTCTACAATTCTTCCAAATATTTTTGAATATGTATCCTTTCATGCTCATGTTCAAGCTCACTTCCTTCTACAACTTCTTGCTTAACAACACTCTTCCTTTTCTTCCCTCTTCTAGTCACGCTACAAGATGTACCTCCTACATTGAGATTCTTAGGGATTTCCAAAAGAATTTTAGAATAATTATCAACTTCAGCCTCTGACACTTCATAATTCAATTCAAATATCCAAGCTAACCTTAATTCAACTACTTCCATGTGACAAAAATCTACAGACACGAGAAAATTTATGCTTTTGGAGTACCTTTCAACAACACTTACTAGAATTTCCTAATCCTTCTGTTCATTCTCATCTGAAATGTTTCAATCAATGAAGCAAGGAAAGTCTCTTGTTGTAATGCCCCACCTTGCAACCCCAAAGAAAAATAATACTTCTAACATTTATGGTACAATTTAAAAAAAAAAAAACAATTAAAGTGTATAAATTATTGTATACATTAAATTTAAAAGATCACAAATTAAACACCTAAGTCCTTTGGGGTACACGAGGTGACATTACGTAGATAACCCATTCATTCACATAACTTCAATTTTAAACATTAATAAATGATAAACAATGTGACAAAAAAAATCCATATAATACCATACACACAAGTTACATTAAATTAATCATGAAGATATAAAGTACATATTTCCACAGATACAACATAACATTGACAGTATTTACATATGGCAATTCAAGAATGATTTACACAGTATGACAATACATTACACCAATCTGATAGTACATCTCAATGGACACATAAATGTATTTACATCATAAGTCATCACAACGCATGTGGGAGTGATACCTCAATACATAGAATACATCTGGAGTATAAATACACAACTGGTAACATATGAACTCTGGATGAAACTGCATCTGCAAAACTCTACACTGAATGGTACAACTGCATCATAAGGGAACCCAATGGGGTGTGTAGCACATTCCACCCAACCACCCCCGTGATGGGAGTAAACAAGGAAGGATCCCCGACCAAGCACAACCATACAATAAGGCAAGACTAAGATCTAGACACAAAAAGCAAGAGAACACAAAGAAATATCTCATAACAACAATAAATCTCCAAAACATAACAATAGACCACTTCCAACATATTATAACAATAATTCACAAATCCTATCATCAATAAATCTCAAGACATAATATCAATAGACCACTTCCAGAGGATTTCAATAAAAACATCTCAAAAGGAATGCTAGAGGAGAATGTCATTGCATGGCGTTACATGGATTATCCAGACATCTTGTCTCAAGGTGCCACCTCCATCTATACATGGATTATCCAGAAAACCTTTCACCAGGTTCTGCCTCCATCTATGGTTATCCTAACTGCCTATCTCAAGGCGCCGCTCCATAGGGTTACTCATGCGGAACCGTTAACCTCTCGTGGAGATGAGGGAATGATCATGCCAACCACGGCCTTCTCGGCCCACCTTTAGTCTATGATAGTACTAACAGGTGGATGATGCATCCATAATTATCTTATTAATGTTTAACTACCCACCCCCTAATTAATTACTTAGGTTATGATTTTTTACTCTAACTCTAACATGGGTTACCCTAACAACCCCTTAGTGCGTCGGCCCCCACGTAGAGCCACTCTAGAAACCCAAAACATAAAATCCAACACCAAGTAGTTGTACCACAAGAACACTAAACCAACAAATGGAACATCTATGAGGCAAAACCATCTTGCCAAAATCATAAGAAACACATCCATAAAATGGTACAACCAATGTGCAAACTCAAATCACAACTATAGCCAAGAATAGCAAAAAATATCCAATTAAATGAAAAAATATAAACATCAATTTCCCCACCTATGGAAGTCCCTAACAATAAATTTAGCTCCTACAGAAGGATAAACTAACTCAAGGGTTTTCCCACATGACATAAATCTAAATAAGAGAAAACCACAACTAGCACAACAAAAATTAGACAATGCAAACAGCCAGAGAAAAAAAAATTGCTTACACAAAATCATTCAACTTAATTTAAATCACAAAGTTTATTTCTAATTTCTTCGATCACACCATAACATTGCAACTTTTTAAAATTGTCTAATTAATTCATAATTACAACATATATAACCATCTTAATATATATATGCATATATATTAAAATATATATATATAGATACATATATATTTATATATAATATATATATGTTATAAAACAAATTAAATTAAATTAAATTTACAGATAATAAAAAAAAAAACTTTAATAAAAGAAATCGTGCAGTCGAAAGGTACTACGACTCCCTGTGGGGAGGCCGTAGTCCCGACTTGGCTGCATGTAGTCTGCCAGGGGTGCGGGGAGGTACGACAACAACCGACCTTCCCCCCCTACAAAAATAAAAAAATTATATATATTTTAAAAAAAAAACACAGAACACGAATTTCAACATGAATATATATATATTTATAGAAACTATTTCTTTAATAGGAAAAAATAATAAATTATCTCCAAGTAAAATCATATATATATATATATTTTCCCATAAATATAAAATAAATAGAATGATAACAATCCAGTTCTTTCTCAGGCATAAAATAAATTTGAGCACACAATTTTAATTCCATAATAGATTGATTTTTATTTCAAAACAAGAATTTAATAGCTAGATTTGTTGAAGAGAATTCAGAAGGTTTCACAGAATTTTTCTATAGAAGATCTAAATGTTTAACACAAGCAATTTTTCAACAACAAAATCCTTTTCAGAACATAGACATTGATTTTTGAATATGACAATCATGATTTTCATTTTCCTTTCAAAGCAATGAATTAATAAATCAAAAGAATTAATAAATTAAAGGAACCTAGAGTCCTTCGTTTGATGTCAAATCCACCAGCACGACAACCCTTCTTCCTCTTTCGAAAACAAGTTTCCTTTCCAGTTTCTTCTCCAATTTCTTCTTTCAACCAACTTCTGGATCAATAATATATTTTTCCTTCCAAGAAAAATTTTAATAGAGAAGTACAAAAACCTATCTTTTTCTTTTCTAGACAAAAACCAAAAACCATCCTGTGTGTGTAGAAAACTTCCTTTTTCTCACAATAAAAATAATGAAAAATAAATAAAGCTCTTCTTTTTTTCTCAAAAATCCAACCCACCCATTGGTTCTTTTTCTTGCTTTAAAATCTCACACTTATCTCTCATATTTAATTAAAAATTCATTATTTTCACATGATATTATCCTCACAAGATATTCTCTTCTAATTTTCTAATTTTAATATCTTGAAAAAGATAATTTAAAATTATCACAAACATTATTTATTTAAATTAATTACTTACACATTTTAATTAATTAAATAACTTTTAATTTAGAACATTTAACTCCAAAATTACAATTACTCACAATTAATCTTATCCACAAAATATCATTAATTTATTCCATATAAAGTAAAAATAAATTAAATAACAACTAACCATAACTAAAATAAATAAACAATAACAACCAATACCGAGACAAGGACAAAGCCAAAACCATGACACAACAAGACTCACAATGAGGTGACAGACTTGGGACGGGAACACTTCCTTATCAACTCCCTTTTTCAACATCATACTCGTTTGGTTTATTTAATGCTCGCCTTGTCCTGCTGAAGCAAGTGGAATCGAGACTTTGTTCCTGCAATTCTTGCATACAAACAAACGTCAAGTAGCATGTAAATCTCCATTGTAGACACACTGTGAAAGGTAATCATGGGGTAGCGGGGCAATCGCAAGCGAGTGATGCCACTCCGTCCTTTCACCAAGACTCACTAGAAAACACATCAGAAACCATAGCAACATAGAAACACAACATCACCACATATAATATTAAAGATAACCATAACATAACCAAATAATATAACCACCACGTAATGTATCATCAAACATCATAAGTAGTGTCAAGTGTAGCAAACCAACCAAACTATGAATCCACACACAACCAAGTTGGTGAACTATTCACCATAACAAACCAGGTACTAAACCAACACATAAGAGTATCAAAGAGTATCAACAACATGAGGGGTATTACACTTGTGCATTCGAACTACCAATATTTATCATGAAGTTCCTTATTTGATAGGCAATAGGATCTGAATTTAACCATTATATCCTTCCTATTACTGTTAGCTCTCTCAAAAAGTAAAAGAGCAAATAGACAACCAAATTTCCATACAAGAATGTATTCTTCTTACTCTTCTTGATTTCCTTTAAATTCTTCAAAATATGTAGATGAAGTAATCCACACAAGTCATAATCCATACCTCTTTTAACCATATCAATAGAAGTAAAAACTATAAGGTCATTGTTAGGGATACAAACTTTGTGAGTGATGACCATAACATCATACCTTATTACCAGATCAACAATTGATCTCAAATCAAATCTCTTTCCCTTCAAAATTGGCACTGGTAACCTCCAATATCTCTTTCTCATCCATAGCCTTTAGTTTGGGAACTGGTTCAGAAGAACACAAACTAGTTAAATCTCTAATATCATCTCTAGTAATCAAATGTGCCTCATCAATCCACAAATATTCATCATGAATTCCGCTCAACACTATTTGAATATACTTCTTCTCAAATCCAAAAAGGGGAACTTTCCTCCAAACATCCAACTTTTTCTCAACTAATATTTTGTAGGCATCATGGCTCTCTTTCAATTTTCTTTCCCAAAGCATGTTGAACTGTATTGATGACATCTCTTCTATCTTATTGTAAAAAAATGCATATATATTCTGTAGGAAAAAATCTCAGAGGGATGCAAGAGAATGCACCAATAGACTCTTCTGATACATTCCTCAAATATCTTTTCAACCTAACTTTCCCTTTATCTACACTACGGACAACCTTTGAATTATCCATAGTAATAAAAATGAAAGATTGTACAAATAGGAATACCTCTGAAAATGTCAACAAGAAATGTATTGATATCCTGCTTTCGATGCTCACTTCAAATCTGCTTGATTTCTTCTTCAAACCCTAAAACTCTAAATTTCCTTATAAAATTCCTTTGCACGCTCTTCGAAAATACATAAGCCTTTAAAATTATCTAAATTTATTCCTTTCATTTTGAATGATTTTGCAATACGTGTTTCAACTTGTAGGTAGATTGCCTCAAAAATTATGTATGCCTCCATTCTTTCAAATTCTATAGACTTCATCCTTCACACATGTGATTGAGAAAATACCTTAATCTTGTTACCACATTAAATATACTTTTTTCATGATATGAAACAAGTATCGATGAGGGGATTTATTAATTTTTCTGATGATTGCTCCCCCTTAGCCACTGCTTTTACTTAGAAATTGACAAGAGTATCTACACCGAAGGTTGGCATAGATAAAATTGATGATTCCTTTCTCCAAATCCTTTTCATTTCCTTTCTTGCTTCTTTCGGATCAATGATTTGATCATTCTTCTTCACTAGACATATATTTTTCTTTCTTCTATTTTTACTACCAGGGTATTATGGATTGTTGTACTTAGAACAAACAACATTCTTCTTTCCATTTTCCTTTCTATTTAGTAGAACAACTTTATATCCAATCTTCTTGCTCTTAGAACATTTTTTAGAGAGTGATAAAGAATCATTCATTTTACTTTTGTAGTCCTTTTCCTTATGACTAAATTTCTTGCAGGAATAACAAACACCATTGAAAGATAAATACCTTTTAACATCATGTTGTTTGATAGGACTTTTTTCTAAAATTGCTTCTTAGATCCTTGAATTGTCTATCTTTGTACCAAGTCTTCTTACCAGTGGATTGCTTCACTTTAGAACTCTAACCTTCCTCGAACCCTAAACCACTCGTATCCATTTCTGATCTTTGATAGGTAATCAATTCATCAAGCATCACTAAGCTTATATTAAATTTATCTTCAAAACTTCTTTCCTTTTCCAAATTAGATCTCAAAATCTTTGCTTCTTTTTCTAGCTTTATTCATTCATCCATCTTCCTTTGAATTTCAATTTCATGACATTCTTCAATTCTTTTCTTCTCATTCGATTGTTATAGTAGGCTAAAGATAATTTCTTCTCCCTCAACCAATAGATCACAAGATTCAACACTTTTACTTAAATTTTCAATGTAGGGTATGTGTAGGATCATCATGGAAATAATAGGCCCAAGTTAAGTAGTGAAAAATTTAGAAAAATCTGAGTTAGACAACTTGACATAAACAATTGAATAAGTTATCTATATTATTTCAAAAATATGTAAGAATAGAATCTATAGCAAATTAAATGTAGTTTCTAAATTACTAGGTTTATTTTGAAAAAAAAAATCTATTTTGTGTAAATTTGAAATTTCAATGCAATAGTACTTAAATTTCAAGGAAAAAATAAGAAGTAGGTGTTTACATGACCACCCTAACCACAATAAAATAATAATATTTTTTTAAGATTTTAGATATAAGTAGAGGACTCATGTCCTGATGTGATGCATATTTTTTTGTAATTTTTTTCCAAGTGAATAAATTAATTATGAATTTTTTATTACAACTTTTGAAAAATATAAAAAATCATATGTCTGACCACCTTAACTTGGTCAAAACCTCACAAAATTATTATTATTATTTTATTCCTATAGTATGTGAAGCATAGAATGTGACACATATTTCAGATTCAAAAAATGTGATATTGTTTGAAAGCTATAGATGTTTTTCGATTAGCCTATCAATCAGGACTTTAGTCGTAATTCAAATAGAAAATGAATAATAATTATTGATTAAATTAAAAGTAAAGCATAATTTATATGGGTGGAAAGCTGGGAATCTCCTTTAAAAACCCTTTTTGTTTCATCAATTTTGGGTTAAAAAAAGTCATCAGCCATATACCCTACACATACCCGTCATATCACCACTTTTTGGCCCTTCATGATCCTGCACATACCCTGTACTCATTCGCTTCCATCAACTTATCCTTCTGATCTTCCATTTCTTTTGAATATTCGAAAGAGACTACTTTTGAATGAAAAAAATACTTATACTTAAATTATGAGACCTTCCTCAAGTTGTTAGGCTTCTTTCGAGGAACCAAGCTCTTATACCAATTTTTGAACATCCGAAATACTAAGAGGGGAGGTGAATTTTTACTCCATAAAACCATAATAAAATTCATCTAAACATTATCACAATTTTGACTGAATCAACAAGAGAGAACATAAGAAAAATTCAATGCAACCATACACATGAACACCAGGATTTTGTGGAAAACACAAAAAGGGAAAAAACATGGTGAGGGTTAACTCACAATATATTATATCTGGATACAAAATATTATAGGGCTCACTGCCAAGACTCACTGTCCTTAAAAATTCTCACCGCTAGGACTCACTTTCCTTAAAAAGGCTCATTGCTTGAGTACAAAAGATGGCTAAGTGCCAAGATACAATGATAGTGGCCCACTGTGAAAATATTGAACTAATAGGATACACCTTCAATGTGCAGGGTTCAGTTCAACTGAAGCTCAAAATATAAAGTACTACCTCACACAATATTCACTCAACAAAACTACACTAATCACAACTGATAAATCATTTAGGCTCAAATCTTCACTTCACATTTCACATGTATTCCATATATTCACTCCCACTCCTCCTCATTCTAATCTCATCCATCTGATAATATTATATATGTACAAGTATATCTTGATCATCAATGAGGTCAGCCTAATTAGATGAACACAAAAATAATCAAAACCTTTTATGTCGACACCATATATAATTTAAACATTTTATCCACAAAGTGCATTATACCAAGTCAGCTATCATCCAGAAAACATAATTAGTTTTCATAATATATTGCATATGCTGAGTCGGCCAAGACTAGAACACAATTCTCAAAACAAAAAAATAATCCTCAAAGAAAACACCTTCTAGATCTGAGAACACATTAATTTCCCATCATACTACCAACATAGAGACTATCAACAAAACTGCAGCATAAGAATGTTCACCTTAATAGAATGCGGAGTCTCCCACATAGTATGCCACACACAGAACAATAGTGGAATAAAGAGTTAAACTTTGTCAGAGATAAATTTATTCTCACAACAAAAGACATCTCAAGATCCAAGATGTAGTTGTCTAAATGAGTCAAGAAAACATGGTTAAGAGACTAAAGTCGTCGGATTTTGCTATGAACTCTAGACTCAAATACCAGCACACTGATCCATCATAAAAGGGTATTACCAGTAGAGAACAAATTTCAATAAACCAAGCTGACTTCCCATAAAGTTATCACCATGTTGACATCAATGACAACATAGGAACAACCAACACAAACCATCCATACTTCATGCTCATGTTGCAAGGATCCCAACACCAACCATGAAATCTTAGTTCGATATTATCTAAGTATAAAACCTTCACTAAACATGACATGAATAGATTAGGGTATAACTTTTGTTGTACCCCTTTATATACTCCATCTTTTTCCATGCTTGAGCTCATTCCTTGGGATTATTAAATCCCCAAGGAGGCCTCTTCAAGCGAAGGATATGCTTGGTGTTTATGATCTCCAAGATCACACAAAGCACAAGGAGAGAACTTTTGTACAAGATAGAACTTCTATGATAGATCACAAGAATTATATTACTTCATGGTTTTTTATCCCTAAGACTTATAGAAATTGAAGTGTGACTAGATTAGTGAGAAAAAGAAGCATTTGACCATGAACCTATAGAAGATACATTAGTATTTTATGATTTTTGATCTTTAAAAAATGATATCAAGCTACACAAGAAGATGATTAGATGAAAAATTGATCAAAATAAAATAACTTCTAGACCAAAGGGGTTATGGAAACCCACCACAATGCCACAATGATAAGGGGTGGGAGGATGGATGTGATCCCTCATGTATAGGGGTCCAAGGGTGAAGGCCCTAGAGATTATTTTTTGGAAATACAAATGATAAATAAATGTAAAAAAAATCACTTAAAGGAGATTTAATATACATTATGTAGTTCTTGATGTACAAAGTGAAATTACCTAAGAATGGAGTAGAATCATGCAAACAATCACAAATTTGACTATGTGCATAGTTTCCCAAAAATAGAGTGTATCCACCTACGTGATAACAAATCAAACTTAGTATTGGAATATCTACCAAAGACATAGGGGATCTTCCCAAGCATATCTACCCAAGATATTGCAAATATTCCCAAGAGATTATGGATTTTCCCAAGCCTATCCACCCAAGTAGTGGTGTATCTATCAAAGAGATAGTGGATCCACCCAAGGATGTCCCTGCAAGATATCATAGATCCACCTAAGAGATTATGGATCTAGATAAGATAGACTGGATCCACCCAATAGTGGCATATGTACCTTTGTGAGTAGATTCACCCAACTAATCATGAATCCTCTCGATTACAAAGTAGATACACCCATTCTACTTGAAAGATCACTAATAAGAGTTGAAGTACAACCACCCAAGTAGAAATAGATCTACCCAAGTAGGAACACATCCATTCTTTACGCAAACTTATAAGTCAAAAACAACTAAAAATAAATAAAATTTTGTTAGATGATCCATGATTTGGATCCCATTACGCATGCCAGAAATGCATAAAATTTTGTGTCAAGTGAATGATTTAAATGATAAAAAACAAAAAACATAAATAACAAAAAAAACACTCAAGATAAGGCTAGGAAAGATCAAACCAACATAACAAGCCTCTTGTTGAGTATATTTTCTCAAGATTGTCGATTGAATGTGTGCTCACTAGAAATTTTAGTATCATAATGATGTTCCAAGTGAAAATGAGTGAGACCCCTCGATAAATGGTTAAGGGTTAGATATATAGAATAGGGTGAAAGGGATGAAGGGTTTCAAGGTTGCTTAATGGAGATCAAGGGTTGAGATGAGAGGTGATCTCTCAACTCATGGCATTGTACCAAGTGGCACAATAAGATGCTTTGAGAGCCTGGATGTAGGTGCTATGATTGAAAATGTTCCATGAAATATGGTACCAATGCCATGTAACAAATATAGGGCACACAATCTACTAAGAGGGGGTGAATCAATAGATCAAATCTATTTAAACTTCTTAACTCTTACCATAGTTAGTAGAATATATGATTCCTCATATAAAACCCCACATAAAAAAATGAAACATAAAAGAATAAGGTACACAAGAGGACACCAAATATATGTGGAAAACCCATGATGGAAAAAAAACAATGAGAATAGTTTCTTGGATCTACTAGCCAAATCTAGCCTCGCAATGGAGAAATATATAAGTGAATTTTATACATTGAAGTAGGCACCAACCTACTAGGGACGAAAATTCCCCATAGTGCTTGTAGGAAACAACCTAATAGAGACACCAATCACTAGTCCTAGTAGGCACCAACCTACTAGAGACAAAAATCCCCCATAGTGCTTGTAGGCAACAAACTAATAGAGACACCAATCCCCAAATGAAACAATACAATTGGTAGAACACTAGTCCTACTAGATTATAATGATAAATCTTTTGTATCTTAAATATAACACATACAATTGCCAGAGTCACTACTAACACTCTTCCTTATTGACAATAATCTTTAGATAATGTGCCCTCTCTTTTATTTACACCTTTTCTTCAATTTACACCCTTCAAATAAGTTATCTTCACACTGGTATAATTATGCTTCACATATGTACTCCCATCACCTCACATGTATTTGGAAATTTGAGATATATACATGACATTGTATTACATTCATCTATTTCAGCCAAGGATCCACAAATAGACAAGACAAATAAAGGTGGACCTAAATTCAATTTACATGAAACATGCGATATGTTAGTCCTATTTCAATTATAGTTTCCTCGAAAATAACATAATGTCATGTGCTATTACAGGGACCTTATCCAAGTCCTATCTTAAGACCACACATAAGATTTGAATTCCACACACTACTAGCCATTATTGTATGTTCCTTGAACTTCAACTAGTTGGCACACAAAAACAAAGGACCTTCTACCACTTCAATCTTCGTACACATTGAGCATAACTCTATGAAACTCAAGAATATGATATAACTAGTGTAGGTATACTCTCCTTCCAAAATGTAGAGAAAAAATACATTTTTGAGAGGAATGTTGACCATATTTTTATTTCCATAGAAATATTTCTACCCAAAAGATATTCATTTACAGACTTTTGGACCACTATAGTCATCGTAATTAAACACTCTACATGGTATTTTAAGCATACAATACACACCATCTCTGCGAAAGGTTGTCACATCTCAATAAAACCTGATTTAGTGATATTATTTATTAGAAAACTTCTTCATGATTAACACCTCCTGATACACAACATTCTATAAAAAATATAACATATATTTTTGCAACTCTCTTGTAATACAATGTGACAAGCCCAAGGGAATATAATGATAATTGAAGTAATCCTACAATCTTCTTCATCATTGAAAAACTTTGACAACTTTCTTATTCATCAATGACACATCGTTGACATCAATCAAAACCTATGTTCAACAAAAAATATAGAGAGTTATGTGTTTGATGTTATGGGAAGGTTCAACCCACTTAATAATGGATTTAGTGTGTGCACATGGGCAAGTAAGGTGGGGAATAGGATTAGGATTATTGAAATTGGAAGAGTTTAAGTATGTGGCATGTGAGAGGCATTAAATAAATAAATAATATTTATTTATTTAATTTATGGGATAGAATGTGTTAGGTAGGATAGATGTATAGAGAGATAAATCCTTCCATCTCTAGTTTAATAAATGATTATATTATTAATTATGTTGTTATTATGTCAAAATTCTCATTGATTATAGTTGAGAATATGTTTGTGTTTGTTTTAGTAGTGAGTTGTGTTTGAAAAAAAAAAAATTGGGTGTTCAATGGCTCTCTCTATAGTATATCATTTTTTTGGTTGTGTATGGGTTGGGCACTCCTAATTTTTGGATATTTATGGATCTCCTTGCTCTAGGAATGGAAATAGCCTCTTAAGGCTTGATAATGTCATTATGGAAGTCTGGAGTGAAATTTTTCCCTATTGGAATGATATTTACTACCTTTTTAAACCTTAATTACTAAAAGATATCTTAGGGTTATTGAATCCTTAAATTCATCATTTGAAGGATGATATTGTAACATTGAAAGTGTATATAGAATGAACTTATAAATTATTTTTAATGAGGAAAGGAAAGTGTTCTTTTGAAATTGAAATAGAAAAATCTTTATGTATTATAGAGTAAATATGAAAGTTGAGTAAACATGGATTTTATTAGTTTATTTTGTATGAGGCTTGTAAGTAGTGTATGTTTACAAAGTAAATATTTGATAGCTAAGGTTTCTTCTAGTCTATCAAACCTGTTTAATATTATAGCCATTATTATGAAAATATGCAATTGGTGTATTTACAATGAAGAAACATATGTGACTTCATCAATTTTCAATGATTCAAATGTTCCCAAAAAGTAAGTGAGTAATAGCATAGATTAAACAAAATCTACCTTCATTTCTTTAGGAAGTATTTTTGTACATTTAGTAAATTATTATGGATCAAATTTTAAGATTAAGGTGATATATATATATATATATAGAGAGAGAGAGAGAGAGTAAGATTAAGGTGATATAATTTCATACATATAGTAATAACTTTTCACATTTTAAAGAATATGTATGTTTTTCACTAAAAAATCTAATTTTATCTTTAATAAAAATAATTATTTTATGGAATGTCAAATTTTAGGGTTTATGTACATTAAAGATAGTTGTATTTGTACATTGTATTAAAATATACATTTGAATCATTTCGGATTAAGAAACATATTTTAAATAACTATCTTTGAGATATTCACAAAACAACAAGAATACAAAAAATTGGTATGCAAATAAATATGTTTAATATAATGAAATACAATTCTCACATATATAGGAACTATATTAAGCAAGTATATATATAATAATAAAAGAACAAAATGGTTAATAAATACATTTAAATTTATTGAAATATAACCCTAGTATATATAACCACATAAATATTGTTCTTCAACATATGATATCCACATACATACATACATACATACATACATACATACATACATACATACATACATACATACATACATACATGCATACATGCATACATACATACATGCATACATGCATACATGCATACATATATAAATCTATGTATTTGTGTGTGTGTAAATTAAGTATAGTAGATGTTTCTTTTAGTTGGTTTTGGAAAAGAGAAGACCAATATATTTATATTAATTTTTTTAAAATAAAATAAAAATACTAATAAAATAATGAAAAATATAATCAAAGATGTTGAGGTCACAATCTATGTAGGGTTGTCCCACAATGGGCTCAGCCCCAAGGGGCCACAACCTACAAGGGTGTCTATTATCCCCTTTGGAGGACAGTGTCCTCCATAGGAGGAGACCAAGCTAGTGCACCATATATTAATAAAAAAAATAATAATAATTAAAAAAATTCTTAACATATTATATAAATTTTCAGCCCTTCTTTCCTACGTACTATGCATTTGACCAACATTGAAAATATGTTTGTTTGTGTGTGTATAATACATACACACACACAACCATACATATTCATTAAGATGGAAATATGAACTAGAAAAAAAATATAGTTAGATGTAAATAAATTTAAGACTTATAAAATGAAGCACTCAACCTTATTGGACCATGAAACAAGTATATAAGAATGCATATAAATCTAAACAACATAATATATATAGTCTCACACATTTATATCTATGTAAGAAGCCATGGCTCTCTAAAATCTACAAAACCCTACTCTCCTCCCTCTCATCTTCAAATTCATTCCAACTTGCAAATAATGAAAGATGAAAATAATAGTTGTGGATTTGACTGGAAGTAGATTGGTAAACCTATAAGGATGAGGGTTTATTTTTTGTTTTACCATATGATCTAAGGTTCACCCTTCAATCTCATCTAATGAATGAAATTTGTTGCTCGTTCCATTAAGAGTCATACCTTTTCAATCTACTATTACTTAAATTAATCTCACTTTAATATCACTCTAGCCATGGAAACATCAATAAGACTAGGGCCCTTAAGTTGAAGCTAGTTTTATAATTTAATAATGTTATCATTATGTTTTGTTAGGCTATTTTATGTGGGGGTCTTTTAAATTGAAAATATTCCCATTAATAAATTTAATTGGGAAGGACCTATCTATCGATACTAGTCCCCTATACCATTGTACTTGGTAAATTAATAATTTAATATACAATGATATTAAATATAATTATTTAAGAGTTTAGTTAAGATTAATATTCTTATTAAATAACTTTAAGTTTTTACCTAAAATGACCCTGATTATTCCACCATTAAAAACAAGATAAGGTATTGAATTATATTTTTGACCTTGGTTTACCACCCCCTCAAAAAATATTAGATTAAATAAATCTATTAAATAATCTAATTGGGCTAAAGATGGCCCTAAGACCTTATATCTTAGCCCTGAGGTTTGGCTTTACTCTAATAGGAAGCACCTCTATCATAGCCAACCTTTGACCTAGTGTTTAGTGCTTATTCATAATCTTGCCCACATGAGACCTCGCATCTTTATGACGGCTTAATAACTGTGTTTGCTAGTCTTGGCTTGCGCACCATTGCAAGAAGCTGAGGACCAAAACAAGCCACATGAACGACATCTTCATCATCTCTAAGAATAGCTAAACCAATGCTTCCATTTAATTCCGAGTAAAGGGATAGATTGATAGTCGAGTTGCAATTGAAATAAAAGACCTGAAGAATTCAAGGTAATCAATCAACTAATTTTGCGCAATCACGGGTCAAGCACTTTTTCAGCATATGCTTCCTAGATCGTCAAGAGCTTCGTTTTCGATATGTCGTGCGAAGATTGCAATCTACAAGAGGAGAAAAAGTCTTGAATCTTTGGTTTACTGGATTTGGATTTAAAAATATCAAGGTTCATTTTTGCATGGTGCACGATCAAATCTGTTCTCCGTGGAATTTGTTTGGAATAGAGAGGTGTATATCTGAGGCGAGAAACAAATTTTTGGATATGGGATAAGAAATAAACAATAAAGTCAAGTGTATAGGATTGAGCGTAGAGTTGTAATTCAAATTAAAAACCTTGAACAATTCAACGTAATAGTAAAGTCAACAAATACATGTATTTAAGAATAGAATAGGATGGAATATTTTGAAATATATTTAAAGATGAAGGGCTGAAGAATTGAAAAATATTTGTTCAAAGAGAATACTCTTTGTTAGTATCATTTTTTTTAGAACATTCTATTAAAATGATTTTTAAATTACATGAAAATTAGTAAAGGTATGCAAATTCAAATATATATTGTGTGAATTTCAAGATGTATGTGAAATCTAAAAGATATATCTTAGAGAAAATGTATAATCATTGTCATCCATATAAAGTAAATATTAGATGAAAAAAGATAGCATGGTCTATGTAAAGCAATAACCTCACTTGATCTCTTTGTATTTTCATCCTCTTTGACATGCAGGTTCCAACATTTTTTGTAAACTAAAGAAAAGATATGTACTAATTAATTTCTATTGTATAAATAAAGATAGGAACAATTATGAGTTGATTTGATTATGTAGTAGAAAAAGAGAGGGAAAGTTACGAGAGATCATGGATATAGAGTTTAGGAACTTGTAAGGAAAGTGGTGTGGCATATTAACCACTACCATGTCATATGATCAATTCAATTGAGAAATGATGATGTGATTATTTGTAGATGTTTCTAATTGTCTACAACCTCAAGTCATAAAAGTGTTAGTGATATGATACATACCCATATGAATTGGGAGCACCCATTTGACAAAAGGAATTGAAGAGAAAAAAAAATGCATGATAACATAATTTAATAAGTGTCAAAATACGTGGATCATAGAAACATATCGAAGTCATAAATTCATCATCTAAAAAGCAGGTTAGGAATCTCAAATGGTAGACATGAAAATATAGATATTAGGGGTAGTAACCAAGGTGTATAAATTTATTCCTAATATAAGCAAATGAGAAATGGGAGGCTCCCTTAATGGGAAACAAATTTTCTAATTAAACATATAGTGAGCGAGACATGAATCAAATGTAGGTCTAATAATATAACCTATAAAATTACAAATAACACATGATGTTTCTAATGATTATTATAACTCTATAATGGTGATATAAATGTTAATTCATAATATAGAATAGCGAAGGCATAATTCTCCTTAACCTACTAAATAGCTCTAGAAACATGAAATGATAACAACTTTTTTTAGATAAATATGATTTATATAACACTACCAATATAGACACGAGGATGATATGTTGTGATATGATATGATATGATATGGTATGGTAAATTTTCAATGCTTATACCCCTTTTGCATGTATGATTCTATTAATTTATCCATATTTTTATCTAATGCTTAAACTGGATACATGAAAAGGATCATAGGTATAAAAATTGTATAGGCATCAAAACTATGATAAAATAAGAATACAAATCATAAACATGTGATAGGAATAATAGAGTATGAACAATAGAATCAAGGGTAGGTGATCATAAGAATTATAATAAAACAAAGATCATAGTAAGAATAATCAAGCTTAAGGATGAATGAGGTAGAGCATAAATATAGAGAACGAGAAGGATGCCATCAACCAAAGTTGTAAACATGAGAAACATAACAGTAAAGATATGTGGTGCAAGAGTGTAATAATAAGGATAATGTGGAGAAGAATAGGCGAAACCATATAAAGACAAAGACAAAAGGATACCCTCAATGTGGGAAAGTCAAAACATGAAAGTGATATAAAGGGTGATAGGAGTATACAAATCACAATAAATAAGGAATATATAAAATAACCATATTTAAAAATAGAAAAGAAAAAATTTAAGAATATATACATATGGTAATAATAATAGGAGATGAAGAGTAGAACCATGGGTAGGTGAACATGAGAATTATAGGGAAAATAAATCATATAAATAATCTATCCCATGGATGAATAAGGTAACTTATGAATTTATAGGAAATTAAGAAAATTATCAACAAAAGTTGAAAACATGAGAAACATAGAGTGAAGATAATTAATACAAGGGAATATCAATAATTAAGTAAGGCCTTGAGAAGAATAGAAGAAAACATATGTAAATCCCAACCTTATGTGTGACTATTAGAACTACTCTTTCAATTTGTAACTAACTTGCATCATACTCCAATACTAAAATTGGTACCTCTAATAATTTTTAGTTTCACCTCTTCTAACATCTCATTGGAACATTCACCATCCTCCTCCAACAACCTTGCACTCCATTCTTCTCTTCTCTTATGGACTTGTATCCACCATGTACCATCCTCCTCATCCTAATACCATACATTCTCCTCTCTTCTCTTGTGGTATTTGAACTACCATTGACCGACCACCTTGTGTGAGGGGGAAAATCATAGACGCAAACAAGAGAAAATGCAATTGAAATCAAAATCTAGTAAAAAATCAAGAACATAAATCTAAGATCTAATCCTACACTTCCAAAATGAAACAAAGCTATTGAAAAAATATTAAGAAATCCTATGATTACCAATTTGAATTCAAAACAAAGCAAAGTGTTACCATCCTATATCGGAGTGTGTTTTCTTGATGTTGCATTGTTCGTATCACTATGAAGCCTCCATAGTTTGTGTGCAAAATATGTGATGTGATATCTTGGTTGGTGGATTGAAGAAATGTTAAAGCTCTAATGGTGGTTGTGAGTGCCAACAATACTTCATTGTGCAAATGATGTTGAATCTTCAATGGTTTTTTGTGAGGAAAGAGGTTTGTTATATAGAAATTGAGACTTGAAATGAAAGATCGGGATTAAACAAATGTTGAATCAAGATCGACAATCGAAAGGTGTTGAGAGGATTTAGACATGAATGATTTGTGCAAAGTAGATTGCACAATTTGTGTGATTGAGAAATAGATTGAATAATTAATGTGACTGAGAAATGGATTGGTTAGTTAGGAATTAGATTGCTTTGTCAGGAATTAGATTGCTCGGTCAGGAAATCGTAATTTAATCAATTAAAAAATTGAGTGAGCATATTAGATTAATTGATTTAATTAATTAATCATTTTTGGAGTTGAACGTGCAAATCAAGTTTGACTTTTGCAAACAAAGTTGCATTAGTTTGATTTTATTTTTTATGATAATTTGAGTAGTTTGATTTAATTATTTAAATTTTAGAGGGAAAGTGTCATAATTAAATTATTATGATTTAATAATTCAATTAACTTGGGGAAATAAGGCGACTTAGCGACATAATTAAATAATTGGTATTATTTAACTAATCAAGATGAAATAAGGTGAGATTAGGACTTCATTAAATAAATGTAATTTATTTAATTGGTCAAAATGATGAAACATTAAATTAATCAAATAATGTCATTTGATTCAATTAATAGCAGAAATAGGGTTTTCAGGTCTTTATTAAATCAATGAAATTTATTTAATTCATTGAAAACAATGAAAAAGTGGATTAATTAAATAATGTAATTTTATTCAATTAATAGAGGAAATTAGGATTTTGGATGTTGTTTGATGTTGTTTGATGTTGTTTGGTGCTATTTGATGTTGTTTAGGGTTTATGCTAGGTGTTAGATCAATTTTACATGTCTACATTTTGCTCCTCTTTGAGACAAAGTACTGGTTGTTTTTTATTCAAAGATTCTGATTTTAAGATCAAGTTTTTAAAAAAAAAGTATGCCCCACTATGCCCCAAAATTTAGTCGAATGCTGGTAGGACTTTGTGTTGCCTCCTCGAGGGGTTGGCCAAAAATTTTGATTTTGAGGTTAGGCTCACGACATTGTTCTATTTCAATTCAAATGTGTTTAGGACGAAAAAATAGGTCTATGGGTCCCTCATTTCTTGTTCCAATGTTCCTGGGAAGTCCTAATGTGAATGTTGGAAGGTTCCCTAATTAAAAATTAGGGTTTCCGGTAAAAATAAGGTTTTGGAGGGTTAATATAGGTAATTAGGGTTCTAATTGCCTCATTTGTGCTTTGATCCTATAGTTAATTCTTGTCTTTGGATTTCCCATTCTGTCAATTTTTGAGGAGCAATGCCAAGGATTCAAGGGGCCCCACATCATTCAGATCTGGTTAGGGAGTTTGGATGGCCCATAGGCATTGGTGGGCTATTATGTACCCTCTCACTTCTCACTTTCATTTTGTCATGTTCTTGTATTTTGTCTACAGAGTTTCCTTGGTCAATAGTAATTTTTTCATGATTTTAGAGCATTTGCATCATTTTCCTCCCACTTGACTATTCAGGAAGCTCACACTTGACATAAACTTCACCCTTGCTTCAGATCCTCACTTTTGACATAGATTTTTGTCTCTATCTTATGCTTTTGATGTAAATCTTTGCTTTTGAATGTTGTTTAGACTATTTCCTTCTATCTACTTTAGATCCTCGCACTTGCTCTAGATCCTTGCATCTTATTTTCTTTCCTTTTACTTAAACCCTTGCCCTTGACCTAAACCCTCACTTTTGTTGTTTCTTTGCATTTTATCTTGTTTCTTTAAATTTTGTTGTGTTTTTTTAATTCACTAAATATTGCTAGTGTTTCCCTGTTTGGAACCTGAAGTCTTGTTCTTTATCATTTTTGTGTCATTTTTCACATCGCTTTACGTGTTCAAAGTGAAACACTAACATTGTGGGTTAAAATTATTGCAAGTGGTCCTTAAACCACTACAATCGAGAGAGAGATGACCTCAGGATCTGTTGGATCCAATTTCCCATTTTGGTATTTTGGAGTGAGACTTTCTAGATGCAATCAGGCTTCGTTATATTTGCTACATGCCTCCCATCTGCACTCATACTACGATGATGACCACACTTGTGGAGCAGTGGCATTCAGAGATGTCCTTGTTTCATTTACCTACAAGATAGGTGACCATTACCCTTGAGGAGGTGTGGAGGATTCTCCGCATTCCTATCCATGGTGAGCTTGTGACATACCAGGTTTGATGGGGTACTCGTGCCATATGACATGTGTTGGGTGTCATACATTTAGATGTGTGATAATCTGAGATTGATTTTTTCTAAGTTCGTTGGCAGTGCAACCCCTGTTTCCCTTGTTCTTTGTGGATTGGTTTCAGGACTAGTTGTTCCTGATAGGACGGGTTGTCAGTTCCCTATTGGATGGGGTATTTTCATTAAGGGTATGCTTGAGCATGGTACCATATATTATTTAGGTCCATGTCTTCTCACCCACCTCTATATAGATATGCACGAGGTTTTATATCAGGGTGAGAAATCTATTTCCACAAGTGTTTCTCTTTTACATATTTGGTCCTAGGAGCACATTACAGTTGCTCGACTTGATGGGATATAGGATCATACTCCTGAGGATCCATACTCATATCATTATGTATATTTCTTGCGCTACACCCTACCCAGGGATCTTTTGTATTAGCACTATGTGTTTGAGGAGATGCCAGGTTTTGTTTGGAGACCTTATATGGATTGTGAGGCATGGCTGGAGGATCGATAGCATCTTGTTTACTATCAAAAAACTTGATGGTTGATTGGTCATTCTCACTCTTTGCTAGAGTGTTACTTACCAAATAAAGTATGTTGTTAGTTTAGAGAGAGACAAGGTCAGTTTCCTGATACTTATGAGTCTTGTTTTGGCCAGACCACTAGGGAGGTTCATGTATGGGTTCACCAGGAAGACAAAGGTGTTATTTTATTTAGAGAACTTTCCCCAGCTGGTTGGGGTTGGCCAGTAGGTTTAGTAAATCTAGGTACTACTCCTGATTATGATTAGTGGTGGGCATGATGCAGGCCATTGAGATTCACATATCCTAGGGGTGACCCTACTTTAGGCAAAGTAGGTATTGCAGGTTGGTGTGGGGAGTGATGGCGCATTGAAGTTCTTACAAAGCACTTGGATAGGGCCCGACATGGTGGGGCATAGGGTGGTCAAGATGAGAATATTCCTCACGCGTAGGGTCATGGATAGGTGTCAGGTCGCCCTCCACCACTTGGGGATAGAGGTATATAGCTAGCTCAAATGATTGCTTCTAGAGATGCAAAGATAGTGTTGTAGACACATAAAAATGACCTTGGCTTGCAAGCTCTATTTTTCATCTTCTTCTTCCTAGCATAATTAGGACATTTTAATTATGTCCTTGGCCCACTTTCGACTATTAATTAAATAATTCATAATTATTTAATTAATTCATGTCTTTTTATTCTTCATGATTATTAAATAAATAGATTTTATTTATTTATTTAATGCATCATTAATTTTATCTAAAGTCTTCCTATAATTAAATAAATTTTTTAATTTATTTAATTATTTTTGTCTAATAATTCCTCCAGATTATTAAATAAATATATTTCATTTCTTTATTTAATATGTCATTAATTCTTAAGTCTTCTTATAATTAAATAGATTTATTAATTTATTTAATTATTAATCACATTCTCTAAATTAAATAATTATCTTTAATTATTTAATTGTCTTATTTGACATTTCCCTCATTTTAAATAAAATTATTTATTTAAAATGGTCTCAAATTGTTAACTGCCACTTCTTTTAGTAAATAATCCAAAATTAATTATTTACTTTCACATAAACCCACATTTTTTATTTAATTTTAATTCAAAAATGGTAATCTTCTTCCATAAATCAAGTAATTGCTAAAATTATTGATTTTCCAAATCTTATATTTTTGTCCAATCTTTATATTCTTGATTTTCCAAATCTTTCTTTTTATATCCAATCTTTATCCTCTTGTCACATTTATTCTCAACTATCGATTTGATTTTCTAAATTTGCATCTTGGCTGCTTATTTTAGATTTTTTCCCTAACCCTAATTATGGGTTGACACACACAATCTTGACCTCTGATTCTAGGCTTTCATCAACTTTTAATCTTGAGTGTCCATCCAAAATTGCATTTTCTATAAAATGCAAATTTTTCTCATTTTGGATTGACTGACTGACAAATTCTTGATACTTCATTCTGGCATAATTGTTGAGTCTTAGGAAATTTCATATTCTTTTCATTTGGTCATAGGCTTTACTTGGCATAGTTTAGACATAGTTTAATGTTTATCATTTGCATGATAGCATTATAGTCATTTCAAATCCTTGAAATCTTGCTTAGGGATTTTCTTTGTCATTAAATTTCTCACACATTCAATCTGAGGGAAACATCACATTTACAACAAGTTAGAAGAGCTATGGAGGTGATTCATGGAGGTTTTGAGGATGATTTGGTATAATCGTTCTTATTTATGTATTTTCCTTCATTGTGCTTCATAGTTAGCTTTGGTTTTTATGATTAATGCATTCAATCTGCTAACCATAAAATTACCTCCGTTACATTGGTGAACGTGACATTTTTCTTATAGATTTCTATACGGTTTTTTGAATTTTTTTGTTTTTGTATGTACAGGTACGAAACGCCACATTTGTTGCATCATCATGCATTTGAAGTTTCAAATAACGCATTCACTCTAATGCGCCACATACGTCTTGCATAAATCTGCATTTGATATACCGCAACGCATTCAATTCTCCAAATGATGCATCTAAGATTCGTGACGCATTTGTCTGGCATATTCTAGAGGGTGGTCCTACTACGCATTCGCTTTGCTGTGACACATATGACTAGTAATGTTTTTTTTTGCATTTGGGTTTTTCCATATTCTTTTTTGCATTCAATAATTTTTTTGCAATCTAACTGGAATAGGTGTTTTCTGGTTACTAATCCTTGTTGGCAGCATGTGGCATTTAAGTTTCGTGGGTCCAAGAAAATTTGTTCAAACTACTAACTTGTGATTTTGTAGATTCGTTTGTCCAATAAATCCAAATTTGAAACATTGTGTCTGTGATTTTTAGATTAGAGAACATTTCATTTGGTGCACTAAAATGAACATGTGTTTTATTCTGCTTGATTGTGCTTGAAGGTGGTAGGTGACTATGCTCTCACCTTGTGCAAACTAGGTGATTAGAAAACTAGACCAACCTTAATTTTTGTGTAAGCTTGATGCAATAATTGAAGTATCCTCTCCCCTTGCACATTTGAGTGATCGTGAGTGTAAGAGAAATGATTATTGCCTCTAGAACTTGGACCTGCCTTAGAGAGAAAAAGTACTCACCCCAAGGTGACTCAGACCAACAACAGAGCTTTTTGGCCAAGCTACCCTCGACCGGTCTATAAATGTAAATCCTAAGGGAAATCCTAGGATTATGAGTGCATATGTGTCATGCGGACCAAGTAGTACTCCCCAAAACCCTATTGAGCATAACCTCTTCAGGTTCGAGTGCCTCCTAAATGGAGCTTAATCTTGTACCCCATGTATGGCCACTCGAACAGGGGTCCTGAACTAAATACTCTTGTGTAGTAGCCAAAAACATTCTATCTGCTAATCCAACAATAGTCGTTGTGAAGGCATCCACATCTTCGCAGTCTTTAGTAGAGGTGATCAATCTACCATGGAAGTTTCATGGGGGTTGGAAGCTTAGTTGGCCTGAGAAGAGAGTGCACTATAAGGGGGATCCTGTGCAACCAATCTTCTAGCTTCACATGCTAAGGATATGCGGTTTGGGAAACCCACGTGGAATCTAGTGGATATTGTCATGGCCTAACCATAAGATTGTTCTTGTCTTATCAAAATATCATGCTTGCCAAGTGTTTTTTGGATACTAAAAAAAAGAAAACAACATTCACACATTTGGAAACAAATAGTCAGACTTCAAACAATTCGGACTTTTGACCAAAACATAAAAAAAATTAGACTCTTTGCATTCTACACCATAGCTGCTAAAACACATTCGCTATTTCACACCACATTTGACAGTCTCTGAAATGCATCTTCTCTAATAAAATGCATTTCCTACTCTGAACACTACATTCTCCTATAGTGCACTGCATTTTCTATTTCAAAACTCACATTCGACATACTAAGTTGCATTTTCTATACATAGAGCCACATTTGTTGAAACCGCAATGCATTTGATAAATCGTGACGCATTTGCTACCTTCAATGACGTGTTTTTTTGGTAGAAACAAAATCATGTCATAGACCAACATTCGAGGCCAAACATTTTTAGCTTGTTGTCAAACATCTTTTTTTCATAAGTCTCTGTTAGAAACCAAAATTGAAATTTCTCAAACTCTTAACCATTTACATCTACTAGCTTACATTTTGACGATAGGCTTAATTCTCCAAATTTTAGTTGCATTCCCTAGGCTTTGTAATCATCATTTCCAGCATAAAAATTTCCTTAGGTTTCATCTTTGTAGACTTTGGATTAGGCTGACTCACCATACTTTGCAAAATGTATAGAAAAACTACATTTGAGAGGAATGTTGACCATATTTTTATTTCCATAGAAATCTCTCTACCCAAAAGTTATTCATTTACAGACTTTTGGACCACTATAGTCATCGTAATTGAACACTCTACATGGTATTTTAAGCATACAATACACACCATCTCTAGGAAAGGTTGTCACATCTCAATAAAACCTAATTTAGTGATATTATTTATTAGAAAACTTCTTCATGATTAACACCTCCTGATACACAACATGCTATAAACAATATAACATATATTTTTTCAACTCTCTTGTAATACAATGTGACAAGCCCAAGGGAATATAGTGATAATTGAAGTAATCCTACAATCTTCCTCATCATTGAAAACCTTTGAAAATTTTCGTATTCATCAATGACACATCTTTGACATCAATCAAAACCTATGTTCAACAAAAAATACAAAGAGTTATGTGTTTGATGTTATCGAAAGGGTCAACCCACTTAATCATGGAGTAAGTGTGTGCACATGGGAAAGTAAGGTGGGGATTATTATTTGGATTAGTGCAATTGGAAGATTTAATTAAGTATGTGGCATATGAGAGGTATTCAATAAATAAATAAGATTTATTTATTTAATTTATGGGATAGAATGAGTTAGGTAGGATAGATGTATAGAGAGATAAATCCTTTCATCCCTAGTTTAATAATTGATTATATTCTTAATTATGTTGTTATTGTGTCAAAATTCTCATTGAGTATAGTTGAGAATATGTTTTTTGTTTATTTTAGTAGTGGGTTGTGTTTGAAAAAAAAAATTTGGGTGTTCAATGGCTCTCTCTAGTATATCAGTTTTTGGTTGTGTATAGGTTGGGCACTCCTAATGTTTGGATATTGATGGCTCTCCTTGCTCTAGGAATGGCAATAGCCTCTTAAGACTTGATAGTGTCATTATGGTAGTGTGGAGAGAAATTTTTCCCTGTTGGAATGATATTTACTACCTTTTTATACCTTAATTACTAAAAGATATCTTAGGGTTATTTAATCCTTGAATTCATCATCTGAAGGATGATATTGTAACATTGATAGTGTATATAGAATGAACTTATAAATTATTTTTAATAAGGAAAGGAAAGTGTTCTTTTGAAATTGAAATAGAGAAAACTTTTTGTCTTATAGAATAAATATGAAAGTTTAGTAAACATGGAGTTTATTAGTTTATTTTGTATGAGGGTTGTAAGTAGTGTATGTTTACAAAGTAAATATTTAATAGACAAGCTTTCTTATAGTCTATGAAACCTCTTTAATATTATATCCATTATTATGCAAATATGCAGTTGGTGTAGTTACAATGAAGAAACATCTATGATTTCATTGATTTTCAATGATTCGCATGTTCCCTCAAAGTAAGTGAGTAATAGCGTAGATTAAACAAAATATACCTTTATTTCTTTAGGAAGTATATTTGTACATTTAGCAAATTATTATGGATTAACTTTTAGGATTAAGGTGATATATATATATATATATATATATATATATAAAGGTGATATAATTTCATACATATAGTAATAAATTTTCACATTTTCAAGAATGTGTATGTTTTTCATTGAAAAATATAATTTTATCTTTAATCAAAATAATTAATTTATGGAATGTCAAATTTTATGGTTTATGTACATTCAAGACATTTGTATATATACATTTGAATCATTTGGGATTAAGAAACATATTTTAAATAACTATGTCCTTGAGATATTCACAAAACAACAAGAATACAAAAAATTGGTATGCAAATAAATATGTTTAAATATAATGAGATACAATTCTCACATATATATAGGAACTATATTAAGCAAGTATATATATAATAATAAAAGAACAAAATGGTCAATAAATACATTTAAATTTATTGAAATATAACCCTAGTATATATAACCACATAAATATTGTTCTTCAACATATGATATCTACATACATACATACATAATGTATACATACATGCATACATATACAAATCTATGTATCTGTGCGTGTGTAAATTAAGTATAGTATATGTTTCTTTTAGTTGGTTCTGGAAAAGAGAAGACAAATATATTTATATTAATGTTTTTAAAATAAAATAAAAATACTAATAAAATAATGAAAAATATTAACAAAGATGTTGAGGTCACAATCTATGTAGCGTTGAACCCTACTCAAAGTGCCCCACAATGTGCTCAGCCGCAAGGGACCACAACCTACAAGGGTGTCTATTGTCCCCTTTGGATGACACTGTCCTCCATAGGAGGAGACCAAGCTAGTGCACCATATATTAATAAAAATTTAATAATAATTAAAAAACATTCTTAACGTATTATATGAATTTTCAGCCCTTCTTGCCTACGCACTATGCATTTGACCAATATTTGAAATATGTGTGTTTGTGTGTGTATAGTACATACATAAATATACAAATACATACACACACATAGAACCATTCATATTCAATAGGATGGAAATATGACCTAGGAAAAAATATAGTTAGATGTAAATAAAATTAAGACTTATAAAATGAGGCACTCAACCTTATTTGACCATGAAACACGTATATAAGAATGAATATAAATCTAAATAATGAGATATATATACTCTCACACATTTATATCTATGTAAGAAGCCATTGCTCTTTAAAATATACAAAATCCTACTCTCCTCCCTATCATCTTCAAATTCATTTGTACTTGCAAATAATGAAAGATGAAAATAATAGTTGGGGATTTTATTGGAAGTAATTGGTAAACCCATAAGGATGAGGGTTTATTTTTTGTTTTACCATATGATCTAAGGTTTACCCTTCAATTTCATCTAATGAATGAGAATTGTTGCTTGTTCCATTAAGAGTCATACCTTTTCAATCTACTATTAATTAGATTAATCTCACTTTAATATCACTCTAGCGATGGTGAGGTCAATAGGACTAGGGCCCTTAAGTGAAAGCTAGTTGATAAGTTTAATAATGTTATCATTATGTTTTGTTAGGCTATTTTATGTGGGGCCTTTTGAATTGAAAATATTCCCATTAATAAATTTAATTGGGAAGGACCTATCTATCGATACTAGTCCCCTACACCATTGTACTTGGTAAATTAATAATTTAACATACAATGATATTAAATATGATTATTTAAGAGTTTAGTTAAGATTAATATTCTAATTAAATAACTTAAGTTTCTACCTAAAATTACCCTGATTATTCCACCATTATAATAATCTTTTGATACTAGTGCACTCTCTTTTGTTTACACCATTTCTTCAATTTACACCATTCAAATAAGTTATCTTCACATCAGTATAATTATGCTTCACACATGTACTCCCATCACCTCACATGCATCTGAACATTTGAAATATACACATCAGATTGTATTTACATTTCTTCTATGTTAGCCAATGATCCACAAATAGGCAATAGAACAAAAGGTGGACCTAAATTCAATTTACATGAAACATGTTATAGGTTGGTCCTATTTCAATTATAGTTTCCTCTAAAATAACATAATGGCATGTGCTACTATAGTGAACTTAGCCAAGTCCTATTTTAACACCACACTTAAGATTTGAATTTTGCATGCTACTAGCCATTATTGCATATGACTTGAACTTCAATTGGTTGGCATACAAACAAAAATGACCTTCTATCACTTTAATCTTCTTTCACATTCAACATACCTCCTTAAAACTCAAGAATATGATAGAACTGGTATAGGTATACTCTCCTTCCAAATCATAGAGAAAAAAATGCATTTCTGAGAGGAATTCTAACCATATTTGTATTTCTAGAGAAATATCTCTACCCAAAAGATATTTGTTTCTAGAATTTTGGACCACTATAGTCATAGTAATTGAATACTCTACATGGTATTTTAGCATACAATACACACCAACTATGGGAAAGGTGGTTACATCTGAATAAAACCTAATTTAGTGGCATTATTGATTAGAAAACTTCTTCATGATTAACATCTCCTCCTATAAAAAATATAACACATATTTTTGAAACTCTTGCAATACAATGTGACAAACCCAAGGTAATATAATGATAATTCAATTAATCCTACAATATTCGTCATCATTGACAACCTTTGACGTCATTCTTCTTCATCAATGAAACATCTTTCACATCAATGAAAACCTATGTTCAACAAAAAATACAAAGTGTCATGTGTTTGATGTTATGGGAAGGGTCAACCCACTTAATCATGGATTAAGTGTGTGCACATGGGCAAGTAAGGAAACGATTAGGATTAGGATTAGTGCAAGTGGGTGAGTTTAAGTATGTGACATGTGAGAGGTATTAAATAAATAAATAAGATTTATTTATTTAATTTATGGGATAAAATGAGTAAGGTAGGATAGATGTATAGAGAGATAACTCCTTACCTCTCTAGTTTAGTAATTGATTATATTCTTAATTATGTTATTATTGTGTCAAAATTCTCATTGAGTATAGTTGAGAATATGTTTGTGTTTGTTTTAGTAGTGGGCTATGTTTGAAAAGAAAGAATAAATTTGGGTGTTCAATGGCTCTCTCTATAGTATATATTTTTTGGTTGTGTATGAGTTTGGCACTCCTAATGTTTGGATATTGATGGCTCTCCTTGGTTGAGGAATGGCTACAACCTCTTAAGGCTTGATAATGTCATTATGGTAGTGTGGAGAGTATTTTTTCCATATTGGAATGATATTTACTAGGTCTTTTTAAACCTTCATTACTAAAAGATACATCAGGGCTATTGAATCCTTGAATTCATCATCTGAAGGACAATATTGTAACATTGAAAGTGTACATAATAAACTTGTAACTTATTTTTAATGAGGAAAGGAAAGTGTTAATTTGAAATCAAAATAGAGAAAACATTTGGTATTATAGAATAAATGTGAATGTTGAGTAAACACATAGTTTATTATTTTATTTTGTATGAGGGTTTTAAGTAGTCTACGGTTACCAAGTAAATATTTGATAGTTAAGGTTTCTTATAGTCTATCAAACCTCTTTAATATTTTAGCCATTATTATGGAAATATGCAGTTAGTGTAGTTACAATGAAGAAACATATGTGATTTCATCTATTTTCAATGTTTCACATGTTCCCTCAAAGTAAGTGAGTAATAGCATAGATTAAACAAAATCTACCTTCATTTCTTTAGGAATATATTTGTACATTTAGTGAATTATTATGGATTAAATTTTATGATTAAGGTGATATATATATATAGTAAGACTAAGGTGATATAATTTTTAAATTTAAGGTGATATACTTTCATAGATATAGTTATAACTTTTCACATTTTAAAGATTGTGTATGTTTTTCATTAAAAAAATGTAGTTTTACCTTTAATGAAAATAATTAATTTATGGAATGTGAAATTTTAGGTTTTATATACATTAAAGACATTTGTATCTATAAATTGCATTAAAATATACATATGAGTCATTTGGGATTAAGAAACATATTTTAAATAACTATGTGTTTGAGATATTTACAAAACAACAAGAATAAAAAAACTGGTATGTAAATAAATATGTTTAATATAATGAAATACAATTATTCTCAGATATATAGGAACTATATTAAGCAAGTATATACATATACTTATAAAACAACAAAATGGTCAATAAATACATTGAAATTTATTGAAATATAACCCTAGTATACATAACCACATAAATATTGTTCTTAAACATATGATAACTATAAACTAAATATATGACATACATACATACATACATATAAATCTAGGTATATGTGCATGTGTAAATAAAGTATATCATATGTTCCTTTCAGTTGGTTTTGGGAAAGACAAGACAAATATATTTATATTAATGTTTTAAAAATAAAATAAAAATAATAATAAAATAATGAAAAATACAAACAAAAATGTTGAGGTCATAATCTATATAGTGTTGAACCCTACACAAAGTGCCCCACAATGGGCTCAACCCCAAGGGTCTCTATTGTCCCATTTGCAAGCTAATGTCCTCCATAGGAGGAGACCAAACTAGTGCACCATATAATAATAATAATAATAATAATAATAATAATAATAATATAAAAAAAAATTCTTAAAATATTATATGAATTTTCAGCCCTTCTTGCCTACGTACTATGCATTTAACTAACATTCAAAATATGTGTGTTTGTGTGCATATAATACATACATACATATATGTATATACATACATACATACATACATACATACATACATACATACATACATATATATATATATATAGATATATGTATGTAATATGTATGTGCATATATATATAATATATAATATGTGTGCACACACATAATAATAATACTTACACATATACATACATACGTAATAATACATATATATATACGTAACATGCGCATATATATATATACATACACACATAATATATACACATATATAATAATAATGTACATGCATATATATATATATATATATATGTACATACATATGTATATATATATATATACGTATATATATGTAATAATATATATATATATATATATATATATATATATATATATATGTATGTATATGTTAATATATAATAATATGATACATGTGTAATAATATGTATGTATGTATGTATATGCATATGTATATGTATGTATGTATAATACTATATGCATGTAATACACATATACACATACACATACACATACACACATATACACACACATACACACACACACGCGCAAGACACACACACACACACATATATATAGACACACACACACAACCATTCATATTCAAATGGATGAAAATACAACCTAGAAAAACAATATAGTTAGATGTAAATAAAATTAAGACTTATAAAACGAGGCACTCGACCTTATTTAGCCATGAAACCAATATATAAAAATGCATATAGATCTAAATAACATGATATATATACTCTGACACATTTATATCTATGCAAGAAGCCATGGCTCTCTAAAATCTACAAAAGCCCTACCCTCCTACCTCTCATCTTCAAATTCATTCCAACTTGTAAATAATGAAAGATGAAAATAATAGTTAGGAATTTGAATGGGAGTATATTGGTAAATCCATAAGAATGAGGGTTTAATTTTTGTTTCATCATATGATCTAATGTTCATCCTTCATTCTCATCTAATGAATGATATTTTTTGTCTGTATCATTAATATTCATACCTTTTCAATCTACTATTACTTAAATTAATCTCACTTTAATATCACTCTTGCCATTGCAAGGTCAATTGGACTAGAGGGCCCTTAAGTTAAGTTGTGACTTAAAGCTAGTTTTATAATTTAATAATGTTATCATTATGTTTCCTTAGGCTATTGTATGTGGGTCCTTTCGCATTAAAGTTATGCCCATTAATAATTTTAATTGGCAATGGCCTATCTATTGATACTCTCCCCTATACCATTCTACTTGGTAAATTAATAATGTAACATACAATGATATTAAATATAGTTATTTAAGCGTTTAGTTAAGATTAATATTCTTATTAAATAACTTAAGTTTCTACCTAAAATGACCCTCATTATTCCACCATTAAAAACAAGATAAGATATTGAATTATATTTTTTACCTTGGTTTACCACCCCTTCAAATAATATTAGATTAAATAAATCTTTTAAATAATCTAATTGGGATTAAGATGGCCCTAAGACCTTATATCTTAGCCCTAAGGTTTGGCCTTACTCTAATAGAAAGCGCCTTTATCATAGCCAACCTTTGACTAGTGCAAAGTTTAGTGCCTATTCATAGTCTTGCCCACATGAGACCTCGCATCGCTATGAGGGCTGAAAAACTGTGTTTACAAGTCTTGGCCTGCGCACCATTGCAGGAAGCTGAGGACCAAAACAAGCCACATGAACGACATCTTATCATCTCTAAGAATATCTAAACCAATGCTTCCATTTAATGCCGAGTAAAAGAATGGATTGATGGTCGAGTTGCAATTGAGATAAAAGACCTTGAAGAATTCAAGGTAATTAATCAACTAATTTTCCGCAATCACGGGTCAAGCACTTTTTCAAGGTAATTAATCAACTAATTTTGCGCAATCACGGGTCAAGCACTTTTTCAGCATATGTTTTCTATCGTCAAGAGCTTCGTTTTCGATATGTCGTGCGAAGATTGCAATCTACAAGAGGAGAAAAAGTCTTGAATCTTTGGTTTGCTAGATTTGGATTTTAAAATATCAAGGTTCATTTTTGCATGGTGCACGATCAAATCTGTTCTCCGTGGAATTTGTTTCGAATACCGAGGTGTATATCTGAGGCGAGAAACAAATGTTTGGATATGTGATAAGAAATAGACAATAAAGTCAAGTGTATAGGATTGAGTGTAGAGTTGCAATTCAAATTAAAAAATTTGAACAATTCAACATAATAGTCAAGTCAACAAATACATGTATTTAAGGATAGAATAGGATGGAATATTTTGAAATATATTTAAAGAGGAAGGGGTGAAGAATTGAAAAATGTTTGTCAATTTTGAAATAGAGAACTGTATATCTGAGACGAGAAACAAATGTTTGGATATGGGATAAGAAATAGACAATAAATTCAAGTGTATAAGATTGAATGTACATTTGCAATTCAAATTAAAAAACTTGAACAATTCAATGTAATATTCAAGTCAACAAATACATGTATTTAAGGATAGAATAGGATGGAATATTTTGAATTATATTTAAAGAGAAAGGGGTGAAGAATTGAAAAATGTTTGTCAATTTTAAAATAGAGAGGTGTATATCTAAGGCGAGAAACAAATGTTTGGATATGGGATAAGAAATAGACAATAAAGTCAAGTGTATAGGAATGAGTGTAGAGTTGCAATTCAAATTAAAAATCTTGAACAATTCAAAGTAATAGTCAAGTCAACAAATACATGTATATAAGGATAGAATAGGATGGAGTATCTTGAAATGTATTTAAAGAGGAAGGGGTGAAGAATTGAAAAATATTTTTCAATTTGAAAAGGGAATACCATTTGCTAGTATGCAATTATTTAGAACATTCTATTAAAATGGCTTTTAAATTACATGAAAATTAGTAAAGGTATGCAAATTCAAATATATATTTTGTGTGAATTTCAAGATGTATGTGAAATCTAAAAGATATATCTTAGAGAAAATGTATAATAATTGGAATCCATGTAGTGCCCTCCGTTTAGATCGCCTTTGCCATTCAAGTAAGTTGTTTGTTGCTGGTCATGTCGTGTTCATTTGTTAAAAGTGTATTTGAGTAGGTGTGATTGGTGGGTTGGGATGGCTTGTTGGTTTCTTGGTTATATTGCTTTCTGAATTAAGTGAATTAGTTTGGATTGTCTAGCATTGATTAATGTAATTAATTAAAATTTAATTAGATTAAATTATTAATAAATAATTAGATTAAATTATTTTATAACTCGCTATCATAAGGATAAGCATTTAATCATGGAAATAAGGGGAATTTTAATATGAATTTAGAAGATAAGTTTCGAAACTGTTGTTAAAACAAACAAAAATAGAAAAGGTGGAGATTTATTAGTAAAGAAGATATGAGAAAATGTTATATGGAAATTAAATACTAAAATAGGAAACTAAATCGAATAAATATAAGGGACAATGAAAAAAAAAACAACAACAAAAAAAAAGGATAGAAAGATTTACATATCAACCTTGTAGTGATCGTCTAAAAAAAAACAAAAAACAAAGAAAAAGAAATAGAAAGAAGTTAGTTTTGATTGGGATATAAGAGGTTTTTCTAGGGTAAAAGCGGGGAGATCCTTCAGTTCGAAAAGGAAGCCATTCTTCTCCGTCTGATCAAGGGCTTTTCCCTGAAGGATCTATCACCATCTTTGAAGGAAATTCATTTTGGCGATGGAACAGGAAGGGGAGAAGACTGTCCTGCGGGTGGGGAAGCTAAGGCCTTGGGGTGTTAAGATCAGGCGGGTGATTAGAGGTAAGTCTTCACCTGCGATGAAACTCTATTAAACAAATCATTCTCCATTGGTGAGTTATTAATACTCGGTGTGTTGTTGTGTGTGGTCTCTGTTTATGATTATATTTCGTATTGTTATCATCGATGTGTTAGACTTCAATAGTGCGTGTTTTGGGCTTCAACGACAGATGGGATTCCTCTCAAAGCTTTAATAATCCTCATACGTAGACAGTCGAATAATATCCAAACAGCATGGAGATTTAAAGATTTTACTTTTCTAACCTTGTTGTTTTGTAGCAAAAGAGGAAAATCTTACTGACTTAAACCAAAGAATTCATTCTGACAACCCTCAAGTGTAGATTAGTCACCGTGGGCTTTCTCTCGACAATATACAGGTTTTGATTATCAACCTAAAGCACAAAATAATCCTAGGTTTCAAATGTTCGTAATACTATTCAATGATTTGTGAAGATACATTTGTGAGAACCACCGAGGAAGCATCTATCATACCAACTGCTCCACTTTCTTCATTTCCAATATCAACCTTGACATACTTTGGCGGAATGCTATCAATGGATGATCGTGTTCTCTTCCAAAGTTCCTATTTTTCAACCAGGCTGAGAGAATGACGGCGTAAGGAATTCGACTATACAGACGCATCTGTTTAAAAAGTTTCTGAAGTATTCCTAGCAAATCCATTAGCGATCAGGCTGCATTCGTTACATATCATGAGATAGCATTATCCCGTCAAGGTAACTGCTTGAATAAGTTTTACGCGCCTTAGTATGCCATGAATTAATGCAAATCTTCCCCAAATAGTATGCACGCTTAGATTATGCTTGCGTGCCTTTCGCTTGCATATTCATCAAGTGGGTGGTAGCGAAAACTTCTGAAGAACTTTGCTCAGTTACCTTGGTTTTGGAAGCCTCTAAGGCCTGGCGTTTAGTTCCATCTAATTGACTGATCTAGATAACTATGTTAGCTTTCGTTGGCTATCTTACAGAAAATACCTTGCTTATTATATTCAATGAAATTATCATATTTTGGGTTCGATAGTTGGCATCTTATATGACCATCGATGACTTTCATCTGCCCCTTTTACCTGTTGATGTTGCGCCCCCTCAATTAGGAAATTTTTTGATTTATATGCCCTATGTTATGTGCATGACAGCCGTCGCTATTTCTTAGTGCATACCTGGTTCAGATTGTTTCATTTAACATTGCCACTAACCCCCTCTGAACCTCATCACTGTGTAAAATGACGTTAATGGTTCTGCACACTAAGTGATCGCCTGATTATGTATTGCTTTAAGGGTTGTAGTTGTGTGAAGGGATGTGTAGCTTCCAAACAGCGTGACTGCGTACCAAGCTTCCAATTTTTAAGACGTTTCCCCTGTGCATTTGTCCGTCCTTGATACTAAGGGCTTCCTTGCGTAGGCCAAAAGCCTTTCTTGAATTCGATCAATCTTATCTCTTTCTAATCATACATCCTGCTTGTATTCAAACAAGATCTTCTTGAGAACGGAATGCAATCGTTCAATAACCGACTCATCTCACCTTATATTCACCGTTATACCCTCTGTAGGTTCGATGGATTTGAATGTCCGTCTACAGCCGATAGGTGCATGCACATTGAATTATAATCTTTAGTGTGGAAAGTATAGGAATTGGTGTTTCAATTTGAATCTTTATTTATTTTATATATCATCAATTTATATGCGTTATATGCGTATGGTGGCAGACGATTTACATATCTATATTGTGGCCTTGTAAAAGTAGACCCATGCTTTACTAAATTGATTGTAGATGATTAACTAGGTACGAAAGGAAAACGGTATTTACATATGTAGATGAATAAAGAGTTTATTTAGATAGGTAAATTCGGTATCTATATAATGAGCTATAAGAAATGTGTAAAGAATTATAAGAGGAAGTTTGATCTATTCTATAAGGGTTTGTTTTGAACTATGAAGCTCTACTATAAAAGTTAGTTAGATATATGTGAGGAAAAATAGTTATATGTTTAATTATTCTAGGTTAATTGAGTATTCTAGAGAAATTCTAGAAGTGAAAATCAAATAAATAAATGGAATATATATATATAGAGTATGTATCTATATACGTTATAGAAGGATATTTATATTTAGGGAAGTTAGTTATTTAGTAGATAGTTTGATTACATAGAATAAAACATTGTCTTCATTTAAGAATAAGTTAATGGTAAATTTTTAATAGGGGATCATTTATTGATGGAAGTTATAATGTTAAGTAAATAGATATATAGAATTATGATATATGTGTATATGTATGTACTAAAGTTACAATTATAAGTTGTTTATTTGAGATGTGCCTTATAGCTTTGTTGATATTCATATACATAGTTCCTTGATTAGTTTAAGGTTTTAAGGGATGTGTAAACAAATGTTTGATTTATTATTATTCGTTACGATCAATTCATTTGGTGTATTTGTGTGTTTGGAAGTTGTTTTGATGTTGTCATTTCGTTGTGTTTACACTCTTGAGTTAATTAGATTTTGGAGGATATTTTATTCGTCGTGTTCATGTTGGAACGATGAATGATTATGATGGTTCCCTATTAATTTTTCTTTCGTTTAAGTCATTTTGGTTGAAGAGATTTTCAAAGGTTAAGATATCATGTTGGAACTGTATTGCTTCTTTTACTTTTTTTTTGTGGGTAGTTGTTCTTCTTGGACATCCAGTGGTGAGGGTAATCTTGTTTCATATTGATTCTTCATTGATTTTTCCTTTGGAAAAAAAATTATCGTAATTGTCATTTTGGGTTTATGTGTGGGTTGTACCTAATTTTATGAGAAACTATGTATATGGCTATTGGCGAGATGGTATATGCCTCACATGCATTTCGGTTTTGAGATTCAGTGCTTTTTCAGTATTGGTACAACCCCTTGGATTTTGGTTTATGTTTTGGGTCTCTAGGGAGAGTGGCTCTTCGTGGGGGTCGGTGCCTCAAATAGGAGGAAGGGCAAGGATAACCCACACAAGGGTTAGATTAAAAAAAGTGAAAACTTAATTAAAGAATTAGGGGATGGGTAGTAATAACATTAATAAGATAATTATGGATGCCTCGTCTATCCATTAGGGCTTCTGCAAACTAATGGTGGACTCAGAAGGCCATGGTTGGCAAGGTCGTTACCTCATCCTCATGAGAGGTTAATGGCTCCACATGAGTCAGCCTATGGGGCTGGTGCCTCAGGTAGGAGGAAGAGCCAAGATAACTATAGATGGGGGTTGACGCCTCAGGTAGCTAGGAGGAGCCGACGCTTAGAGGTAGGGCCAGGATAACCCATGTAGGACTATGCGATGACACTCTCCCCTAGGACCCCTTATGATTTGTTATTTTTGCAAGCCTTTGGAAGTGGTCTATTTATGTTATGCCTAATGACTTATTGTTGTTATAGTGATTTATTGTTGTTATGATTTGAAAGTGGTTATTGTTGTTATAGTGATTTATTGATGTTATGATATATGGTTATTGTTGCTATGTTTTTTGAAGTGGTTTACTACTGTTATGAAGTGATTTATTGATGTCATGTTTGGATGTCATGCTCTTGGTCATGGTTTATTATCATTGTGTTCCTTGTTACCCTTGTATGTCGTTGAGTCTTGTGGTTCTCTGTTTGGATGATCTTGGCCGAGGATTCTTTCTTGTCAGCTCCTTAGCACGAGGGGTGGGTCTTCGGACCCATGTGGTTGGGTGGAGTGTGCTAAGCACCCCATTGGGTCCCCAGTCGAGGATCGAGAGGTGTGGATTGGTGTCATTTGCGGTGACTCCAAAGTTGTATCCGTCTTGGAGCCAGTTGTGATACTTTATTCTTGTCTCTTTAGTTGTAACATGCTATCTTGTCATATGGTTTCCGTTCATGCAAGGAACACTTTGTATCATTATAACTCTTGAACATTGTAATGAAATGTAATGCATGTATTGTATTATTTTATCCTTGATAAACCTTATGCGGCTTTCGATCCATGGAAATTGTTTTTGATAGGTTGTATCTGAGGAAATATGTCCCTTGAGTTTATATGATGATAGAGAGTTTATCGTTATGGGTTTTAAGTTTATCATGTAGTTTTTGTATATACGAATGTGGATGGTTTCTTATTAATGATTTGTCATGTATGTGTTACATTTGTAAAGTTTACTTTGTTATGGATTATCTTTGGCTTTCATTCTTTATCATCGTTGTATGGACTTAAGTTTCATAATGAATCCTCGTGTACCCCAAGGGATGTAAGTGTTAGTGAATTTTTTTAAATGAATTTCATTCCATAACTTAATGTGTATTTCATGTATGTTGTGTTCACTTAAAAAAAAAAATTGTGTGGTAATTGATGCTTTAGTTGTACTTTGGGGTTCGCACGGCGAGGCGTTACAATCCATATAAATTAAATACTAGATGAAAAAATATAGTGTGGTTTATGTAAAGCAATAACCTCACTTGATCTCTTTGTATTTTCATCTGCCTTGACATCTAGGTTCCAACATTTTTTGTAAATTAAAGAAAAGATTTGTACTAATTAATTTCTATTGTATAAATAAAGATAGGAACAATTATGAGTTGATTTGATTATGTAGGAAAAAAAGGAGAGGGGAAGTTACGAGAGATCATGGATATAGAGTTTAGGAACTTGTAAGGAAAGTGGTGTGGTTTATTAACCACTACCATGTCATATGATCAATTCAATTAAGAAATGATGATGTGATTATTTGTAGGTGTTTCTAATTGTCTAGAACCTCAAGTCATAAGAGTGTTAGTGATATGATACATATCCATATGAATTCAAAGCATCCATTTGACAAAAGGAATTGAAGAGAAAAAATAATACATGATAACATAATTTAATAAGTGTCAAAATACATGGATCATAGAAACATATCGAAGTCATAAATTCATCATGTAGAAAATAGGTTAGGAATCTCAAATGGTAGACATGAAAAATATAAAGATTGGGGGTAGCAACCAAAGTGTATAAATTTGTTCCAAATATAAGAAAATGAGAAATGGGAGGCTCCCTTAATGGAAAAACAAAATTTCTAATTAAATATATAGTGAGAGAGACATATGAATCAAATGTAGCTCTAATAATGTAACATATAAAATTTCAAATTGTGCATGATGTTCCCAATAATTATTATAGCTCTATAATGGTGATATAAATGTTAACTCATAATATAGAATAGGGAAGGCATGTTTCTCCCTAACCTACTAAATAGCTCTAGAAACATGAAATGATAACAAATTTTTATTTAGATAAGTATGATTTGTATAACACTACTAGTATAGACATGAGGATGATATGTTAGTGATATGATATGATATGATATGGTAATTTTTCAATCCCTATACCCAATTTTCACTTATGAGTCTATTAAATTATCCATAGTTTTATCTAATGCTTAAACTATGGATACATTAAAAGGATCATAGGTATAAAAGTAGTATAGGAATGAAAACATATGATAAAATAAGAATAAGGATCATAAACATGTGATAGGAATAATAGAGTATGAGCAATAGAATCAAGTGTAGGTGATCATAAGAATTAGAGTAAAATAAAGATCATAGTAAAAATAATCAAGCTTCAGGATGAATAAGGTAGAGCATAAATATAGAGAACAAGAAGGATGTCATCAACCAAACTTGTAAACATGAGAAACATGAGAGTGAAGATATGTAGTGCAAGAGTGTAATAATAAGGATAATGTGGAGAAGAATAGACAAAACCATATAAAGACAAAGAAAAAAGGATACACTCAATATGGGTAAGTGAAAACATGAAAGTTATATAAAGGGTGATAGGAGTATACAAATCACAATAAATAAAGAATAGATAAAATAACCATATTTAAAAATAGTAAAGAAAAAAAATTAAGAATATATACATATGGTAGTAATAATAGAACATGAAGAATAGAACCATGGATAGGTGAACATGAGAATTATAGGGAAAAGAAAACATATAAATAATCTACGTCATGGATGAATAAGGTAACATATTAATTTAGAAGAAATTGGTGAAATTATCAACAAACGTTGGAAACGTGATAAACATAACTTGAGTGAAGATAATTAATACATGGGAATATCAATAATTTCATAAGGCCTCAAGAAGAATAGAAGAAAACATATGTAAGGCCCAACATTATGTATGACTATTCGAACTACTCTTTCAATTTGCAACCAACTTGCAACATACTCCAATACTAAAATTGGTACCTCTGATAGTTTCGTGTTTCCCCTCTTTCAACATCTCACTAGAACATTCATTATCCTGCTCCAACAACCTTGCACTCCATTCTTCTCTTCTTATGTGGTTTTGTATCCACCTTTTATCATCCTCCTAATACCATTCATTTTCCTCTTGATTAGTGTGAATGGGGTTATTTCCTAACTAGTTATTAGTGAGGACCAATTCACATCAATAATAAGTTTACTTGGGAGTTAGTTTCCTAGGTGGCATTCAAGAAACTAGTAATGGGGCCATGTCTCATTAATTAGCTTTTACTTATCTAGAAATTTAATAGTTCTCTCATACATTTAATATTTGTCATTGAGGGTTTAATGTTTGTGTCCTAGGTTGTTATAACTTAGTTTTGGGTATGTGTAGGATCATGATGGGCCAAAAAGTAGCGATATGATGGGTATGTAGTTGATGACCTTTTTTTACGCAAAATTGATGGAACAAAAAGGGTTTTCAAAGGAGATTCTCATCTTTCCACCAATATAAATTATTCTTTACTTTGAATTTAATAAATAAATATTATTCATTTTCTATTTGAATTATGACTAAAGTCCTGATTAATAGGCTAATTGAAAAACATTTATAGCTTTCAAATGGTATCACATTTTTTGAATCTGAAACATGTGTCACATTGTATGCTTCACATACTATAGGATTAAAAAAAAAGAATTTCATGAAGTTTTGACCAAGTTAAGATGGTGAGACATATGAGTTTTTTATATTTTTGAAAAGTTGTAATAAAAAACTCATAATTAAATATTTACTTGGAGAAAAATTACAAAACAATATCTATCACATTAGGACATGATTCCTCTACTTATATTTAAAATCTTATAAAAAATATTATCATTTTATTGTGGTTAGGATGCTCAGACAAACACCTACTTCTTATTTTTTCCCTGAAATTTAAGTGCTACTACATTGAAATTTAAATTTTCACCAAATAGATTTTTCTTTTATAAATAAACCTAGTAGTTTAGAAGCTACATTCAATTTTCTACAGATTCTATTCTTACATATTTTTGAAATAATATAGATAACTTATTCAATTTTTAATGTCAAGTTTCCTAACTCTAATTTTTCTAATTTTTTTGCCACTTAAGGGCCTGTTTTTCTATGATGATCCTACACATACCCTTGTATCATGTGATAGGATTAAGACACTTCTCATGATCTTGTCTAATCCTATTTCATTCATTTCCTATATAAGCAAGGATCTTGTACATTTGTAAATCATCTTGACAATTCATTATTTTTAACTTCTAGTGAAATAGCCTCTTCATGTGTTGCTTCTCTCTTTTGTGAAGGTGTTGTTTTGGTCCAAAGACGTTTCTAGAAGCCTGCTTTAACATGGTATCAAAGCTATATCTCATCTCCTACATGGTATAAAAGCATTCATCTGCAACCCCCTTCCGTTGAGAGTGTTTTCGAGAGATGTGTGATATCAAAGCTTTTATTGGAGCCATTTTTATTAGTCATTTTTCTTTTTTTTCTATAGAAATATTGCTTCCACTCATTTGTAGCAAAAATGATTTTTGGGTTTTGTAGCTAGGGTCAAAATCTCATTTGGGTGTTTTCTAGATTTTGTAGATAGAGAGAAAATTCTATAGAAAGAGCAGTCCAAATAGTGTTGCACATCGTGTTTTTACAGGTTGAAGGTCAAAAGAAATTTACTTTTTCATCTTCTAGTTGTTGGATCAAAAAAATATTTCTGGGTTTTGTTCTCCACATCAAAATATTTTTGGGTTTTTGTTATTGTCTACTCAAAGTGAGTAGATTTTCTTGAAATCAAATCACAAGGTTCCTATTTGCATTGTCAGCTAACACAATTTATCCTTTTAAAAAAAATAATAACTTGAGCATATGCTATCCATTTTTCAAAAACTTTATATCATCGAAAATCTAATTTTGTCCTCTACAAAGATCTGAGGTAATTTTCCATCATGGAGGTAGATGTGAACATTAATCAATGCATGCATTGTTTTCTTTTTTGCTTTCCTTAGGTTTTTGATGAGGGCGTAGCCCGAGACTTAGAAAATAACCCACAAACAAAAGAAAAAATTTATTATTCAGAAAATGGAGCTTCTTACATGTAGAGGATCTCAAATCCCCAAATTCTACAACACATGCAAGTTACAGAAAGCTACAGAATAACCCTTTCACAATATGTGAGCTTGTCCCCAAAAAGTTACCCAAAATTATAAATCCACCCATAAATAGAGCCTTTAGTTTGAGCTAAACAAAGATTAAAATTTGAGTTTAGGCGGTTTGCTAACAAAATTACAACTTGAAATTAAATTTCAAAAGAACATTTGCA
>VDFB02086081.1:240576117-240581117 GCA_007258455.2 Sequoia sempervirens
TCTTTGTTGGCACAAGATGTTCCATATAGTGATTTTTTTTATTTTTTTTTATATATTTATATATGTATATGTGTATATATATAAATATTCAAAACTATATATATATACATATAGATATATATTTACTTAAATGAATAGGGAAGAATGCTCAATCTGAATAGTTGTGCTAATAATTTTCATACAGTAACCACTCAATGTAAGTATTTTGCATAGTAATTTCAAAAGAAATCAAACTTTTAAACAATACAGACATTCTTTCTCACATTTGAAATTTAAATGCAATCGAAGATATTAAAAACCTGGAAAAAAATTGCCTCCAGTTGAAACCCCTCCGCCTTCTTACTTTCCCTGGAGCTTGCTTTCTGAAAATTCTTCTTCTTCCTTCCTTTTTCCTGTATTCTCTTTTTATTCCTCCCTAATTTTAATCTACTAAAATCTAGAAAACAACTATCTGGCAACCATTTTCAATTGGAGTTGTAGAGAAAATTCAAGAAGAGTACCCAAGAATGGTTGTGCGTTCTTGTTATTCATTTTCTCTTTTTAAAGTTTTCTTTCTTTATTTTCTAAACCTAATCCTGAAAAGATTAAAAATTAAAGAAAATAGAATTTATTTCTTTTGTTAACTAATAAGAGAAATTCCATTGTAACCAAGTGCTTATCTCCAATAAATAGTTAGATAATGCTATTTCTAACTTGCAAAAAGAATTATTTACTCTTTAATGAACAATAAATAAATGTTATTTAATTATAAGATAATTATTTACCTTAAAGGAATAACATTCGACTGAAAGTAAAATAATTACACAAATTAACTATGCATAATCATTTAAAAAAAAATCTAGAATTGAATTATAATTAAAATTAATTCTCTTGCTTTATTATGCTTTTTATTTCACTATTTTTTTAATTTGACTAAACAATATGAAATTTACAAATAATAAAATATTCAAGCTAATTTAATCCTAAATGCATCTACATGATACTAGGTGCTTATGTGTGATCGAGAGAATCCATTCCTATTTTATCCTTCAAGGAAGCTAACCTTCTCTCCTTAGCCACACCCTTGGTCTTTGACGACCTATAGCTCAATACCCTTAGGAACACATAAATAGATTAGTATCCACATAAAGATATAAATCAAAACACTAATACTCATGAATTCAAATAACATTTTCCATTTTTCATCATGTTCAAAATAAAACTGCATACTATACATTCAACTTTTCTTAAATTAAAGCAACATTTCATATTTCATCACACCAAAAAAATATCATAGTATTCATTATGTATTCTACCACACACAACCAATCATATGTCAAATCCACACAAAGCCAAAAACAAGAAACATCAGAGTTCGAATCGTGACATCCTTCTCCACTTGGAAGAGATATCATCTTGATGTCTTATTACAAACTTCCACACAATAGAGTCTAAAATATTAGTATATCAGAAGTCTCAATATGTAGGAAAAGAAAAATTATACTAGAATCTCAAATGAGGAAAATATTTTTCAATGTCCTTTGCATTCTCCTAGGTGGCATTATCCACTAAATACTAGTCCAACTGAACCCTATACTGCATAATATGATCTCAATTCCACAACTTAACATTGCACTCTTCTAGTATCTTGATGGGATCCACTAGCATCACTCCTGGGTCCTGTACCTGTAACGCGCGCCAATCAAGGATATGAGCTACATCTGGATGATAGGGCATAACCACTGAGACATGAAAGACATTATGGATCTGGGATAGAGCTAGTGGAAAAGCAAGCCTGTATGCAATTGGATTAACAACCTCCAAGACATCAAAGGGCCCAACAAATCTAGGGGCTAGCTTTGAGTTCTTACTGAAAGAGATTGAACTCTTTTACAGTTGAATTCTCAAAAAGAACTTGTCCCCCACAAAAAACTGTTTGAAAGTCCTATTCTTATCTACTAGACTCTTCTGTTGATCTGAAGCTTGCTTCAACTTTTCTTTGATGAGCTTCATCTCATCTTCCATCTCTCTCAACATTTTAGGTCCAATCAAAATCTTGTCTTCCACCTTATCCAAACTGATGGGCGTATGACATTTACGGCCATAAAAAGCCTTGAAAGGTGCCATACTCAAAGAGGCGTGATAGGATTTGTTCTAGGAAAACTCCACTAAAGGAAAATACTCTACCCACTTGTGTTGTTGTTTCATACAATACATTTAGAGGAGATCCTCCACAACCTAATTCACCCTTTCTAACTGACCATTGATCTAAGGATGATATGTAGAGATTAAATTTAGTTTGGTTCCTAGGGAAGAGTTTAGTGTAGTCCAAAATATGGAATTTATCCAAGTCACGATCTGAAATGATCATCTCTAGCAGTCCATGTAGTTAGAATATTTCCTATACAAACTTTCTTTCCAAAACCAATGAACCATCCTTAAGATTCCTAGGGATTAAATGGGATACTTTTGTCTATTTATCCACCACAACTAAGATACCATCATGTCGGTTCATGTCAGTTCCTTTTCATAGGAAACCCCTGAATAAAGTCCATAGTTATCACCTACCACTCATATTTTGGCACCCTATGTGGGTATAGAAGTCCTGTTGGATGTACATGCTCAACCTTAACTCACTGGCATTCCAAGCATCAGGCTACAAATATAGTTACATCTCTCTTGAGTCTTGGCTAGAAGTATAATGGCTTGAGTCCCTCTATCATTTTAGTCACACTGGGGTGCCCTGAATATTGTGCATTATGGAATTCCTCTAACACCAACTATCTCAATCCTACAAAATTAGTAATATATATATGACCCTGGAACCTCAAGAGTCCATGGGTCTCAAACACATAGCCCACATATCTACAATCTAAAGGATCCTACTCTAGGGATTGTTTCACCCTTTCATAATGCTCATCCCCTGGTAAGGCTTGAATCACCTATTTCTTGAAATTGGATTTTATTGTAACCATGGTTGCAAGAGTTCTTCTCCTACTCAAGGCATCTGCAACCCTCTTTTCCTTTCCCTTAATATACTTGATGCCAAAGTCATACTCACTCAAAAATTCTAACCATCACCTCTGATGGGAATTTAGTTGGGTTGAGTAAAGATATACTACAACCTGACATGATCTATTTTTAACTCAAAGGATTTCCCCAAGAGGTAGTGCCTCCACATCTGAAGAGCATGTACTATGGCTGCAAGGTGCATAATTTAATTCATGTTGTTTCAATTTTTTGGATTCATATGCCACCACTTGTCCTTCTTGCATGAGAACTACTCCCACACCTTCACTTGATGCATCTGTAATTACTATGAAATTCCCATTCGGATCAAGCACAACCAAAATAGGTACAATAGTGAGTTTCTCTTTTAGCAACTAAAAAGATTTTTCACATTTATCACTCCACTCAAATTTCTTTACCTTTCACTAGAGTGCAGTAATGGGTGTTGCAATGGTTGAGAAATCTTGGACAAACTTCTTGTAATAACCAGAAAGCCCCATGAAGCTTCGGACTTCAGAAAAAATTTATGGCGTAGGCCATTCTAAAATTGTCTTGATCTTATCTGGGTCCACTACTATACCCTCAACTGAAATAACATGCCCCAAATAGTACACCTCATATTGGTAAAAGGTACATTTTGACATCTTCCCATATAGCTTATGATCTCTCAGTCCTTGCAACACTATCCTCAAGTGCTTTTGTGCTCTTTCTCTGATTTAGAATATATTAAGATATCATCAAGGAAGATTGAGAAAAAATTATCTAGGCAATCCCAAAAGATGTTCATAAAATTCATGAAGGTTGCTAGGGAGTTTGTTAGCCCAAATGGTAGCACTGTGAATTCATAATGTCTGTATCTCATCCTAAAAGTAGTCTTGTGAATATCTTCATCATTTATCATTAGTTGATGGTATCATGATCTTAGATCTATTTTCGAGAATACCTTAGCCCCTTTTAATTGATCAAACATATCATCAATCCTAGGGAGCATATATTTATTCTTAATGGTAACCTTGTTGAGCATCCTATAATCAATGTACAACCTTAAGGTCTCATGCTTCTTTTTCACAAATATAACAGGAGCTCCCCATGGAAACACACTTGGCCTTATAAAACCTTGATTCAAAAATTCCTCCAACTAGGCATTCAGTTCATATAATTATGTGGTGTTCATCCTGTACGGTGCCTTAGACTAAGGCTCAACTCCAGGTAGCAAGTTTGTTGAGAAGTCAAATAATTTCTTAGGTGGTAGCTCAGATAGTTCATTAGGAAAAGAATCCTATAATTCTTTTAAAATGGGATGGTCATTGACTGATGACTCTACCTCTTCAAGGTCCTTGACCTTTATTGCATAAATAGTGCATCCCTTTCGGCTTTCCTTCTTTAACTGCATGGCAGAGACCTGCCTGAGCTCCAAAGGCCTTTTTACACTAGAAATTTCAACATGATTTCCCTGATCATCAAGACACTTCACTATTTTCTCTTCACAATCAACAAGGACCTTATGTTCAGTAAGCCAATTTATCCCCAAAATTACATCATAAGACCCCAAAGGTGCTACATATAAATTGACCTACATTTCAAAACTAGGGAATTCAAGTTCACTACAAGCTAGGAATTGCTCCACCTTCCTCTCTACCCGGTTTCCATACTGAACTTTCCATGAATTTTCCATATAACCTGGCTTAACAAATAATCAAGATACAACATGATGATCCACAAAACTATTAGTGGCACCAGTATCAATCAAAATAGAAATAGGGCATCCAAAATGTTTACCCGATAGCTCACTAGGTGTAGCATGGTAATCGGCTTGGTGATTATCAACCGCCACATGAATATGATGTTGATTCCTGTTATTCTACCTATTCACCCTCTGAGGGCACACACTAACATAATTCTCACCACCACAAGTATAACAACCTCCATGGGGTGCTTTAGGCCTGTCTAGAAAAATCCCTCATGATATTGTTGTTTTTATTGTAATTAGCCCTCTTATTGTTGCCCTGATT